>OU342735.1:64898629-65419685 GCA_910589765.1 Avena atlantica
TGTTGTTGCTGTTGCTGTTGCTGTTGCTGTTGTTGTTGCTGTTGTTGTTGCTGTTGCTGTTGCTGTTGCTGTTGTTGTTGCTGTTGTTGTTGTTGTTGTTGTTGTTGTTGTTGTTGGAGAGAGAGAGGGGGCCTAGGGTCTTCGTTTTTCACCAGTAGCTGTGCAAAATATCTGATGGAAATAAAAAATAATAATAAAGTATGCATGTAATTGTTAGAGCAAGATAATTATATGTGGGCAGTGCATCCATAATTGATATTGCCTCCGCAGCCGCTTATAGCAATAACCCATTAGTCTCATCCATAGAAGAAAGAGAACTAATGATATGCATAGTGATGTCACCGTTAATCCCAAGTAAGTCCCTCACATACAGCAGTACTACCCTTTCTGTCACTAGGGTTCCTATCCTGCAGATCAGTCGTTACTCACACTTCCTTTACCTGGATCAACCCTCGGGGTCTTGGGTACCTGATAAGTCCTTAGATTGAGGCAAGAGAGGATACTACAATCATCAAGTCATACAAACTAATACATGATCCCATTTATAATAAATAACATGCACAAAAGCTACATGGCTAGGCTGAAGCCCTTATCCCAAGGAAAATTACTCACACATAGAGATGAAATCGACAATCATAAACATTGTAATAGAGATCATAGAGTTGATAACAAATAGTCTTACAATGTCGCCAATTGGAGATGAGATCTACTATTACAAGTGGTGAAAGATGGCTATGGTGGTGGAGAAGGGTTTAGAGATTTACATCTAGATCTATTCCTCCGGCGTGGCGACAGGGAGAGTTTAGGGTGAAAGAAGTGATGTTGTGGAGTCGTAGGCTTGTTTCTCGTCTCCTAAAGCCTCTTTATATAGGGGTCCCTTCACGAAAGTTGTTCTGTTTGACCTAAGGAGGTCGGTGCAAACTATACGACAGAAACTATACGGCAGCGGGTCGTATAGTTGGTCGTTAAGATTGCAGTAGCCTCCTCAAGGCTCTTGGTTTCTTTGACGTGTTGGAAATCTTGTATCTTTGGCATTTATGTAGTGATTCCCATCATAATACGTCATTATCTGCGTAGGCAAAAATAGCAAGAAAGGATTGCATACCCCTTTGATCATTAGGCATTAGTGGCAGTAAATAGAGAGATATTTCATCAAATATATGAATAATATATAGTTTAAATGTGGATGGCTATATTTCACAGCCATCAGACAATCCCCTCCCTCCTCCCGTGGTGTGCTTAATGCCTATCAAACTCTCATGCCCAGTCCTGTGCCCTTTGCTCCCGGCGCCCGTGGCTGCCAAAGAAAGGTCATACCTGTTGGTGCTATGGTCAAACCAAAAAAAGGAGTTGACGCAAGAGAAGATGACGATGGAGTCGAGGAAGCGAGCCGACGGCAGAAACAACATCAGGAAACAGCTAGCCGCTACCTCTACTGGCCAAGAAAGGGCAACGGGCTTGGAACACGCCGCCGCCATTTAGGCCCATGCCAAAACCAACCGCTCGCATTGCACTCATGCTCAAGGAGCAGGCGCTCACCACCGTCCTAACTGGTGCGGCGATATTTTGCTCGTCTGCGATCAAGCCCCGACGCTCTCCTGCTCAAGGGCGCGCCACAATGCTATCTTGATTCAGCGGCTCGAGGGACACATCACCGAAGGTCATAGAGTTCTTGATGGCATGTCACATCGACCTAAACGTCGCCCTGGCGAACAGCTCATTAGGGATCGGGCAAAGGAAGCCCCCAAGGCACTTGGCACCCGGCGTTGTCCTCCATCCCCACAACTTGTTCGTCAAAATGCTGGAACCACCCGGTTCACCATTTGACCCGGTATGAATTCGTTTTGCTTACTACGCCTCCATATATTTACTATGAATATGCCCGCCCCGACGACATATGTAGCAGGCCTTCTTTGATGATGGGGATGTGACCATGATTGTCATGATCAATGAGGCGGGGACAACGAGACCCAACATGACACCTATCAAGCCACCCAACATGACACCAAACAAACCACCCACCACGAGACCTAACATTACACCCACCACAAGACCCAGCAAGACCGAGTATCCATCGATAACGAGCCATTGTTCGAGGACGATCTCTCTTGGGTTGTTGGAGCAAAAGGAGGGTCCAAAGTAAGTCAATCATACACCGACCTTCAAGACGTGGTGCTTTGTGAGGTTTAGATGTAAATTGGAAAGATCCTATTTGTGGTACAGAGCAAAAGGGAGGGACATTTTGGAATAATATTTTCAACTACTTCCATGAGAACAAACACTTGGGTGACCACCATTTTGAGAGTGCGATAGCAATGAAAACTCTCTTACAAAAAGGTGGTCCTTTATCCAATAGCAACGCATCAAGTTCAACGCTTCATATGACACGGCGAAGAAGTGAAAAGTTAGTGACATTGGTTGGGTGACATGGTATATACCTTTGAACTCAAAATACGTGAAGAAATCATGCTATACGTATATGTTATTCCATATTTATACTTACAAAATATTGCTAGGCATAGGTGTTGCAATCTTTGAATCACTTCAAGATTGCCATAAAAAAAATATTCAACATGGTCCATTGATGGAAGAAAATCAAAGATTGTCCCAAGTGGCAAGATCTAGGCTCCAACGCAAACCAAGGGATGAAATAATCCTATGTCAATGATGTTGGAATTATGCCCTAGAGGCAATAATAAAGATGTTATTATTATAATTCTTGTTCATGATAAAGTTTATATTCCATGCTAGAATTGTATTAAACGGAAACTTTGATAATTGTGTGGTTTATGAACAACACCGTGTCCCTAGTACGCCTCTATGGACTAGCTCATTGATTAATGATGGTTAAGGTTTCCTAACCATAGACATGAGTTGTCAATTAATAATGAGATCATGTCATTGGGAGAATGATATGATGGACAGACCCAAATCAAGCAGAGCAATTAGATCGTGTCATCGTGTTCATCTTTGCGAAGTTTTTTCTTATGTCAAATATTGTATTCCTTAGACCATGAGATAATGCAACTCCCTGGTATCGGAAGAAAGCTTTGAGGTCATCAAACGTCATCCTATGAGAGGGTGATCATAAAGGTGTCTCTCAGGTGATCGGAAAGTACTTGTTGGGTTGTATGTATCGAGATGGGATTTGTCCCTCCCAAGTCGGAGAGATATACTTCGGGCTATTGGAGATATTCCCTAGAGGCAATAATAAATGTAGTTATTATTATATCTTTGTGTTTATGATAAATGTTTACATTCATGCTATAATAGTATTAACAAGGAAACATTGATACTTGTGTGATTTGTAAACTTAATTTGAAGTCCCTAGTATAGCCTCTATACATCACTAGCTTGTTGGTTGATAAATGATTGTGGTTTCCCTATCATGAACATTGAGATGTTATCAACAACAAGATCATATCGTTAGGAGAATGATATGATGGACATACTCCTATAGATAAGCGTAGCATAAAGATCAAGTCATTTCAATAGTTCAATTGCTATATGCTTTCTGATACATAGTAACCTAATTCCTTCGACCATGAGATCATGCATATCACCTTTGCTGGATGGATGCTTTGATGACATCAAACACCACACCGTAACTGGGTGGCTATAAAGGTGGCATTGAGTGTTCGGAAAGTATTGGTTGAGACACATGGATCAAGAGTGGGATTTGTCCATCCATATGACGGATAGATATACTCTGGGCCCTCTCGGTGGAATGTCATCCAATTAGCTTGCAAGCATGTGACTGGCTCACAAGGGATCACATATCACGGGAACGAGAAAAGAGTACTTATCGGTAACGAGGTTGAACTAGGTATGCAGAGATACCGACGATCATAACCTCGGATAAGTAAACTATCGTGAGACAAAGGGAAATTGGTATCGTATGTAAGTGGTTCATTCGATCGCAAAGTAATCGTAGAAATATGTGGGAGCCATATGAATTTCCAGATTCCTCTATTGGTTATTGTTCGGAGAAGTGTCTCGATCATGTCCGCATAATTCACGAATCGTAGGGAGACACACTTAAGGATTCGACGTTGTTTGAGTAGTTATGGTATTATGAGAAAGAGTCTGAATGTTGTTCGGAGTCTCGGATGGGATCCGGGATATCACAAGGAGATCCGGAATGGTCCGGAGAATAAGATTCATATAAGGAAAGTCCCGTTTCGGAGTTCGGGAATGATTCCGGTGTTTTCATCGGGAATGTTCTAGAAGGTTCCGGAATGTCCGGCACTCCGGAGGGGAAGGGGTACATGAATGTGTCATTACATATTGGAATGATTGCATCATGTACTAAGTGTCATCGCTGTTCCAAATAAAGGATTAATTCAAATCCTAGTTTGAAAAGTCAAATAGCTAGTTTGAAAAGTCAAACGGCTAAAATTGGAAAGAGGAAAAGAGGAGGAAGTGGGAAACCGAGTTGGGGAGGGAATCCCTCCTCCAACCGGCGGCGCCCCCTCCAAGCCGAGTTGGGGAGGTACTCCCCTCCCTCCCCTTGGCCGCCGGCCCCTCCACCTATATAAGGAGGGGCAGGGCTCCCTCCTCTAGACACACAAGTACCTCTCCTCTAAACCCTAGCCCCAAGCCGCCGCCGCCTCCAAGCCGCCGCCGGCCCCTAGGGCATCAACTCGCCGCCGCCTAGCTAAACCCTAGCCGCCGGCTTGTCCCCTCCTTGGTGTCTCTAAACCCTAGAACACCGAGGGACTCTCTCATACTCCACCATACTCGCTCCGGCTTAAGGCGAAGCCCTGCGAGATCTCCCCTCTACTTCCGGTACCACGCCGTTGTGCTGCCGGAATCGCGAGGAGAGTGCTACAACCTCCGCTGCCTGCTGGAACAAGGGAGAGGAAGGTCTTCGTCGAGTACCGAACGTGTGACCGACTGCGGGAGCGCTGCCGGAACGCAGCGCCGGAATGATCGTCTACGCGATCTTGAGATCGGGAAGAGTACGACTACATCACCCACGAGAATCCGCTCTCGTTAAACACTTTGGAATCTTCGAGGATAAGTTATTCCATCAACTCGTTGCTACAATCTAGTAGATAGATCTTGGCTTGTTTGTTTGTATGCGATAGAAATTTTTTGTTTTCCATGATACGAAACCCTTCATACCTTCTATCACAGATCCAAAGGCAAAGTGTTTATCGCAAAGAACGGATCCTTTCTTGAGAAGGAGTTTCTCTCGAAAGAAGTGAGTGGGAGAAAAGTAGAGCTAGACGAGGTTATAGAACCTTCTCTTGAGTTGGAGAGTGGCGCAGCACCTGAAATTGTTCCAGTGCCGTCTGCACCAACAATAGAGGAAGCTAATGACAAGGATCATGAAGCTTCGGACGATGCTATTACTGAACGTCGCAGGTCGACAAGGTCACGTGCCCCTCCTGAGTGGTACGGCAACCCTGTCTTAACTGTCTTGTTAGTAGACAACAGTGAACCTGCGAACTATGAGGAAGCAATGACGAGCCCAGACTCTGAGAAATGGCTAGAGGCCATGAAATCTGAATTAGGATCCATGAGCGAAAACCAAGTATGGACTTTGGTGGACCCTCCTAGCGGCCGAAAGGCCGTTGAGTGCAAATGGATTTTCAAGAAGAAAACGGACGCGGATGGTAATGTTACTGTCTATAAAGCACGGCTTGTAGCGAAAGGTTTTCGACAAGTTCAAGGTGTTGACTACGATGAGACTTTCTCTCCCGTAGCGAGGTTTAAGTCCATTCGGATTTTATTAGCAATTGCTGCGTTTCATGATTATGAAATATGGCAGGTGGATGTCAAGACTGCGTTCCTCAATGACAACATTGATGAAGAGTTGTATATGATGCAACCTGAAGGTTTTGTCGATCCTAAGGATGCTGATAAGGTGTGCAAACTTTAGCGTTCCATTTATGGACTGAAGCAAGCATCTCGGAGTTGGAACCTTCGTTTTGATCAAGTGATCAAGAGCTTTGGATTTGTTCCAAATTGCTACGAAGCTTGTATCTAAAAGAAAGTGAGTGGGAGCTCAGTGACATTTTTGGTACTATATGTGGATGACATATTGATTATTGGAAATGACATTGATATGCTTAACGATGTGAAGAGTTATTTGAACAAATGTTTTTCAATGAAAGACCTAGGGGAAGCTGCTTATATATTGGGCATCAAAATCTATAGAGATAGACAAAGATGCCTGATAGCTTTAAGCCAAAGTACATACCTATACAAAGTTCTGAAAAGGTTCAAAATCGATAAGGCAAAGAAAGGTTCAGTGCCCATGTTGTCAGGTAAGATATTGAGCAAGGCTCAGTTTCCAGCTACGGTAAACGATAGAGAAGCTATGAGCAAAGTGTCTTATGCCTCGGCCATAGGTTCTATCATGTATGCCATGCTGTGTACTAGACCGGATGTGTCCAATGCTCTTAGTTTGACGAGCAGATACCAAAGTGATCCAGGAGTGGAACACTGGACAGCCGTAAAGAACATCCTAAAGTATCTAAATAGGACTAAAGAAATGTTCTTGGTCTATATAGGTGATGAGCAGCTCGTCGTAAAAGGTTACGTCGATGCTAGTTTCGACACCGACAAGGATGATTCTAAATCTCAGACAGGATACGTTTATATTTTGAATGGAGGAGCTGTGAGCTGGAGAAGCTGCAAGCAAAGCGTGATCGTGGGATCTACAGTAGAAGCGGAATACATGGCTGCTGCAGAAGCGTCAAGTGAAGGAGTTTGGATCAGGAACTTCATCACTGAGCTTGGTGTGGTTCCAAGTGCCTTGGACCCACTGGAGATATTGTGTGACAACACTGGCGCCATAGCACTGGCTAAGGAACCAAGATATCATCCAAAGACCAAGCATATCAACCGAAAGTTTCATATAATTCAAGATTATATAACAGATGGAGATCTGAAGATTAGAAAAGTACATACGGATCTGAATGTCGTAGATCCGTTGACTAAACCTCTTCCACGAGCAAAACATGATCAACACCTTAGTGCCATGGGTGTTAGATTGTTGCCAGATGTAAACTATATTATAGACTCTAGGCAAGTGGGAGACTGTTGGAATTATGCCCTAGAGGCAATAATAAAGATGTTATTATTATAATTCTTGTTCATGATAAAGTTTATATTCCATTCTAGAATTATATTAAGCGGAAACTTTGATACTTGTGTGGTTTATGAACAACACCGTGTCCCCAGTACGCCTCTATGGAATAGCTCATTGATTAATGATGGTTAAGGTTTCCTAACCATAGACATGAGTTGTCAATTAATAATGAGATCATGTCATTGGGAGAATGATATGATGGACATACCCAAATCAAGCAGAGCAATTAGATCGTGTCATCGTGTTCATCTTTGCGAAGCTTTTTCTTATGTCAAATATTGTATTCCTTAGACTATGAGATAATGCAACTCCCTGGTATCGGAAGAAAGCTTTGAGGTCATCAAACGTCATCCTATGAGAGGGTGATCATAAAGGTGTCTCTCAGGTGATCGGAAAGTACTTGTTGGGTTGTATGTATCGAGATGGGATTTGTCCCTCCCAAGTCGGAGAGATATACTTCGGGCCCACTCGGTAATCAATATCAACACCACTTGAAAGCAAGTGGTTAAGGAGTTAATCACAAAGTGATATCGGATTACGGAACGAGTAAAGTACTTGCTGTGAACGAGATTGAACTAGGTATGCCGATGCCAACGATCGAATCTCGGGAAAGTAAAATATTGCGTGACGAAGGGAATATATATATGGGATTAATTGAATCCTGGCATCGTGGTTCATCTGATATGATCATCGATGAATATGTGGGAGTCAATATGGGTTTCCAGATCCCGCTGTTGATATTGATAGAAGATCATGTCTGCATATTCTCGAACCCGTAGGGTCACACACTTAAGTGTCTCGACGCTAGGATAGAATGGATAATTGTTTTATGAGTTTTTGTTCGGAGTCTCGGATGAGATCCAGGACATCACGAGAGGTTCCGGAATGGTCCGGAGAATAAGATTCATATAAGGGAAAGCAGTTTTTGGATTTCGGAATTGTTTCGGAATGTTCGGTATTGTACCGGAAGGTTTTAGAAGCTTCCGGAGTGGGACCAATGTGGCCCCACTTGTCGTGAGGGGGCGTGGGCCTACGAGGGAGTGCCCTGGCCACATTGGCCAGGGGCACAAGGCCCCATAGGCCCAGCTGGCCAAGCCCTAGGGGAAACCCTAGGGAGAGCTTCTAGAAGGGGGGAAACTTGCCCCCCACTCCATCCCATGTGGCCGCCGGCCCTAGGGCTTGGAGGAGGGGCAAGGGAAGCCGGCCAGCCCTCTATATAAAGAGGGCAGGGGCGCACCCTCCCCCCACACCTCCTTAAACCCTACCGCCTAGTTGCTGCCCTCCTCTCTCTCTCTCTCTCTCTCTCTCTCTCTCTCTCTCTCTCTCTCTCTCTCTCTCTCTCTCTCTCTCTCTCTCTCTCCCCCCCGACTGCGCGTAGGCGAAGCCCTGCCACAGAAACTCTCCACCTTTGCACCACGCCGTCGTGTTGTAGATCCAATCTATCTCTCCACCCCACTTGCTGGATCGAGGAAGGAGGAGACGTCGAGGTGCCGTATGTGTGCATCTCTCGGAGGCGTCGCCACTTGCGGCGTTGGATCGGATCGGGTCACGAGGAGGAGAAGGCTAGTACGACTACATCAACCACGTCCCGTTGAATGTTCCGCTGTGCGATTTCTTCAAGGGTATGAAGATCTCATCTATCCCTCTCGTTGTTTACATCTCCTAGAATAGATCTTGGCTTTTCCCGTTCGCATCCGTAGAAAATTTTGATTTACTATGCTGCAAAACCCTTCAATTGATCATGATGGTGCCACCCCAAGTGCGTCCAGGATATCAAAGAGGCCAAGGGGATACCAATTCCAAAGGCTGGAGGAAATCATGAGGCTTCCTCGTCAGTATTGCAAGAGTGGATCAAGACAATGCTAGCCGAGAAGGAGGTGTTTATTGAGAAGAGGGAAGAGAGGAAGCGCCGGAAGAGAAGAAGTCGTGAAGAGATTCTATGACATGCAACATAGGAAGCTTGGAATTGAAGAGATCAATGCTCGTGCAAGAGCCAAGTAAGTAGATAAGAAGTAAAAGAAACTAGATCTCGCCCTTCTCACCGAGGAGGGCAAGATCATGATGACTCCCATGATCGAGGACATGGATCCAATTCAGCGGTTATGGTTGGAGAAAAGGAAGAAGATGATCCATGATCGAGATGTGTGATTTACTCAATGAATTTAATTTGTGTGTTTCATGAATTATATGTGTCTTATCCTTTTGATATCTTTGTGTATGTCGGGGATGCCGTTGGTAATATTCTTGCATTTTCATTAAATTATAGGAATACTTATGTGTGGATTGTGAAAAAACGAAAAAAGTAAAAAATTACATAGACGCGCACAAATGAGGGACGTTGTTGGGTGTAGTGGCATGTCCTAGGCGTGTTGGGGATCACGCAATGTAGAACAAAAAAATTCCTCAAGAGTGCAAACAAAAACTAAGATCTGATCTAGGTATATACATGTAACGATATGGATAGATCATCATACCTTTGATGAACATGAGCGGAAAATGTTCAAGAATGTTGGTTGATGTAGATCTCATTGCGATCCGATAGAGCACTTCAACGGACGACACCTCCATGACGTGCACACATACGGATCGATGAGGTATCCTTATCCTTGATCCAACAAGAGTAGAGGGATAGGTAGATGGGATCTAGGCCAGAAATAGGGCATGGTGGTGGCTATACTGGAGATCATAGCAGGGCTTCGCTAGTGTGCAAGGAAGGAGGGGAGCAATAAGAGGACTTGGCAACTGGGGATGGGTGTACACCTTCCCTTGCGCCTCCACACATTATATAAGAATTGGGGTGCAGGGGCTTTCCCCACAAGCCTCCTTGCCCGCGTCCAAAGGGGGACCTCCCAAGTTTCCTTCATCTTACCACCCAAGAAAACCCTAGAGTTTGCCTTGGGCACATGAGCGTAGTGGGGAAGAGATCCTAAGCCCATGATAGGCTATGTGGCACCAGCCACTAGTCCATGTGGACCATTTGGGGGCAGTTAAACCCCACCTGAGCCTTCTAGAAAATTCCGGTACTCTACCAAAAAAATCCTGCAACTTTTGTCGAAAACCCTAAATCCAACTTTCCGTATATGAAACTTTGTCTCCGGACCACTTTGAAGCTCTTAGTAATATCCTTATCCAATATGAGACTCTTAACAAATTTTGGTCTCATCATTGTAAATATCCCGAGCTACCCTAGCGTTACCAAACTTTAAGTATGTGACCCTACGGGTTTAAGAACATGCAGACATGATTGAGACACCTCTCTGATCAATAATCATCGGCAGGACCTAGGTGTCCTCAATGACTACCACATATTAAATGAAGATCTTTATCGATTTGAACCATGATGTCTTGGATTGAAACAATCTTGTATCCCATTCCATTGTCTCACGATATTTTACTTGCCCGAGATCTGATTGTTGGTACTCTACAATCAACACCTTGATTACAATACCTAGATCTATCTCATCACCGATAGGTACTCTATAATTGTAATGTAATACAATAGACTATATGTTCAAAATGTAGGGCAACATGCAGAGCCAGGCCGAAAACATCTTTTTTGCTCCGGCAAGAACTCTAGCGAGCCACCACAAGATCTGGCCAAGGTCAAAGGCAATAGTTCGTACCTCTCAACGCGCAGATGTGGAATATGAGGAAGCGCGTCACGGTGGTGACGTATGTTCCCCTCATCTCGTTCGGCTTTGGAGAAATTCTCGATCCTGGGACCACCTCGTCGCTAGTTCCATGATCCTCCTCCTCGCCTCCGACTTCGTCGACCAACGCCACCGACGAGCATCACAGTTGTGGTGCCTCTGCTCTCACACACGTACAAGGTGGGATAACAACAACAAGTGATATGCTAGTCTCATTCTTGCCATCGCGGGATAGGAAGGTGAAATTGCCAAGTCTAGCGAAACCCTAGGAAGCAGCACTAGATCCAAAAAGTGTCCTGTCCACCACCACCCCTTCCTTTACATAGGAGAGTAGGTGAGGGCACACAACACTTGTGTCCCTCGTTCCTAAACCCTAACCCTAGTCAAAGTGGGTCCAACCCATTGACACGTGTCCCTGTCCGAACAAGTCCAACTTGCCGGATTGCGATAGTCGAATCAACATCCGCCTAGTCCTACTCTCTTAAGTGTGCGATCTCGCAGGATTATAGTAAGCTGGACACAACTCAGTAATCACCCATTCAGAGTTGTAGCTCAGTGACCTTCTGACTAGAGCTGATAGTCGGTAGCAGCCTCTAGCAAGACTTGCAGACTCCCAGTTTGCGCAAGTGACTTCTATGTGACGATATGTCCGAGTCCCTTTGCCTCATGATATTGGTGATAAACCATAGGGGAGATTCCATCATCCTAGTTCCGGTTTATGAAGGGAATATGCTCGAGAGACAATACTAAGGTGGTTATTATCGTATTCCTTGTTTACGATAAATGTTTATTTTGCATGCTATAATTGTATTAATCGGAAAAATTAATACATGTGTGTTTAATAAACAAATAAAGAGTTCCTAGTTATGCCTCTCATATAAACTAGCTCGTTAATTAACAAGATGATCAAGGATTCCTGATCATGGACATTGGATGTTGTTAATAACAAGGTCATAACATTGGTGGAATGATGTGATGAACATCCATCCGAAGTATAGTAATATGATCAAAGTCCTTATGTTTAAATTTCTATAAAATCATTACAAGTGACTTTAGTCCTTAGACCATGATATCATGTCAATCACTAACGTATGAAGAGTAGCTTGATAACATCAAACGTCACACCGTAACAGGGTGACTATAAAGGTAGGTTCAGATACTCCGATAGTGTTATGTAGAAGCTCATGGATAAAGAGTGGGATTTTCCATCCCGACGACGGAGACATATATTCTAGGCCCTCTCGGTGATATCACATTGATATAGCTTGCAAGGAAGTGATGGAGATCACTAGAATGTTATATCACAGGAACGAGAAAAGAGTACGCGTCGGTAATGAGATCAAACTAGGTATGGGGATACTGATGATCGAATCTTGGACATGTAAAATATCGTGATACAAAAGGATTTAGTTTCAATGTAAAAGGTTCACACGATCACTAGAAGTTATTGCTGAATGTGTGGGAGTCAGTACGGACCTCCAGGTCCCGCTGCTGATTATTGATCGGAGAGGGGTCTCGATCATGTCTGTATTATTCGCGAACCGTAGGGTGACACACTTAAGGAATACTGATAGCATTTCGATAAAATAAGATGCTAGAGAAAGAAAAAGAAAACGCAGGAATTATTTCAATGGAAACCAGAATTGTTTCGGATGAAATTGCTAAAATTGGTTCTGCATGTGAAATTGAAATGTTGCAAGGGGTTTTATGTGAATGTTTGTTAATTAATGTAATTAACAAAATTCTGAATAAATAAATAAAAGAGTTTTATTAAATGAGAGATTACATTAAATTTGGTGGAAATTTAATAGATTTTGAGTGGGATATTGAGTGGAAAAATGGAGGGCCATTTGTGTGAGTGGGAACTCCACTCACATGAATGAGGGAGAGGTGGAGGCACCCACCTTGGCCTCCGGCCATGGCTTGTGGGCTTCCCCCTCTCCTATAAAAGGAGTCTCTCCTCTAACTTCTCACTCACACCTCCTCGCGAAGGATATCTCTCCCCCTCTAGAATTTCCCCATGGTCTCGGAACAGTGAGATACATGTTCCCGGTGGCTTTTCCTGGAGCGAGGATTTTTTACTTCCACTGCATTGCTAGAGCAAGGTCACGCTGGTGGTCAGGGTTCCGGACGTGTGTGCGATCACGGATGCTCCGCTAAGTTGCGGGGCTGCCATACTTCTACACGATCTTGAGATTGGCAAGAGATCGACTACATCACCAATGAGTCCATACTCGTAAAGCTTTGTCGGTCTTCAAGGGTATGTATTCTGGATGTATATCCACCCGTTGATTGTATCTAGATAGATGGATCGTGGCATATACTATTCCCATCATAGGAATTTTTTTGTTTTCTATGTTGCTAACCCAACAGTGGTATCAGAGCCGGATCTATGCGTAGATACTCTGCACGGGTAGTACACATATGGTTATGTGGGCGCTGATGGTCACGATATTGCTTCTTATGTGCATTTGGGATATTGGTGTCATAGTGGGATGAAGCGGCCCGGACAAACTTTACATGTCCTCACACATGAGACTTGTTCCAGCTTGACATGCAACTAGTTTTGCATAAGTGGCTTGCTGGTGTCCGTCTCTTCTACTATAGTCAATATCTGATTTACAACGAGTTGCCAATAATTTGATTATCATCTTTGTGTCCATGTTTGTAGGTAATAAACGGTTCTATCTCCGAAAGCCCTCAGCCACGAAAACATGCAAGAGATAAATTAGAGGCGTCTAGTTTTTTTGTTTTGTTGGGCAAGTACTATGATATGGTAGAATTATAATTTGTAGTATGGTTTGATACTATTAGAAATTATAATATGTCAAAGTGTAAGTTCCATAGACCTTGTCCTTACACATATAGGAATGATAAAGATCATACCACGATGCACAAGATAATGATCAAGTGCAAGAACCATGTCATATCACTTTTAGCATATAATGTTTGTTTGCATTTTATATTGCCTGCTTGGCGCTTTAGTAGCATTATAAGATGATACCTTATTTAAAAATCAAGATAAAAATGTGTTCTTCCTTAGTACGCACCATTGAAAAGTTTGTCGTTTTGAGACACCATGTGATGATCGGGTGTGATAGACTCAACGTTCACATACAACGGGTGTAAGACAGTTTTACACACGCAAATACTAAGGTTCTTACTTGGCGAGCCTACCATGTACAGACATGGCCTCGGAACACGAACCGAAAGGTAAAGCATGAGTCATATGATTGATATGATGCCCATATTGATGTGCGCCTTTGAATCTGCACCAACTCACGTGATGATCAGACTTGGTGTAGTGAATTTGGTTCATGTAATCACCAAAAAACAATTAGGGGGATGTTGGTTTTGAGTGGGAGTTCATTTCTATTTGGATTAGTTGAACTCAATTTATCATAAATTAAATCAAAGTGAAGTTGCAAAATTTGTTGTACTCATTGGCACCCGTTCACGACCCTATGCTTAGTTATTTTTGAGATAATATAACTATAGAATTCTGGATATTTACTTTACGAACTGGTATCGTATTGTGTTGAGTGTCAATCTAAAGTTTAAAAGTCCTATTGCAAACTTTCAGCAAACTCCGTCTACTCCATGAAGTTTAATAATTAGTATTAAATCAAGAGTAACGATTCCGGGGTTAGTATCTAAAGTATCATGTTTGCCTCCATGATTCTTGATTGTTTTAAATATTAAGGTTATCTAGGGGCTGAAAGAATTGTTTGAGAAACCATCATGTGTGACAGATATTACAATATCTGAAACAATGTTTTGGTTGCAATATGATAGAGTATAATATATGTTCTCATATTTGATGAGAGTTTGCGAAGGTTGGAGATGCTAGACATCCTAATCATCCAAAAAGGTTTTGGAAAGTAACATTATACTCACGATTCACCTTTATAAGCTACATTAGATTGATCATGAAAGTTGTCATGATAAGGATGAATAGAAGATGTAGGTAAAATATTTACTACAATAAAAGATTACTAAATAATGGTTTTTTGAAAGAACGCCAAACATTTGATGATGGTGATCTACTTCAAAGTGCAAGTCCAAAGGTATTAGTATTTTACTATACACACTTTGTACTATGTGTCATATATATGGCTCCACTGTTGATGTTGATAGATTCTTTTAAAAGGGAAAAGGAGTGCTGAAAGAGAATCTCAGAAATATTTGGCAGAAAAAAGAAAAGACTAGAAATGTCTAGGTTAGGTATAGATGATATACATGTTATGGTTGTATTTTTTGCTTGTAAAACAATGTGGTTCTTGAGTATTGGATACCGAATTGGTTGGTATGAAATATCATATAGGACAACATAATTCATGAACTACAATGCCTAAGTAACCAGCAAGAGAATATGTATGTGATGATGTTCATCGAAGAAAACAAGTGTTGTTGTATTTCTCGTTGACATCAAAGCTTGCCTTCAAGATTTGTTATTTTCAGGTATTATGAGAACAAAATATTGTTCAAATAATTGATGTATTCCAAAAAATGGATGATTTACAAGTCTAGTTGGAGAAATCACGTCCATAAAACCAATGCTAAAAATATCGCAAGACTAATGATTGAAAAATCACTTACGAAGTGACATCGCCGTTTAAATTATATTGGAAAGAAAAACATGTAGAAACTCCATGTTGATGGAATTTTGGAGTCTTTTGATTTTAATCAAATGACACTTGTGACACTTTCCTGTAGATAATTGAAACTTTGTTCAAAGGCCAAAGAAGAACGAACGACTAAATTATTGGAATTTATACATATTGATATATGTAGTCCATTTTGTGTAGTCGTGAGAGATGGATTTTAACTTCATATGCTTTCTTCGGAAATTTGAGTGAATATTCACTAAATGAGGAAGAAGTGTGAAATATTTTAAAATGTACAAAGACTTTCAAATATGAAATGGAAAATCATTGTAACAAGAAAATAAAGAATTTATGATTTGACCATAAATGAAGATATTTGAGTTACAAGTTTAGTAAAACACCTAAAAATTTGCATTTCCTGAAACACCATAGGAATATGTAGTGTTTAAGATATGCAATGAAACCTCACATGTGTCATTTATAAAACTTCCATTATACTTTAAAGATTAAAGCTTTAGTGACTACCGCTTTTACACTAAAAAGAGCTACATCGTGATCCATTGAAATGACACCATATAAGTTCTGGTCTGGGATAAAACCCAAGTTGTCCTTTTTTAAATTTTGGAATGCTAGACATAAATAAGATGTTTACAACCAAAATCGGATGAGCATGTCTTTGTAGGTTATTTCAAATAACCATTGGGTATTCCTCCATAACACTGAAGACAAAATTGTTTGTCGCTTAGAATATAAAGTTTCTCGAGAAGGAATTTTTTCGTGAAAAGTTAAGTGGGAGGACAATAGAAATTTGATAAGGTTATTGAACCTTGGCTATATGTGTTGAGTTGCACATCGCTGAAAAATGTTTCGGAGACAGCCATAATGCTCATGGCTCACGTGCCTCAAAGGTTGTGGTCACGGAGGTCTAAGTTCCTATTGAACCAAGTAGGTCGGGTAAATAATCAAATACTAAGATTTGAGAGTAAATCATTATTGTTTGATAATGATGAACCGACTACATACAAAGAAGCAATGATGGGCCCTGACTCCTTCAAATGGCTTGAAGCCATAAAATCCATGATAGTTCCATACACGAGAAATCAAGTTTTTGAACTTGGAAGACACTCCGGAAAGGTGTAAAACCTATCGGTCATATTTGGTTTATAAAGAAATATACATGGATGTTTCACATCTATGAAATAGTCGACATGCCGTAAAATATTTTACAGACAATGTTCAAGGAGTTGACTATGTCAAGATTTGATCTTTCATAGCGATATTTAGTCTGAACGGATTAATGTAGCAACCACTACATATAATTTTGGTATATGGTAGTTGAATAAACAAAACAAAGTTTTACTAATAGAATGGTTACCTAGGACGTGTACATGACATGATCCAAAGGTTTTTGTTAATTCAAAGGATGCTAAAAGGGCATGCAAACTTCAATGGTTGAAGTAAGCATCACATATTTGAAATCTTCATCGTGATGAAGCTGTTAAAAGGTTTAATTTCATCGGAGACGATAAAGATGCTTGCATTTGCAAGAAATTAAGTGGGAGCGCTGAGACATATTTCTAATACATTATGTGAAGGACATATTGTTGATTGGAAATGATGTATTTTTTATTGACAAAGGTTAATGATTTCATTTTGATGAAAGACTTAGGCAAAACCCGAATATTAGGCATCAATGTTTATATGGATAGACTAAGACGCTAATATGGTTGTGTCAAATATACATAAATGAGATATTGAATGAGTTCAATATGGAAATGACAAGAAATGTTATTGTCGCATGGATAAGTTGAATTAAGATTCAAGTGTATTAACACTTCATAAGTGAAACAAGATTCAAGTGCTTTGACACTTGGTGAGTGAAATCACAAGAATATTTTGATCAATCATATCGTAATATGTACATATCCAGACATGTTCTATGCTCTAAATGTTATGATCCTATGCCAGAATGACTCATAATATGATCATTGGGCAATAATAAGGATATTCTTATGATATTTTGGAAGAAATAAGAATATATTTATGTGGAGGTGACAAACAATTACAAATAGTTCATTGTAAATTGTTACATTGATACTAGTTTTGTCACAAGTTACATAGTAAGTTTATCTCAATTTAAACTATGGGTGGCACAATGTAATGGAAAGGAGATTCTATTATGGATTTGGATGAATTCCAAACTTAAGTCATTGTGACAGATACTATAACAAAATGCTAAGTATATGGATGCTTTAGTAATAACAAAGGAGGGCATTTGTGTCAAGTAGTTTGTTATGAAACTAAGGCATGGTTTATAACAGGCTAACACTATAAATATATATTGTACGCCAATAGTATCGACATGATTTATCCCCGAGGAACTAAAGGTCTCACCAAAATACCAAATTTATACAATGCCATCTCATTAGAGAATGAGTGATGCGTGGATACGCAAAGACATGCAAATACACACGGACCTGAAAGTGTCAGATCTGGAGATTATGTTTACCACTAGAAAACACGTATATACAATACCAGAAAGCCATAGGTGTTGAATGCGCAAGTTTTTTAAACTAGATTATTTTTTACTCTAGTACAAGTGGGAGACTGAAGGGAATATGCCCGAGAGGCAATAATAAGGTGGTTATTATCGTATTCCTTGTTTATGATAAATATTTATTTTGCATGCTATACTTGTATTAATCGGAAATACTAATACATGTGTGTTTAATAAACAAATAAAGAGTTCCTAGTTATGCCTCTCATATAAACTAGCTCGTTGATTAACAAGATGATCAAGGATTCCTGATCATGGACATTGGATGTTGTTAATAACAAGGTCACAATATTGGTAGAATGATGTGATGAACATTCATACGAAGTATAGTAATACAATCAAATTCATTATGTTTAAATTTCTATAACATCATTACAAGTGACTTTAGTCCTTAGACCATGAGATTATGTTAATCACTAACATATGACGAGTATCTCGATAACATCAAACGTCACACCGTAACAGGGTGACTATAAATGTGGGTTCAGATACTCCGATAGTGTTATGTAGAGGCTCGTGGATCAAGAGTGGAATTTGTCCATCCCGATGACAGAGAGATATACTCTGGGCCCTCTCGGTGATATCACATTGATATAGCTTGCAAGCAAGTGATGGAGATCACTAGAATGTTATATCACAGGAACGACAAAAGAGTACATATCGGTAACGAGATCAAAATAGGTATGGGGATACCGATGATCGAATCTCGGACATGTAAAATATCGCGAGACAAAAGGATTTAGTTTCAATGTAAAAGTTTCACACGATCACTAGAAGTCATCGTTGAATGTGTGGGAGTCAGTATGGATCTCTAGGTCCTGCTGCTAATTATTGATCGGAGAGGGGTCTTAATCATGTATGCATTATTCACGAACTTTAGGGTGACACACTTTAGGAATACCGACACCATTTGGAGCAAATAAGATGCCAGAGAAAGAAAAAGAAAGCGCTGGAATTATTTCAATGGAAACCGGAATTATTTCGGGTGAAATTGCTGAAACTGGTTTTGCTTGTGAAATTGAAATGTTGCAAGGGCTTTTATGTGAATGTCTGTTAATTAATGTAATTAACAAAATTCTGAATAAATAAAAAAAGTAGTTTTATTAAATGAGAGATTACATTAAATTTGGTGGAAATTTATTGGATTTTGAGTGGAGAAAATGGAGGGCCCTTTGTGTGAGTGGGATCTCCACTCACATGAATGGGGGAGAGGTGGAGGCACCCACCTTGGCCGCCAGCCATGGCTTCTGGGCTGCCACCTCTCCTATAAAGGAGTCTCTCCTCTCACTTATCACTCACACATTCTCGTGAAGGATCTCTCTCCCTCTCTAGAATTTCCCCATGGTCTTGGATCAGCGAGATACATGTTGCCGGTGGATTTTTCTGGAGCGAGGCTTTGCTACTTCCGCTGCATTGCTGGAGCGAGGTCGCGGAGGTGGTCAGGGTTCTGTACGTGTGTGCGATCACGGATGCTCTGCTAAGTTGTGGGACTGTTGGACTTCTACACGATCTTGAGATCGGCAAGAGAACGACTCATCACCAACGAGTCCATACTCATAAAGCTTTGTCGGTCTTCAAGGGTATGTATTCTGGATGTATATCCACCTGTTGATTATATATAGATAGATGGATCGTGTCTTATACAGTTCCCATCGTAGGATTTTTTTTGTTTTCTATGCTATGAACCCATCAGTTTACACTCTTCTTGTTGCAGTGATAACTGTTTCGCTTCAGCTTCCTAAGCCGGACTACCTCGATCAACACTTGATCGAGTAGCGCATGACCATGTTTCTGAATCATATCACACGAGAGGGGCCAGAGAATATTTCACCGAGATGGAGGGGCAAATTCCGTCTTGGTTGATCCACGTCACACATCTTGCTTCGAAGTCGGCCCAAGACCACCCTTATTACTCCTAGTTACGGTGAGCGTTAGATGGAGCCAAAGCCGGCTCTTCCACAACTTGGATCGTGCGAACTCCTCAGGTATAAGGATTCCATTATGTTAGTCAGAGTGTATGACGGTGTGCTCACATCCTACTAACCTTTGGATCGGTCCGGCTATCATACCTATTCTGACTAGCCAATGCAAGGCGGATAGCATTTTCATGCACATGACACGTGAAACATTGTCATCTTCCGACTTACAAATTAGTCTCGGTAGTGGGTTTCCCTCCCAACCTCAAATGACTAAGGACAAACTGGCTAGAGCTAGATACAAGTATATGGTTCCACACCTGCAACAATTGCAATGACACATACAACTAGCTCTAAGCCGGATACCGGGTTACAAATATAAGGAGGAATGTGAGCCTCTAGGGCATCACTCCTAACACAAACTCATTGGTCACGTGCTTGCAAGTGGTATAGGATGTGTATTACGGAGTGAGCCCATAGTATATATATCCGACACATGTAGGGAAAAATCCCAGTCTTTGATTCATGCAACTCAACAAGCACTTTCCGAAGTACCTGAAAAACACCTTTATAGTCACCATGTCGTAGTGTGACGGTTGATGCCCCCAAAGCATTCTTCTGGTACAAGTGAGAAACATAATCTCATGGTCTATGGATTAGGATACTTGACATTGAACAGCTTTGGCAATTTAAACTTTTGTGACACAGTCTAATTGCTATGCTTAGTTGAGTCTGTCCATCATGTCATTCCCTAAGGCTGGTCCTAGTGGGAGTATCATAGCTAGTATCATGCATGCCATATTGGCAAAAATCTGATGTGGCACAACAATTAATAAAGAAAGATATGGTTAGAGTATCATAGGTAGATACAGTATCATAGCACGTAAACTAAAAAATCCTTATACATATAAATCTTGTACACAAATTTGTATTGAGATTCTACAAATCATTAAATATAGTACCAGTACTACCGTATGATACCATGCACTATAAAGATAGTATTATACACTAGTATAATATGCATGATACTAGTAGTATAATACTACCACTATGACCAGCCTAATAGCATTATCCCGTTATTAACTGACAACACATGTCCATGGGCAAAAACCCATAATCATCATTAATCAATGAGCTAGCCCCCGGTAGAGGATATCTATGGACAGAATGTTGTTTATAAAACTACACAGGTATTACATTTTCTGTTTTAATACAATGATGGGATGAAATGTAAACATTTATCATGATTTAAAATATAATAATAATAACTTTCTTATTGCCTTTAGAGAATATTTCCAACAGTCTCTCACTTTCACTAGAGTCAATAAGCTAGTTTACATTGACAAAGATCTAACGCTTGTGGACGCTAGGCGCTGATCATGTTTTGCTCGTGGAAAAGTTTTAGCCAACAGGTCTACAACATTTAAACCCTATATAGTTTGCAACTCTTACACTAGTGCAGAGCCCCCCTTTAACTCCGGTTGGGAGGGCCCTCTAACAGCGGTTCCCCAACCGCTGTTGAGGGTTCGGTGTTAGAGGGGGGCCCCTTTAACACCGGTTCTTATACGAACCGGTGTTAAAGGGTGGCGCACGTGGGGCTGCCGCAGGCCTCAGGCCCCCCCCTTTAACACCGGTTCGTATCTGGAACCGATGTTAAAGGTTCTTCTGCCGCGGCAGAGATTTAGGCCGTTTTCCTGCCGCGGCAGAACTCTGCCGCGGCAGGAAAACGGCCTAAATCTCTGTCGCGGCAGACTTCTGCCTCTGCCCCGTTCTGGGCGTATTTCTGCGGGAGGGGGGAGCGAGGGGAAATCGATCGGGAGCGGTATACTTATAAATCGTCATCGGTACATACGAGTACATGAATAATTAAGCAACTATTATTATACACAAACATCGTCATCGGCACATACATCGTCATCGGCACATACATCGTCATCGTTCATTTTGGTGGATATCTATAGAGTTCTCCGCCAGGCGTGACGACCTCATCAAGTATGAACCCCGCCAATTCCTCTTGAATGGCTCGTATGCGTTCAAATGGTAGGAGTTGGTCCCGCATCCGTTCAATCTGAATATATATGAAGAATGGGCCGTCAATATATATATAAGAATAAAACTCAACACAATTGATGGTAATAAAATAATGTTGTGGACTTTGTTTACTTACTCTAAGTTGTTCTAGTGCGGCTTGGCCTGTCGCACATATCGTGTTGCGAATGAATTCGCAAACATAGTACCCACATAAGTTATTGCCGTGTCCCTGATGCGCGCACTTTACGAGAATAGAGAGTTCAATCAAAATAATAATCAATAAAGCATGATATAATGGAATTGGAAGCTAGCTAGTATTACTTACATTTTGGTCTACAAATTTTAGTTCTTCTGACCATTCACCCACGGCCCTGCCCGTGAACATTTTCCAAACCATGTCCGACAAAGAAAATGGATAAAGGAGTAATTAATTACTTATTGTCACGAAAGTTGCCGATCTAGTGCGATAATATGATTGAAATTACCTCTGGAGCATCTCTCTAAAGTCTGCCCATAGCTCTTTTTCTTTTTGTAACGAGTCCATGACAAGGACTTTTCCTGAGTCGGGTTGAATGACTAGCAGAATAAAGTGGAACCTACGCACGCATAACTCATCATCAGTTACACTTAACATCGAGTAAGCCGAAACAGAATGTGTACAAGAGAGAGGGTAACAGTACTCACGAGAAGTTGTAAGGCAATAGTATTTCCCTTTTGGTTTGTTGTCTCAGTAAAGACTTTAGCAAGTAATCTTCTGTTTGCCCGGGTTTGTCTCTTACCACTTCTTCATGAACTCTATTTGGGTCAACGAACCCAATGTCAAAAGGGCCTCCTTTCATGCATTCCATAACCTTTTTCCTGCATAATAGTATATACATATATGGTGAGCATATATATATATACATGCAATTAATGAAGTGAATGAGTTGAGATAAAAATTACAGAAATAGTACTTACACACAATAAAGGCTGATGGCAGATTTGTCGAGTTCCTTCTGATTGAATAGAAAATGCAAGTCTTGAATGTTGAAGTCGATCGCGTCGTCTCCGCACAAGAAAATCTGATCTCTTATATGCGCCGTGATCCATTCTTCTTTTCTCGTCTTGCAAAATCAAGGTACCACTTGTGCAATTTTCGCATCTTTGTTGGTAGATTCTTGAGCTCCTCTTTCTTGACTAGATTCTTCCCATACTTCCATGGCTGTATGGGGTTGACATCGCATTTGGGCAAGTTGTCTCCCATGACGTTCAAGTATGCAATGTAAGTCATCCCCATCTCATTGGCCTTTCTTTGTAGCTCTGCCTCGTAATCATCTACGGGAGGAGCGTCCCGTTTGTCAAACATTTGGAGCGGGGCGCATGATTGGTTTTCCTGCTCTCCGAGCATGGGAACTGTTTTCTGGGGTGCCTCACGACTGCTACTTTCAGTCTCCCTACGGCGCCTTGCATCCGCCTTCAAAATCTGGCGCTCGTAGTCCGGCACAAGTGGGGTTTCAGGTTTCAAAAGATTTTTGTAAAACTTCTCCACCACCGCCGGATCTATTTTCTCCTTTGGCTCGGCCAGTCTAGGTGCAAAGAATTTCTTGACCTGTTCTCCCGAGATCCTATTGGTCTCCTCGTCGCTGCGATTCCACGGTAAAACCGGCAATGGCTTGGCGGAAGGCTGCGGGACGTAGTTTTTTGAACTCTTTGGCGTACGGTTTCCTGCGGATTTCTTTGTGGCAGTGCTACTGATGCTCCTCGTGGCAGTGCTCTTCCGCTTACGCTGAGGAGATGGCTGACGGGCCGGAGATGGCTGACGGGCCGGAGATGGCTGCCGCGCAGGAGATGGCTGACGGGCCGGAGATGGCTGCCGCGCAGGAGATAGCTGAAGCGGCTCAGACTGCTGACGCTGCGGAGACGGCGGGGGTGCCAGTGACCTCCAATTTGGAAGCACAATGTGTTCCTTCTTCCAAAGAATGGTTGTTTTCACTGCAAATTTGAGTTGAGTTTCCCCTTCACCTGTAGCATGGTCAAGCTGTGCTTCCTCATATTCCTTCACAACCTCATCCAGCCCGACAATAGCATAGCCATCTGGAATCGGTCGGCAGTGGTAAGTTCCACCAGCTACAGGAGGTAAGGCATAGCCGACAGCCACCTTAATGGATAAGCCCATTAATCTCACATGCAGCTCAGCGTGTTCGCTCTCCGTGATCTCATCAACGGGGTATCGAGGACCCGTCATTTCAAGCGTTGGCTGCACGTTCTCCGTGGAAGCCACACTGCTTTTCCGCGCAGAGTCTGGGCCGCGGGCAGCTTCCAATGCAGGCTCTTCATGCCGCTGAGATGGGCCGGTAGCTTGATGGCTCTGTTGTGCATTCACTTGCGTCTGCAGCGCCGCAAGTGCATGTTATATCTGTGTCATCCGCTCTGTACGCTCTTTTTCTTTTCTGCCGCGCCATCTGTAAGAGTCGCTCCAGTCGGCAAACCCATCCTTCCACGTCATACCCCCTGTGCCTCGTGCATGTCCAGGGTGTTCTTTTTTACCGATGGCGCGTGTGAGCTGGTCATTCTCTCTGTCGGGATGGAAGGTCCTGGCGGATGTTTCCTCGTATGCCGTGATGAGTTCAGTGACGGGTTTGGCAAGGATGGTTGGGAAGATACACAATCCTGTTTCTGGGTCCAACCTTGCCCCAATTTTGTGGAACCAAGTCTTTGCACGTAGGTCCCACCCATCTGTCTGGGGTGTGATCCCTCTCTCGCGCAGGGCCCTCTCAGCTTCCTCCCACTTAGGCCTCTGAGATATGTAGCCACCTGACCCCGTCCTCTGGTGATATTCCTTCTTCAGGGCATTAAGCGTATTGGTTTCTGACCTCTTTTTAGCTATAGCACTTTTTTTATATGTCTCAAATTCGGGCCAGTGAGGTCTTATCTTCGCATAATATGCGTCTTCGAAATTTGGAGTCTCGCCAGCTTTTGTTCAATTTTGTCTTCCAGTTGCGGAAAGCCTCAGCCATCTTCTTTAGAGTCCACTCTTTGACCTTTTTCTTTATAACCGGGTTGTTTTCATCCTCCTCTGGCGGAAGGGTGAAATTTACCAACAACGAATTCCAAAGCGTTTCTTTGGATCTGTCATCGACAAAGGTACCGTCGCCCTTCTTTGGCTTATTCCAATTTTCAATTATGATTGGGATTTGGTCCCTAACAAGAACACCAGCCTGACGTATAAATTTGTCTGCGGCCTTCTTGGGCTCCATCGGCCTGCCATCAACACGGACTGCTTCGATCGTGAACTTTGCACGATCTTTCAACCGCTGGCTCGCGCCTCGCTTGCTCTTTTTCATAGAAGAAGATGGTTGCTGGCTGGTCGATCCAGAGGGCTAAAAGAAGAAAGAAGCGTTAATTAATACATGTAGAAGAAGATTGTTGGTGGAAGTCAGCTGAGGCTTAATCAATGCATATACCTCGCCGGACTTTGTAACCATTAAATTGCGTTCACCGGAGTCTTCATCTTCTCCATGACTAGTACTTGAGCTGTCGTCGTCATGTCCCTCCAAGTTCAGATATTGTGAGGTGTCCTCATCAATAATGTTCTCCATTATTTCTTCTTCTTCAAGGTTTCTACTAAGTGGATCCATAGTTTCTAAAACAATAATATTATCTAGAGTAAGAGTGTAAACATTCAAGTGGACTTGGATTCATACACAAATATACATATTATTCATACCAAAATACACAAATAAATACACAAATGAGTCAGAGGTCCAATTTGTATACAAGTTTTAATCTATGCATGTAGTACAATTTATCGAGCAAACAAGTTTTAATCAGGATGAGTCAGCAATCATACACGTGGCAGACACGTGGCGCTCACCGGTGGGGTGACGTTGGTCTCGTCGGGCAGCGGTGCTCGTTGGGAGGCGGTGCTCGTCGGACGGATGCGGCGGTGCTAGCGGCGGGCTCGTCGGGCGGCGGGCGGCGTCGGCGTTTAGGCGTGGCCTATGAGCTCCGAAGCGGCGGTGGCGAGACGTCCTGCACGGGGAAGAGAGCGAGGTGGTCAGTTAGGGTTTAGGCGTGGCCTATTATAATATCTTTGCTATAAGCTATTTTATTTTTACTCCACATGCTTCTAATTCACATGTGCAAGGATTAAGGCCTAGATCGTCGGAGTCGATGTCACTACGTTCATCTCGCCCATCTTTGGCACCCTGGAATCGTTCCGAGGGTCAATTGGCGATTATTTATTTTCATCCCAAGACTATGTAAATGAAATGGATTGGCCAAACAAAAAATACTATACAGAAATAGACAAATACTCCATATTTCTCGAATTTTTTGTAAAACTTTGAGTGCCCCACATGTCAGTCCACTCTCTACACTTTTCTCTCCCTGTCAACTGGACCCCACCCGTCATCCCTAACCTACGACCATCCATCTGAGCAAGCTCACACGCAGGGAGGGGAGGGGCTCGCCACGCCCTCGCTGGCAACTGAGCTCGCCGCGCCGCCACGCCGCGCCCTCGCCGGCAACCGAGCTCGCCGCTCCGCGCCCTCGCCGGCCACGCACGCGCTGGCCACACGCCCCCACACAACACCACGCACGCACGCGACCACATCACCACCTCTCCACTCGCCCGACCCGATCCCCAGGAACCGCACCGTCCCCACCTGGACCAACCGACACCCTGGCCCCACTCCCCTCCTGTCGCTCCCAACCCCACCCTGCTCCCTTCCTCTCGTTCCCAATACTGAGCGCCGCCCCTGAACCGATCCCCGCCGTTAGGACCTCCCTCGCCCTCGCGTCCCCGCTCGCCCCGCTCCTCGCCCTCGCTCACGGGATCCCCTCCTGCGGCCGCTCCCCGCCGCCAAGGCCATCCCCACCTTCCTCCTCGACCACCTCCTGGGCCGCTTCGGCGCCAGCTCGCCCTCCTCCGGCAGAGCTCCTCCCCGGCAAGCCGAGCCGTCTCCGCCCTGCACCCGCCCGACCGCGTCCAGGCCTCCCCGGCTTTGACCCGCCCTCGCCGTCGGATGCTGACCATCCTCCCCGTATCGGCCTGCCCAGCACCGTTGCCTCGGGCAGCGGCCGGGCCCTTCTCCGGCGCGCCCCCGCCTTCCGCAGAGCAACCCGTCGCCGTTTCCCCTGACCCTCTGCAGCCACCACCTCGCGCTCCGGCGATGCACCGCTACCACCGCCGTGGCCCTGCCTCTCTGTGTGACACCCGTCGTTCCCGCCTCTATGCCGATGGCCAGCCCGGCGAGGTGCGGGGCGGCAACCTGCTGCCTGCCAGGGGAGGGCCGGCCGGGCGCGGCCGGAGCAGGCGCCGAACGAAGGAGGGGAAGGATGCGGGGAAGAGAGGGTCGGGGGCGGCGAACCTCGAGCTTCGAGCGGCGGCGGTGAGACGGCGGGTCGGGGGCGGCGAGACGGCGGGTCGGGCTCTGAAGCGGCGGCGGCGAGACGGCGGGTCGGGGGCGGCGCTTCTATCGATCGATCTGGCTCAGTGGGGGAAGAAAGGAAGGGGAGGAAGGTGAAATAAATACACCCCCCCTTTAACACCGGTTCCTGCCACGAACCGGTGTTAAAGGGGGGGCGTTTCCCGTGCGCATTTATTACCCCCCTTTAACACCGGTTCGTGGCAGGAACCGGTGTTAAAGGGGGGGGGATTTTGTTTGCGCGCGTATTTATTACACACCCCCCCTTTAACACCGGTTCCAGCCACGAACCGGTGTTAAAGGGGGGGTGTGGGTGCGCGCGGGAAACGAAATAAATGCCCCCCCCCCTTTAACACCGGTTCCTGTCTGGAACCGGTGTTAAAGGGGGGGCATTTATTTCATGCATTAAAGGGGCTTTTTTAATTCAAAAAATATGATATGAATTTAGAAAATTCATATCATTTCATTTCAACTCAGAAAAATATGAATAATATATCATAATTTTCAGAAAAATAATATCTATCCATTCATGTAAATCATTTTATATTTACTTTACATGAAATTTTTTAAAATAATTAAAACACTTATTTCATGCATTAAAGGGGCTTTTTTAATTCAAAAAATTTGATATGAATTTAGAAAATTCATATCTTTTTCATTTCAACTCAGAAAAATATGAATAATATATCATAATTTTCAGAAAAATAATATCTATCCATTCATGTAAATGATTTTTATTAGATCAAATCATATTTTAATGCCGCATCTTTTGTATTAACATTTTTTAATTGATTGGATATTTAAATGTCGCATCTTTTGTATACACTTGAATCTCACCAAGCCTCTCTCAACTTGCATTGTTTTTTGATCAATGTGTTGGTGGTTTTTTGAATTAGCCATTTGGTGGTTGCTTCACAAAACCGTCCGTTTTTTATGCTCGGAAAATGGAAAATGCCTTTTTGGAACAATCGGCCGAACTGGAACTGAAAATTAAGATACATAAAAGAACTGAAAATTAAGATACATGGCCAGATTAAGTAACAATCGGCCGAACTTGTTTCGGAATGTTGGAGTGATTCAGTCATGCTCCTGCCTACACCTTTAATACTCGCCACTGTAGTCGTCGTACTCGCCGCCGCCGTCATCGCTGTCGTCGTCGGGGTCGCCGTAATTGAACCTCTGGAGAGTACGCGTGGGCTAGACTTGAGGGTAGCGCGTGGGCTGGACTTGAGGGTAGCGCAGACGGGGGTTAGAGTCGGCGGCAGTGTCATAGGCCATGACGCTCTGGAGAGTCCGACCGCGCCACCATAGCCGACGGCCGGCCTCGTTGAAGTTAGGAGGAGGTGGGACGTCCTCCTCGTGCCTGGCGAGCGCCCTCTCATGCCGATCCACTAAGAACGCTTCCCAAGTAGGGAAATAGTCGGGATGCCATCTGGGATTCCTCCGCTGCTCCGGCGTGAGCTCGAAGTAGTAGTGGTTCGTGATGGCCATCCGGCGCGCCACACCTAGAGGGACAAGAGGAACCGGCACGCCTCCGACGCTCAGCATCCAGCCGACGGGGACACAGTAGCCCGGCGGGCAGGGGTAGTTCGAGGCGCAAAGCGCCTCCGCCTCCCTGGGGGTTAGTGCTACGGTGGAAGCCATGGGAAAGAGTGATGAGGTTGCAGATATGAGTCTAGAGATGTGCAATGACAATGGAGGCCAACCCCCTACATATATATATAGTGAACTAGCGGGAAGAACTGGAGGGAAGAACTGGCGGGAAGAAAAATGGCGGGAAGAAAAATGTCGGGAAGAACTGGCGGGAAGAAAAATGGCGGGAAGAAAAATGTCGGGAAGAACTGGCGGGAAGAAAAATGGCGGGAAGAAAAATGGCAGGAAGAAAAATGGCGGGAAAAAATGGCGGGATGAACCTTTAGTCCCGGTTGGAGACTCCAACCGGGACTAAAGATGAACCTTTAGTCCCGGTTGGAGACACCAACCGGGACAAAACACGAGTCAGCACTAATAATAGGGGTGAGTGCATGTCGACATTATGTCGTGCGGCGTGTACCTTGTCCCGGATTGTGCCACCAACCGGGACTAAAGATGAACCTTTAGTCCCGGTTGGTGACACACACCGGGACTAAAGATGAGTCAATACTAATAATAGGGGTGAGTGTCGACATTATATCGTGAGTGTCGACATTATGCCGAGCTGCTTGTACTATAAATAGGCATCCTTGTGAGTCCAGTCCTCCAGCCAGTTTGAGGCATATCCAAGATGGTTTTCGAGAGGAGGGACACCACTGCGGCCAGTTTCAGGGATATGCCGACGGAGCCCAGTCCTCCGGCATCTCCTTGAAACTGGTCATAGAGGCACTCCCTAATATGTGAAATTAGTTAGCTCCGAGGCGTATTGATCTAGTTAGAGAAGTTACAAGCTGCAAGATGGTTTTCGAGAGCAGGGACACCACTGCGGCCAGTTTCAGGGAGATGCCGACGGATCCCAGTCCTCCGGCATCTCCTAGAAACTGGTCATAGAGGCACTCCCTAATATGTGAAATTAGTTACCTCCGAGGCGTATTGTTTGGATTTTTTTTGAATTTATTATGCCCGTTTTGAATTATCTGAATTTCTAACTATGGTCGAAAAGGTTTGAGATGTACCGGTTGGGAGATAGTACATGTAAGGTGGTCTAGTATTTTAGGAAAATGGGACGGTAGCATTCTGAAACGGCATTTTGGTGGTTACTTCACAAAAAGACCCGTTTTTTGCGCTCGGAAAATGGAAAAGGTCTTTTCCGTGCGACAAAAAGGAAAACTTCCTCCTGCAACATTGTTCTCCATACCAATGTCCACACACATGCATAATATGGGCACAACATCACAAACTATACCGTGATCCAGCACATGACATCGGTCATTTGGACCGAAAGCCATGAAACCTCGAACATGATAGGTCATTTTGTGAAGGTTTTTTCGAAACATGATCAATATACCAAGTCTGGTATTTTTCCTTTCAACTATGTAACAAAATATGACACCACGCAAAGGATTTTCATTGTTCGGATTTTTTTTGAATTTATTATGCCCGTTTTGAATTATCTGAATTTCTAACTATGGTCGAACCGGTGTGCATGAAGATAGGGGACGAGCATCGTTAGAACTTGCATTGGATCTCTGAAGAAACCACATATTGCGAGTCTAAAAATGATTTTTTCAAAAAATCACGGGCGATAGATCATGTACCTGTAGTACAAACCGGACCCACTTCCTACCGATTCGGCAGACATTTGTCCTTTTTACCCGGGATGGACGAAAAGGTTTGAGATGTACCGGTTGGGAGATAGTACATGTAAGGTGGTCTAGTATTTTAGGAAAATGGGACGGTAGCATTCTGAAACGGCATTTTGGTGGTTACTTCACAAAAAGACCTGTTTTTTGCGCTCGGAAAATGGAAAAGGTCTTTTCCGTGCGACAAAAAGGAAAACTTCCTCCTGCAACATTGTTATCCATACCAATGTCCACACACATGCATAATATGGGCACAACATCACAAACTATGCCGTGATCCAGCACATAACATCGGTCATTTGGACCGAAAGCCATGAAACCTCGAACATGATAGGTCATTTTGTGAAGGTTTTTTTGAAACATGATCAATATACCAAGTCTGGTATTTTTCCTTTCAACTATGTAACAAAATATGACACCACGCGAAGGATTTTCATTGTTCGGATTTTTTTTGAATTTATTATGCCCGTTTTGAATTATCTGAATTTCTAACTATGGTCGAACCGGTGTGCATGAAGATAGGGGACGAGCATCGTTAGAACTTGCATTGGACCTCTGAAGAAACCACATATTGCGAGTCTAAAAATGATTTTTTTCAAAAAATCACGGGCGATAGATCATGTACCTGTAGTACAAACCGGACCCACTTCCTACCGATTCGGCAGACATTTGTCCTTTTTACCCGGGATGGACGAAAAGGTTTGAGATGTACCGGTTGGGAGATAGTACATGTAAGGTGGTCTAGTATTTTAGGAAAATGGGACGGTAGCATTCTGAAACAGCATTTTGGTGGTTACTTCACAAAAAGACCCGTTTTTTGCGCTCGGAAAATGGAAAAGGTCTTTTCCGTGCGACAAAAAGGAAAACTTCCTCCTGCAACATTGTTCTCCATACCAATGTCCACACACATGCATAATATGGGCACAACATCACAAACTATGCCGTGATCCAGCACATAACATCGGTCATTTGGACCGAAAGCCATGAAACCTCGAACATGATAGGTCATTTTGTGAAGGTTTTTTCGAAACATGATCAATATACCAAGTCTGGTATTTTTCCTTTCAACTATGTAACAAAATATGACACCACGCGAAGGATTTTCATTATTCGGATTTTTTTTGAATTTATTATGCCCGTTTTGAATTATCTGAATTTCTAACTATGGTCGAACCGGTGTGCATGAAGATAGGGGACGAGCATCGTTAGAACTTGCATTGGACCTCTGAAGAAACCACATATTGCGAGTCTAAAAATGATTTTTTCAAAAAATCACGGGCGATAGATCATGTACCTGTAGTACAAACCGGACCCACTTCCTACCGATTCGGCAGACATTTGTCCTTTTTACCCGGGATGGACGAAAAGGTTTGAGATGTACCGGTTGGGAGATAGTACATGTAAGGTGGTCTAGTATTTTAGGAAAATGGGACGGTAGCATTCTGAAACAGCATTTTGGTGGTTACTTCACAAAAAGACCCGTTTTTTGCGCTCGGAAAATGGAAAAGGTCTTTTCCGTGCGACAAAAAGGAAAACTTCCTCCTGCAACATTGTTCTCCATACCAATGTCCACACACATGCATAATATGGGCACAACATCACAAACTATGCCGTGATCCAGCACATAACATCGGTCATTTGGACCGAAAGCCATGAAACCTCGAACATGATAGGTCATTTTGTGAAGGTTTTTTCGAAACATGATCAATATACCAAGTCTGGTATTTTTCCTTTCAACTATGTAACAAAATATGACACCACGCGAAGGATTTTCATAATTCGGATTTTTTTTGAATTTATTATGCCCGTTTTGAATTATCTGAATTTCTAACTATGGTCGAACCGGTGTGCATGAAGATAGGGGACGAGCATCATTAGAACTTGCATTGGATCTCTGAAGAAACCACATATTGTGAGTCTAAAAATGATTTTTTCAAAAAATCACGGGCGATAGATCATGTACCTGTAGTACAAACCGGATCCACTTCCTGCCGATTCGGCAGACATTTGTCCTTTTTACCCGGGATGGACGAAAAGGTTTGAGATGTACCGGTTGGGAGATAGTATATGTAAGGGTTCATCTTTAGTGCCGGTTGGAGAAACCAACCGCGACTGAAGGGATTGCGTCAGAGTGGGGTGAGTGTCGACATTATGTTGTGCGGCTTGTACCTTGTCCTGGATGGTGTCACCAACCGGGACTAAAGATGAACCTTTAGTCCCGGTTGGTGACACCAACCGGGACTAAAGATGAGTCAATACTAATAATAGGGGTGAGTGTCGACATTATGTCGTGAGTGTCGACATTATGCCGAGCTGCTTGTACTATAAATAGGCATCCTTGTGAGTCCAGTCCTCCAGCCAGTTTGAGGCATCTCCAAGATGGTTTTCGAGAGCAGGGACACCACTGCGGCCAGTTTCAGGGAGATGCCGACGGAGCCCAGTCCTCCGGCATCTCCTAGAAACTGGTCATAGAGGCACTCCCTAATATGTGAAATTAGTTAGCTCTGAGGCGTATTGATCTAGTTAGAGAAGTTACAAGCTGCAAGATGGTTTTCGAGAGCAGGGACACCACTGCGGCCAGTTTCAGGGAGATGCCGACGGAGCCCAGTCCTCCGACATCTCCTAGAAACTAGTCATAGAGGCACTCCCTAATATGTGAAATTAGTTAGCTCTAAGGCGTATTGATCTAGTTAGAGAAGTTACAAGCTGCAAGATGGTTTTCGAGAGCAGGGACACCACTGCGGCCAGTTTCAAGGAGATGCCGACGGATCCCAGTCCTCCGGCATCTCCTAGAAACTGGTCATAGAGGCACTCCCTAATATGTGAAATTAGTTAGCTCCGAGGCGTATTGATCTAGTTAGAGAAGTTACAAGCTGCAAGATGGTTTTCGAGAGCAGGGACACCACTGCAGCCAGTTTCAGGGAGATGCCGACGGAGCCCAGTCCTCCGGCATCTCCTAGAAACTGGTCATAGAGGCACTCCCTAATATGTGAAATTAGTTAGCTCCGAGGCGTATTGATCTAGTTAGAGAAGTTACAAGCTGCAAGATGGTTTTCGAGAGCAGGGACACCACTGCGGTCAAGCAAAAAATAATAGGGAGATGACCATTTATATATATAGTACATCAATGACACATGAAACTATAGTTGCCGACCTCGACCGAGACGGAAAGAGCAACAAGAAAGCTTATTTTGAGCTCTCGGGCATTTCACCGAACACCTCTAGTGCATATGAAAAAAACACAAACTAGCACTCTTCACACCCTCTTGCTAGGCTCCAAAATGTGAAAGAATGGAAGAGTGGGGTGTGTGTGGGCTGGGGTGGTGTCTTATATAGCCCCCCCTTTAACACCGGTGTTAAAGGGGGGGATGCCGCGGGTCAAATGACCAATGTTATGACCAATGTTAATAAAAAATATGCGGCATTAAAATATGATTTGATCTAATAAAAATCATTTTTTAGATGCTTAATATTTCTTATGTTCAAAGTTTTAGGATTTAACAATTTATTTTTGTTTGAATTGAATAATCAAAATTTATATGTAAGTGCTTTAATTATTTTGAAAATTTTCATGTAAAGTAAATATAAAATGATTTACATTAATGGATAGAAATTATTTTTATGAAAATTATGATATATTATTCATATTTTTCTGAGTTGAAATGAAAAAGATATGAATTTTCTAAATTCATATCATATTTTTTGAATTAAAAATGCCCCTTTAATGCATGAAATAAATGCCCCACCGAACCGGTGTTAAAGGGTGGGGCATTTATTTCGTTTCCCGCGCGCACCACCCAGCCCCCTTTAACACCGGTTTCAGCCACGAACCGGTGTTAAAGGGGGGCTCCTTTAATGCCGCAGGGGCCACGCTGGTACGGCCCCCCCTTTAACACCGGTTGTTAAAGCCCCTTTTCGGAATCAACAAAAGACCTCGTTTCCACTAGTGTTAATGTGTCAATCTTGAACATATTTATGAATGATGTGAAACTGACGTTGGAGATGTAAGGTGCTCCTCACCGGAGATAATTTAGTGGAAATTTATATGACCTATGATGTAATAATTTTTGTAACACTGGACCTATAATAATGCTATAAAGATTGCATGCATCAATTCGATGCAGAGTCCCAAGCTACTCTCCCATTTTAAGAAAAAAAGTGAGTTGCAACAAAAAAATCATCCAATATTCTTTATCATGTTGTACTTTCTCGTTCAGTAATATAAAATATTTTAGTTTTGTGAAACAAGTAAGTGTATATAGACATTTTAGCTTTATAAAAACGAGCGAGCCTATATAGACAGTCTTTACTATTCCTATGTTTTCGCTCGGCGAATCATCCATGAAACAACGCGCCGGCAACCAGTTAAGTTTCATCAGAGAACATGACATATTGACATTTGTATATCTTCTTGCAAAAGAAGTAGTTCACAAACCGATCGAGAATGTAGGAAAATCAATCAACTCCCCTCCGGTCCACGTTAAATCTGGGTCCATATGCGCGCTTTACAAGGCCCTGCACATCTGTGTATGTCGACGCGCGCATGTGACTGTGATGTAAGTTCGTGACCAGCTTAGGTGTCAGCCGGGCAGATCGAGAACGAAGGAGGGGAAATGGACAGATCTAGCTATAGAGATGCTCTGACACGACACCTACCATGCATGCAAACAAACGCAAGCATGCTGCAGCATGCAGCTATGGATGAGCTCGTGTGTTGAGCGCGCGCGTGAGGCGTGAGGCCACCGAGCAGGACACATGCATGTTACTCAGTGCAGTGCGGGCAGTGCGGTTGGTGTACGTGCTAGCTGGACCAAACCGCCCATGCATCACTATCCATCGCGTGCCTTAGCTTTGGCATCATTATCCGACCTCTTCCACTTATCAGCCAATCCATTCCGGATAATTTATTTTTTAATAGAAAAAGGCTTAGTGTTTTTTTATATATAATTCCACCGATCAAATTTTTTTTAAATTCCAACCGCGTTATAAAGAAGTCCCAAAATAAAAAAAATATAAATAGGTCATTGGAACAAACTGAACGCATGCCACCATCGTCACCCCTGAATCACTGAAGCTGAACAAAGCTTGTTGTAGTAGACAGTCGGAAAGCCGTCGTGTTAAGGTTCTAAAAGAGTAGAGAAGAAATCATGGTCGAAGATGACAACTATAAATTGAAAGTGACTGACCTCAAACCACATCGACGAATACGAAAAACGGCCGGACCCCAAGAGATCAACCGGACACACGACTCCATGCGTCCTCCGTCGGCACTAGGCTCACCACCTCAATATTTCGAAGAAGACACTAAAAACAGTCTAAATAAAGAACACGAACCTTCCCCGCTGACAATACCATGGTCCACCACCTCCAAGGCACAAAGGCCAACGGAGGAGGAGCGGACCGATGGCGTCGCCGGCGAGAGTGGCGAAACCCTAGATGTGTTTTACAATCACCGCTGCCTCCCTCCTTCCCTCTCGCGCGTGTATCAGCTCGATATGACGTCTACCTCTAATTTCACTGATCTGTTAATAATCATTAATAGTAGTACAAAGAGCTTTAGAAGTAATGCAAATAACAAATAGGTTCTTGAACCCCGTAGCGACGACTATAGAAACTTGCGAGAGCCGAAGGCATGCCGCCATCCCTATCCCTTCATCGTCAGAGCCGAGCAAAATTTGTTGTAGTAAAACTTATTGTATTAGTCAGAGTACCATCGCACCAGAACAACTATAGCTAATAATGACAACCATAAATCGGAAGAGTAAAATGAAACGATACCACAAACATGAAAAGAGATCAGATCCTAGAAGATCTGTCGGACACGTGGCCTCCACTAGCGCTAGTTGCACCAACGAAGCAATGATGGAACGGAAATAACTTTATTCTGACCTCCAAAAAGATACTGAAAAATAGCCTAAACAAAAATAGAAATCTCCTGCCGATGAGGGACCATGTGGTAAACCTAACTACCTAAGTCTTGTGAAATTTTCTTAGTTCTAAGTTGACGCCATTGTCCGTTTGATGCATCTGTCGTAATATTCACGCACGAATGAGTTGGGTCAGGAAATCAATGTCGACGTAGAGTTAGGCCGAATGTTTAGGCTGGAAAAGTTTGGCCAGCCAGGAAGGAGAACTTTTAAAGAAAAAAATACATACATACATACATACATGTTAGAAAAGTAATATCACAATTTTCATCTTAACATCAAATGTAAGCTCTTTTTATTGTTTCTCATTTGTTTCGCGATATGCTTAGTTTATAATCTTCTTTGTTGTTGTACCTAGCCATGGGCAGCCTGGTCTGGCCCAAAAATCCCGAATCAGGCTAGAACTTGCCATTGGGCCGGGCCTAGACCTTTTTTTTGGGTCTATTGGTTGGGCCAGGCTCGGGCCTAGCAAATGGGTGGGTTACAATCTCTATCCGAGGCTTGACAGACTTTTGTGTGTTTAGGCCAAACCTGGTTAGGCTTGGGACTAGCTTTTCAGCAGCGGGCTTTCTTTCGCCCAATTCAAAATATGGCTAGATATATAGTATCGAGGTTGTCCTTTTGGTTTAAAACGTGGTTTGAATTTGGTTTGGCAACTTCGTACTCCCTCCGTCCAAGAATAGATGTCTTAGGTTTTTAAAATTTTGGATGAATCTATATACTAAATAGTGTCTAGATTCGTTCAATTTTGATAAATTTAAGACATCTATTTTAGGACGGAGGGAGTATGATGTTTCGTAAACATTGTTCACATATGTACTACTCTTTCTTCATTTTTGTTGAGACGTTTAAGCATTTTAGTAGATCGGGTGCACCGACAGCACCATAACCATATTTGCACCGGAACTTTTCTCGCATTGGGAACCAATTTAGGATTGAAAACATATCTAATGCTTTTCATATATTTATTTATTTATTTATTGCAAATGTGTAGAAAGGTTCTCATGCACGGCTGGGACTACTTGCTGGATCTCATGCAACGCCTCGGTTTCCCTCCGAGATGGAGGGCTCTGATTACTACTTTGTTCTCCTCTGCCTCCTCATGGGTTATCCTGAATGGTATTCCTGGGAAAGACATTACACTTGGTCGTGGCCTTCGGCAAGGAGACCCGCTATCTCTTTTGCTTTTTGATATCGCCATCGACCCCTGCAACAAATCTTGGATAGGGCAACTTTATCCGGTCTTCTTCATCAGATGCCAGGTGGATCTCTGGGGCCACGTACTTCCATGTATGCAGATGACGCTGCCATATTTTTGGCCCCTATCGAGCATGATGTGACAAATCTGTCCAATATCCTCCAAAATTTCGGTGAGGTCACCGGGATGATCACCAACGTGGCCAAGTGCTCTGTGGCCCCAATTTGCTGCATCGACATTGATCTATCCCCAGCTTTGGCAAACTTCCCTGCCACCATTGCTCAGTTCCCTCTCAAGTATCTGGGTTTACCTTTGTCTCTCGACAGACTCAGGAAGGTTGATCTCCAGCCATACATCGACAAGGCGGCTACTCGTCTAAATCCTCTAAAAGGCAGACTTCTCAGTCGGGCTGGTTGTTGCGCTTACGTGAAGTCGGTTCTTTCCTCCATGCCTATTTTCGTCCTCAAGGCACTCAAAGCGGATAAGGGCATCCTGAAGGCGTTTGCTAAGATCAGCAGGGGTATGCTTTGGGCCTGCAAAGAAACTGTGAGTGGGGGAAAGTGTAAGGTCAATTGGCAGAAGGTCTGTCGGCCCAAAGACCTTGGTGGTCTGGGAATTCTTGACTTGGAAAAGTTCTCCCGGGCTCTTCGCCTGCGTTGGTTGTGGTACGAGTGGAAGGCCCTAGAAAAACCTTGGGTGGGAACCGAAACCCCCAACGACGAAACCGACCGACAACTCTTCAACGCAGCAACTAGAATCACCATCGATAATGGTAGGAAAGCCTCCTTCTGGTCTTCCTCTTGGCTTAACGGATCGCCTCCAAAGGATTCGGCACCTCTGATCTTCAAAGCATCTAGAAGAAAGAATCGAACAGTTCAGGATGCTCTCAATGGCCAAAGTTGGATTACCGATATTGTGGTTAACTCTTTCACTGCCGAACACATCGCTCAGTTCGTTCAGCTTTGGGGTCTTTTGTCAGACTTTCAACTATCCCGGGGCGTGGAAGACTCCATCACTTGGACCTTGTCTCCCGACGGATGCTACTCGTCCAGCTCCGCTTATAAGGCCCAATTTATGACCTCTCTACCTTGCTCCTTCGGATCGATCATTTGGAAGACCTGGGCCCTTCCCAAATGTCGCTTCTTCGCCTGGCTTGTTGTTCAAAACCAGCTCTAGACCGCTGACCGCTTGGCAAAACGCGGTTGGTCTCATCACCCTACATGTCAGCTATGCAGGTGCACCCTGGAGACGGCCCGCCACATCCTTTTCGAATGCCGGTTCTCCAAGAGGATTTGGTCCGCAGTGGCCAACTGGGTTTCTTGCCCAGATTTGTTGTTTAATAAGGGCTCCTGTCGTCCTAAGGTGCTTGACTATTGGCATGCTATCGCCAGGTCGCCCGCTTCCTCTTCCAAAGGCCTAAAGACTGCAATCATTCTCATCACTTGGGAGATCTAGAAGGAGAGAAATGAGAGAGTCTTCAATAACAAGTCGTCCATGCCTTCGGAAGTCACGCACAGGATCAAAAAAGAAGGGAAGGCTTGGGTCCTAGCGGGTGCAAAAAACCTAGCGGAGCTCTTGGATTGAGTTGTTGTTTTTGGGTTGTTTCTTTTTTTAGGGCTTAGGCCCACCCCTTTTTGCTTCTTCTATATCAATATAAGTCAAAGATTTTGCCTCATTTCAAAAAAAATGGTCAAATAAATATATTGGTGACATATTTGCACAAAGATCCTTGTGCTTTGGAAAAAGTTCCATGTATATTGAATGTGTGTTGTGTTTGTGTGTCCTCGTGTGTGTGTGAGAGAGAGATAAACGCTTGTCCACTTCGTCTCCTGTATGTGCGGCTTTCACAATGTACGACACCGAAAACTAATCTAGGGTTTTGCCATCACGAGGACACGCCTGTGTCCTCGTGTGTGTGTGAGAGAGAGATAAAAGGACACAGTAAAAGCCCAAACCATATTAGTTTGATCCATTTTTGTGGAACCGTTCCAAATTAATTGATCTAGTTAGATAAACATGTATCTACACGACAACACATTAAACGTGGCATTCGTGGTAATGTAGTGTTAATTAATTTGGAACAGGAGAATGTTTTCCTTTGTCTCGATCCTTCCCATATAGACGCGGTTGATGCTGGATTTTTTTTTTGGAGAGTGATGCTGGATTTCTTGTTTGTGTCAGATAGAAATTTTATTGACAAGCTTTGATCTGCTTTGAGCCGAATCAACTGCGTGTATAGCTTTTCTCCTCTCACAACTTGCGTTGATGTGGGGAACAAATTATGTAGATAGTCTGGGAGTACCTTATCTCTTCCCATCTCCCCTTCTACAGTACCAGAATCCGCCGCCGCTCGCCCTGGGTCAATCCGACGTCTATCTCGTCGGTGTTGCCGGTAGAGAGAGGCGGACAAGCGACACCAGAGCCACCCCTGTATATACTAGGTTTAGTTTTAGGCTTTATGCCGGTGTTTGGCTTCTTTCCGTGAGAATCTTGATGTGCTCTTCGGGCCAGAGCCGTCGACGGTGGACTCTCCCCCTCCTTGCCGTCTGTGCGGCGGAATTGTGGTGGAGGAAGGACAGCCGTGCCTCCAATAAGGCCCTTCCTGGGCGAAGCTTTCCTCTATGGGGTTTGCTGCCTTCTTAGGCCGACCATGGTGGCAGGGAAGGAATGTTAGAAATAATGGGCATCATTACACCCATGTGTGATTTCAGATTTTCCCTAAATCTCAAAGCTCATGTATGTGGAAGCCCATATGTGATTTGGCCCAAGTTGGTGACAACTCACATATGTGTGTGGCAAGAGCTTTGGGAGCTAAAGTTTAGTCCCACATGGAAAGTTGAAGGAGAGTTACACCACCTTATAAGGTGGAGTGTTGCACCACTTTGTAAATGAGTGACAATAAGAGAGCTACACGAGCGCTCCTCCTCCAACGTCGCCGCTCGCACGCATGCTCGCCTCGTCACGTCACGTCACGCCACGCCACGCGCGCGCCGCGGGTTGCGGGAATCTCGCCGAGCTGAGCTTTATTTTGCTGCCTAGGAAAATGTGTGCGGTTAGACAGACATGTCAATAGTTAGCGGATTCGGGTCGCTCCCGGATCGTGGGCTATCTGTAACCGATCCGAACGTGCGCGACGTGGGCTTGGTCCACTTCGTCTTCTGTACGGGATTTCCGAGCTGCTCTATATAAACGCCTGTGCGGCTTTCACAATGTACGACACCGAAAACTAATCTAGGGTTTTGCCATCCTCTCTGCTTGCGCCGCCACCGTAGTCTACTCCATCCTGCTTGCCGGCGTGCACCAGCGGACGGAAGAGCAGGTCTCCGGAACCACTCGCCCCTGTGATCCTGTATGGGAGAGGGCGAATAAGGTTTTTGGGAAGCGCTCCGCGCGACTGCTCAAGTTCGTCATCACGGCGCGTCTTCCCGGTCGTAAAGTCGGACCTCGTGCGCGTCGTCTTCAACGTCGACTTCTTCGTCAGGCTAGTGCACCAACGACGACTACATCGACAACCGATCAGTACGTACACCTGAAGGGTTTCGCGGCATAGTAAATCAAAATTTTCTACGGATGCGAACAGAGGGAAAGCCAAGATCTAATCTAGGAGATGCAAACAACGAGAGAGATTGGATTAGATCTTCATACCCTTGAAGATTCGCACAGCGGAACGTTCGTCGGAACGTGGGTGATGTAGTCGTACTCGCTTCTCCTCCTCGCGATCCGATCCGATCTAGCACCACAAGTGGTGGTGCCTCTGTGAGATGCACACGTGCAGCACCTCGACATCTCCTCCTTCCTCGGACCAGCAAGTATGGTGGAGAGACAGATTGGATCTACAACACGACGGCGTGGTGTATATGGTGGAGAATTTCTGCAGTAGGGCTTCGCCTACAAACAGTCGGGAAGGAGAGAGGAAGGGCAGCAGGGCGGCTAGGGTTGGAGGGGAAGGTGTCGGGGGGGGGGGGTGGTGCGCCCCCAACCCTCTTTATATAGAGGGGTGGGGCGCAGCCCTAGCCCCTCCCCCAAGCCCAAACTGGCGGCCCCAAAGGAGGAGGAGTGGGGGGCAAGGAAACCCCCCTTCTAGAAGCTCTATCTAGGGTTTAAACCCTCTTTGGCCGGCTGGGCCCTATGGGGCCTTGTGCCCCTGGCCCAATGCGGCCAGGGCACTCCCTCATAGGCCCATGCCCCCTCCCGAAAGGTGGGGACACGTTGGTCCCCTTCCGGAAGGTTCTAGAAGCTTCCGGTACAATACCGATTAACCCGGAACAATTCCGAACTCCAAAAACTGCACTGCCTTATATGAATCTTATTCTCCGGACCACTACGGAACCTCTCGTGATGTCCCGGATCCCATCTGAGACTCCGAACAAAAAACTCATAAACCAATTATCCAACCTATCCTAGCGTTGAGACACGTTAAGTGTGTGACCCTGCGGGTTCGAGAATATGCAGACATGATCTTCTATCAATAATCAACAGCGGGGTCTGGAAACCCATATTGACTCCCACACATTCATCGATGATCATATCGGATGAACCATGATGCTAGGATTCAATCAATCCCATATATATATTCCCTTCGTCTCGCGATATTTTACTTGCCCGAGATTCGATCGTCGGTACCGTCATACCTAGTTCAATCTTGTTCACAGCAAGTACTTTACTCGTTCCGTAATCCGATATCACTTTGTGATTAACTCTTTAGCCGCATGCTTGCAAGCGGTCCGATATCACTTTGTGATTAACTCTTTAACCACATGCTTGTAAGCGGTGTTGATATCGATTATCGAGTGGGCCCGAAGTATATCTCTCCGACTTGGGAGGGACAAATCCCATCTCGATACATACAACCCAACAGATACTTTCCGATCACCTGAGAGACACCTTTATAATCACCCTCTCATAGGATGACGTTTGATGACCTCAAAGCTTTCTTCCGATACCAGGGAGTTGTATTATCTCATGGTCTAAGGAATACAATATTTGACATAAGAAAAGCTTCGCAAAGACGAACACGATGACACGATCTAATTGCTTCGCTTAGTTTGGGTCTGTCCACCATATCATTCTCCCAATGATATGATCTCATTATTAATCGACAACTCATGTCCATGGTTAGGAAACCTTAACCATCATTAATCAATGAGCTAGTCCATAGAGGCGTACTAGGGACACGGTGTTGTTCACAAACCACACATGTATTAAAGTTTTCGCTTAATACAATTCTAGCATGGAATATAAACATTATCATGAACAAGAATTATAATAATAACATCTTTATTATTGCTTCTAGGGCATAATTCCAACAGTCTCCCACTTGCACTAGAGTCAATAATCTAGTTTACATTTGGCAACAATCTCACACCCATGGCACTGAGGTGTTGATCATGTTTTACACGTGGAAGAGGTTTAGTCAATGGATCTGTGACATTCAGATCTGTATGTACTTTGCTAATCTTCAGATCTCCATCTGCTATATAATCTCGGATTATATGAAACTTGCGGTTGATATGCTTGGTCTTTGGATGATATCTTGGTTCCTTAGCGAGTGTTGTGGCACCAGTGTTGTCACACAATATCTCTAGTGGGTCCAATGCACTTGGAACCACGCCAAGCTCAGTGACGAAGTTCCTGATCCAAACTCCTTCACTTGACGCTTCTGCAGCAGCCATGTATTCTGCTTCTACTGTAGATCCCGCGATCACGCTTTGCTTGCAGCTTCTCCAGCTCACAGCTCCTCCATTCAAAATATACACGTATCCTGTCTGAGATTTAGAATCATCCTTGTCGGTGTCGAAACTAGCGTCGACGTAACCTTTTACGACGAGCTGTTCATCACCCTCATAAACTAAGAACATTTCTTTAGTTCTATTTAGGTACTTTAGGATGTTCTTAACGGCTGTCCAGTGTTCCACTCCTGGATCACTTTGATATCTGCTCGCCAAACTAAGAGCATTAGACACATCCGGTCTAGTACACAGCATGGCATACATGATAGAACCTATGGCCGAGGCATAAGGCACTTTGCTCATAGCTTCCCGGTCATTTACCGTAGCTGGACACTGAGCCTTGCTCAATATCTTACCTGACAACATAGGCACTGAACCTTTCTTTGCCTTATCCATTCTGAACCTTTTCAGAACTTTGTCTAGGTATGTACTCTGGCTTAAAGCTATCAGGCGTCTCTGTCTATCTCTATAGATCTTGATGCCCAATATATAAGCAGCTTCACCTAGGTCTTTCATTGAAAAACACTTGTTCAAATAACTCTTCACATCATTAAGCATGTTGATGTCATTTCCAATAATCAATATGTCATCCACATATAGTACCACAAATGTCACCGAGCTCCCGCTCACTTTCTTCTAGATGCACGCTTCGTAGCAATTTGGAACAAATCCAAAGCTCTTGATAACTTGATCAAAACGAAGGTTCCAACTCCGAGATGCTTGCTTCAGTCCATAAATGGAACGCTGAAGTTTGCATACTTTATCAGCATCCTTAGGATCGACAAAACCTTCGGGTTGCATCATATACAACTCTTCATCAATGTTGCCATTGAGGAAAGCAGTCTTGACATCCATCTGCCATATTTCATAATCATGAAACGCAGCAATTGCTAATAAAATCTGAATGGACTTAAACATCGCTACGGAAGAGAAAGTCTCATCGTAGTCAACACCTTGAACTTGTCGAAAACCTTTCGCAACAAGCCGTGCTTTATAGACAATAACATTACCATCCGCGTCCGTTTTCTTCTTGAAGATCCATTTGCACTCAACGGCCTTTCGGTCGCTAGGAGAGTCCACCAAAGTCCATACTTGGTTTTCGCTCATGGATCCCAATTCGGATTTCATGGCTTCTAGCCATTTCTCAGAGTCTGGGCTCATCATCGCTTCCTCATAGTTCGTAGGTTCACTGTCTTGTACTAACAAGACAGTCAAGACAGGGTTGCCGTACCACTCAGGAGGGGCACGCGACCTTGTCGACCTGCGGCGTTCAGTAGCAACATCGTCCGAAGCTTCATGATCCTTGTCATTAGCTTCCTCTATCGTTGGTGCAGGCGGCACTGGAACAATTTCAGGTGCTGCGCTACTCTCCAACTCAAGAGAAGGTTCAATAACCTCCTCTAGCTCTACTTTCCTCCCACTCACTTCTTTTGAGAGAAACTACTTCTCAAGAAAGGAACCGTTCTTTGCGACAAACACTTTGCCTTCGGTTATCTGATAGAAGGTATACCCAATAGTTTCCTTAGGGTATCCTATGAAGACACATTTCTCCGCTTTGGGTTCGAGCTTGTCCGACATCAAATTCTTGACGTAAGCTTCGCATCCCCAAACTTTAAGAAACGACAACTTAGGTTTAGCACCAAACCACAGTTCATACAGTGTCGTCTCAACGGATTTAGATGGTGCCCTATTTAAAGTGAATGCAGCGGTTTCTAATGCATAACCCCAAAATGATAACGGCAAATCAGTAAGAGACATCATCGATCAGACCATATCTAATAGGGTTTGATTCCGGCGTTCAGACACACCATTGCGCTGTGGTGTTCCGGGTGGCGTGAGTTGCGAAACGATTCCGCTTGCTTTAAGATGCATGAGAAAATCATAACTCAAATATTCACCTCCACGATCGGATCGTAGAAACTTAATTTTTCTGTTACGATGGTTCTCCACTTCATTCTAAAATTCTTTGAACTTTTCAAATGTTTCAGATTTATGTTTCATTAAATAGATATACCCATATCTACTTAAGTCATCGCTAAAAGTGAGAAAATAGCGATATCCACCACGCGTCGAAACACTCATCGGTCCGCATACATCGGTATGTATGATTTCCAACAAGTCCGTTGCTCGCTCCATCATACCGGAGAACGGGGTTTTGATCATCTTGCCCATGAGGCATGGTTCGCATGTGTCAAATGATTCAAAATCAAGAGACTCCAAAAGTCCATCAGAATGGAGTTTCTTCATGCGCTTTACACCAATATGACCTAGACGACAGTGCCACAAATAAGTAGTATTATCACTATCTACTTTGCATCTCTTAGCCTCAATGTTATGGATGTGTGTTTCATCCTTTTCGAGATTTAGAAGAAATAAACCATTCACAATAGGTGCATGACCATAAAAGATGTTACTCATATAAATAGAACAACCATTATTCTCTGATTTAAATGAATAACCGGCTTGCAATAAACAAGATCCAGAAATAATGTTCATGCTCAACGCAGGCACATAATAACACTTATTAAGGTTTCAAACTAATCCCGAAGGTAAAACTAAGGAGAGCGTGCCGACGGCCATCACATAAACTCTTGATCCGTTGCCAACGCGCATCGTCACCTCATCTCTCGCAAGCCGCCGTCTATTCCGTAGCTCCTGTTTCGAGTTACAAATATTAGCAACTGAACCGGTATCAAATACCCAGGCACTACAACGAGGGCTAGTAAGGAAAAAATCAATAACATGTATATCAAATATACCTTTGATGGTGCCAGCCTTCTTGTCCGCTAAGTACTTGGACAGTTGCGCTTCCAGTGACCCTTGTCCTTGCAATAGAAGCACTCAGTGTCCGACTTAGGACCAGACTTGAGCTTCTTCTCAGCAGGGGCAGTGCGCTTGCCGCCGCCCTTCTTGAAGGGCTTCTTTGCTCCCTTACCTTTCTTGAAGGTGGGCTTGTTGACCATCAACACATAATTATCCTTTTTGATGTCCACCTCCGTAGCCTTCAGTTTTGTGAAGAGCTCGGTGATCGTATCAGTGGAACCAATCTGAGCATAATAAGATACATAGAAGGATAAACATCACATGCATATAACTTTATGTGACATGGTATAGCCAATCTTCGCGCAATGATCTCCATCTTGTGCGTTCCGGCATGATCTCCATCACTCCACCATGATTTCCTCCACCATGAATAGCAACTACAACTATTGCTAACTACTTAGCGATAAAGTGAAACTATTACATGGCGCATAAGAAGTTGACACACAAGTCATACACAATTATAAAGACAACCATATAGCTCCTGCCGGTTGTGTACTCATCGACATGCAAGTCGTGAAACATTACAAAACATGATCATCGCATACATTATACACATCACATCTTGGGCCATACCATATCACAGAAAACACTCCCTGCAAAAACAAGTTAGACGCCTCTACTTTGTTGTTGCATGTTTTACGTGGCTTATGGGAGTAGATGCTAAGAACGATTCTTACCTACGGAAAGTCACAACGGTGATATTATGGTTGCCAAACTCCGGTGTTAATCCCATGACAACTATAGTGAGAGAAACTGACATCCACCAGCCGCATGTGTGGAACAAGCCACACGTCAAGTGCGGAGCCGGTCTCGCGAACGACTTCGCGTAAGGTTGGCCTGGACCACTTCAATCTCACTATCCCGCGTCATAAGAAGAACACAAAAAAGAGGCTTGCAACAGAAAACATCAACGCCCGCAACAACCATGTTGCGTTCTACTCGTGAAACACATCTACGCATAGATCTAGCTCTGATACTACTGAAGGGTTTCGCGGCATAGTAAATCAAAATTTTATACGGATGCGAACAGAGGGAAAGCCAAGATCTAATCTAGGAGATGCAAACAACGAGAGAGATTGGATTAGATCTTCATACCCTTGAAGATTCGCACAGCCGAACGTTCGTCGGAACGTGGGTGATGTAGTCATACTCACTTCTCCTCCTCGCGATCCGATCCGATCTAGCACCACAAGTGGCGGTGCCTCCGTGAGATGCACACGTGCAGCACCTCGACGTATACTCCTTCCTCGGACCAGCAAGTATGGTGGAGAGACGGATTGGATCTACAACATGACGGTGTGGTGTATATGGTGGAGAATTTCTGCAGTAGGGCTTCACCTACAAACAGTCGGGAGGGAGAGAGGAAGGGCAGCAGGGCGGCTAGGGTTGGAGGGGAAGGTGTCGGGGGGGGGGCGCCCCCAGCCCTCTTTATATAGAGGGGTGGGGCGCAGCCCTCGCCCCTCCCCCAAGCCCAAACCGGCGGCCCCAAAGGAGGAGGAGTGGGGGCAAGGAAACCCCCCTTCTAGAAGCTCTATCTAGGGTTTAAACCCTCTTTGGCCGGCTGGGCCCTATGGGGCCTTGTGCCCCTGGCCCAATGCGGCCAGGGCACTCCCTCATAGGCCCATGCCCCCTCCCGGAAGGTGGGGCCACGTTGGTCCCCTTCCGGAAGGTTCTAGAAGCTTCCGGTACAATACCGATTAACCCGGAACAATTCCGAACTCCAAAAACTGCACTGCCTTATATGAATCTTATTCTCCGGACCACTCCGGAACCTCTCGTGATGTCCCGAATCCCATCCGAGACTCCGAACAAAAAAACTCATAAACCAATTATCCAACCTATCCTAGCGTCGAGACACGTTAAGTGTGTGACCCTGCGGGTTCGAGAATATGCAGACATGATCTTCTATCAATAATCAACAGCGGGGTCTGGTGTAACTACCTCGATGAATTACGCTCCTAGTTACAAGCCTGGATGAGCGGAAATGGTTGAAATAGTACGGTTGGGCCCAAATGCCACTCACAGGTAGACCTTTCGGCCGTCCCAACCATTTCCAAACATCGGGACAAGAACGGGCGGCGTAATCGGCAGGCGAAGGGATCAACTACATACACAAATGAGTATGTATGCAAGCCACCATACAACAGTACATCAGAGCCATTCCATCTAAAAGAAATAGAAATATTGCAACGCCATACGGCAAGATCCAAATATCCTAGATAGATATAATAGTTTAGGATAGCTCCTCATACATCAAACATCAGAGTATCAGGCGGAAGCGGCAAACAAGATCCGAGTACGGATAAGAAGAAAATCGGCATAAGATGCCCCATAAATAAACTCATCCCGCCCACAGATCTCACGGATCCCCGTTCCCGGAATCTCTACACCGAATGATCGTTGTCCACATCGTCCGTCTCCTCCACCCAGTATCCCTCTTGAGAGTGTACCTGTTCATCTGAATCAAATAATTTATCGTGTGAGACCCTAGGGGTACTCAGCAAGTCTTTATGCCTCTAAAGGGGACACAACCTGGGGTGACACAATTGCAGCAAAAGATAAATCCTAACAATTCTATAGATACTCGCTAACCATCCGCCTAACCAAAGATAGACGGATGTCCGTGAAATAATGACAACAGTTATAACAGTAATATCAACAGATCCATCCTCCTCCTCGCTTACCAACGAGGAAGCGGACGAACACCCCCCATCCGTTGGCAGTTTTATTATCCATTCCATGAGTGTTGCACTATTTACTAGTCAGTTACTTAGTCAAATTAAAAGAGATACTTTAGTTATGCTTGTCTATGATCGAGAAACTGTGCTCCAAGTCGTCCATAACCGCGGACACGGCTTTCAGAAAGTTTTACCCTGCAGGGGTGCACAAATAGCAACACACACTCGATCAACCTCGGAAAAACCAAATCAAAACCCAACGAGGCATTCACGACAAAGCAATCACAAGATTCAGAAATATTTCAGGGGGCCACCCCATTAAGTATACCCGCAACGAAGTTAGCTGACTTCGAGACGGACTCAAGGTTTGTGGGGCCGACTGTAAACGACTGGGAACCCGAAAGTGTGACTGGGCTTGTCGATACCGCGAAAACGGGTCACGATCCTAAACAGTACAGGTGCTCCTCGCACAATCGTAAATAAAGCAGTAAAGCATGGCATAAGTACAGGATAGTAAATAAAACCTCAAACTAGTTTGTGGCCCCATGAAATAAGAAAGAATCAAGCTCTGGCTCAGGGGGGGTCCCATAAGCCTCCCGGATGTGGATAGCGCGAATAATCAAGGAACAGGAATCAAGTACTCGGGGTCCTACGGGACACAAGTGAGCATGAAAAACCAAATAGCAGATACTTCTCACCGGTGCCACTTTCATTAGTTATCCCATTACTACTCAGGTTAAGTTGTTTAGGTACCTCGTTATCCATCAGACACTCACATACCCTACACATGCTGTTCTACGACTCGCATGGCTCAAACAACTCCTGTAGTAATGGCTCATGGGATGGAGGAACAAGCTTTGGTGGGGTTTAAAAGTAAAGGCTATGCAATACTTGGGATTCAGTTTAATGCAATCGCGACTCAATGATGCAAGAATAAGATAGAGGCAATAGGTACTATATGTATGCAAGCATGTGGTAGTGCTTGCCTGGCAGCACAGTTGAAGCGAGAGAAGGATCTGGGTAGTGCTCCTGGGTTTCTTGGTATATCCCCTGCTCCGCGTCTATTCGAAGAAGAACCAAACAAACAAGGGCCAACATAAATAAAGTGCACAAGCATAAGAATAAAATGCGACAAGCAACAATCATGCCATGATGAATGATGCACAATTTGCATGGCAGTGAAGTAGCATGGCATGGGTGAGGTGAGAAACAATAATTAAGCACTTTGTTAAATTATTTAGGCATGTTTTACTCCCATAAACAGTTCTGATTATTCGATATTTATATGATGCATGCTTCAATTCAGATCATGGAATGCATAAACGGAAAGGTCTCGTTGAGCTAATCATTTTAGACATATCATTTGTTAAATTTGGAGTTAGAAGTCAAAAGTTATTAAGTAATTAAGAAAAGGGCATTCTATAGTAATTTAATTCAACTTGAAATTTTAATTGCTCAAAATATATTTTGGATGGCATATTTGAAATCCTCACATTTTTTTGATTTGAAAACATATATTATTTGTATTATTTGGATTTATGAATTTAAATTTATGTTTAAGTCAAAATTATTAAATAGGGTCAAAGTCAAAGGTTGACTAGTTTGAATTAGTTTTGAAAATATTTGATTAAAGATTTGAATTACCATTTAAAAACAAAACATATTTCATATAAGGTTTGAATTCAAATTCCAAACCATTTGAAAGTTATGAATGAATTTATATTTAAACAGATTTGAAATTTGAATTTGAATCAATTCGAAAAGTTTGAATTAAACAGGAATTCAGAAATACTTTTGTTACTCAGACAGACCCAGCCAAAGACACTGACAGGTGGGCCAGCAAGCGGGGAGGCCCACTGCGCGCGTGCAGGCCAGGGATTGCGGATTGGGAGGAAAAAACTTCAGGGACCTAAATGGAAAAAGCGTAGATGGATGTCTGACGAAACTGAATTTTAGATCTGGCAAAAGCTGTGAGCTGAGTCAATTTTGCGTCGAAGATGGCGAGCAATCCTTTGGTAATTTTGTGATGCCGCAAAAATGAAAGTTGTAGAGGGACGATAGGGCTACAACTTTCGTGTTTGGGGTTTCTCCGGAGGAGGGCTCGATCGCCGGCAAAAACGCCGGGAATAGGGGCGCGCGAGACTGACGGTCTGAACTAGGATACCAGGAACATCTCGTTCTGAACTTGCGGCAGCAGGCGTGTACCGAGCGGAATTTCTAATGACGACGACGGCGATTACGCTATGGAGATGATGCAAGGAAGAAGGGAACGGAGAATTGAACCTCACCTCAATCAATTCCAGCCGGAATCGGGTTCGGGGGTGGAATAAGATGGTCGAGGCGAGGCGGTGTGGTTCTGTGCTCGGCCAGGAAAAAAGAGGAAGCAGAGGCGCCACGTCCAGCTCCTCCTAGAGCTCACGAGGTTGTCGATGAAGACCGCCTGCACGCCCTTCGGCTCCAGAAGGTGGTCAAGGCGACGGCGCGGTGACGCTCTCCTCGCTGCTACACTCAGGTCGGGGTTGATACCGAGTAAGAGGAAGGGGATGGCGGCGCGGAATGCAGAGAGGGGTCTCTAGGGTTGGAGATAGGATCGAAGGGGATAAGAAGGAGGGCAGGCGAGTGCGGGGTGACGAGGACAACGGCGGGTGGACGCCTACCTGCTCCCCCGTTTACCTGCAGAGAGAAGGGGGGTCGGGAGGGATACGGTGAACAGGACGGCGTCTGGGAGCGAAGGGGTACCGGGCCGTGGAGGAAGGTGGGCCGGAGGAGGGTATTGCACTGGTAGGCTGCTGCTCTCTCTTGGGCTGCTGCGGCTGGGCCCAAGGTGGGCTGCTGCCAGGTATGAACCTCTCTCTTATTCCTTCTTCTTTTTATTTTTATTTGTTTTGTTTGTTTCAAATTCAAGCAAGCATTTTATTTCAAATCTTTTTGAACCTTGCAGATAGTTTTGAACAGAGAATTTGGGAACGCCAAAGATAGAGAGGTGGGAAAAATAGAAGTGGAGATGAGTGATGCCCACATACATAAAAGTAGTATATGCCATTTTGGCATTTTACCAGATTAGGATTTTAGTAAAAGAACAAAACTCTTTTTCCAAAATATTGGACCCTAACAATGGCCCTTGATTGTATAAAACAAGATAGGGATACAAAGAGGGAGGGAGATGAGATGAGAGATGATCCACTCAAGAATTCAGATAAAATCCAAAAGACTTAAATGTGGTGATACTTGCATGGCCCATGCAAAATAATTAATGCCATGTTTATTCTTGTGAAAACAATAATATTTACATGGCATTATTCTTATGCATTCCCAAAAGTGGAATTAAGCCAAGCAAAAGAATTTATAGAAGTAGATCCATCCTATCTCCCAGGAGCTAGATTAAATACCAAAAGAAAATCAAATGCAAGCTCATGGATAATGGAATGGTGGAATTATAAGGTGGTGAAAGAAAGGTGGTGGAGTGGAATAAAAGATATGCCCCAACTCAACTTGGGCATTTAAACAATATATCAATATCCAAATACAATATCAAGAGACAAATACAATTGATAATGCATATGAGAGAAGAACCAACACAAAAAGGGTTTTATATGATGCTCAAATGCAAGGTGGCATGATGACATGAGCATGATATAGTGATGATGCAACAATTATGTCTAGGAAGTAGCCATTATATTACTAGACCAAGTAGCATTACAGTTGTTAGACAAATGGGATGCTACAACTCTCCCCCACTAAATAGGAATCTCGCCCCGAGATTCTAGGAAGAAGAAGAAGACTCAAAGAGGGTAGGATAGTTGGCACGGAGCTCATCTTCACGCTCCCAAGTGGCTTCATCAACAGAATGGTGCGACCACTGCACCTTGCAGAACTTGATGGACTTGTTGCGAGTCCTTCTTTCTGCGATCTCAAGGATTTTTGTGGGGTGTTCTTGATAAGACAGGTCTTCTTGGAGATTGATTAGCTCATGATCCACGGTCCTGCCGGGATCCTTGAAGCACTTCTTGAGTTGAGAGATGTGGAAAACATCATGGACCTTGAGTTTTTCCGGGAGCTCAAGAGCATAAGCAACTTGTCCTCTTCTTCCACGAATTTTGAAAGGACCGATGTATCTAGGAGCCAGCTTTCCTTTGATACCAAAACGGTGCGTGCCTTTCATGGGAGTGACACGAAGGTAAACAAGATCACCAGGGACATACTCCATGTCCGTGTGCTTCCTGTCGTAATTGCTCTTCTGGCGACTTTGAGCAATCTTCAGATTTTCAAGAATGATGTGCACCTTCTCCTCCGCTTGAGTTACAATGTCAGGGCCAAACCATATTCATTCTCCTGCACCCGACCAACCAATTGGAGTTCTGCATTTGCGGCCATAGAGAGCCTCAAATGGTGCCATCTTCAGACTTTTCTGGAAGCTGTTGTTGTAAGAGAATTCAGCATAAGAAAGACATTCTTCCCACTTCATGCCAAAAGAGATGATGCAAGCACGAAGCATATCCTCCAGAATCTGATTGATCCTTTCAACTTGTCCTTGCTACTGAGGGTGGTAAGTTGTGCTGAAGTTCAATTTTGTTCCCAAAGCATTTTGGAAACTTTCCCAGAACTTGGAAGTGAAGATGCTTCCACGGTCTGAACTGATCTCAAGCGGAACCCCATACAGAGAGACAATTCTGTTGATATAGAGCTCAGCCAACTGAATTGCAGAAATTGTTTCCTTGACGGGAAAGAAGTGAGCCACTTTAGAAAGCCTGTCAATGACAACAAAGATTGCATTGTTGCCCTTCTGCGACCTTGGAAAACCAGTGATGAAGTCCATCTTTACTTTCTCCCATTTCCATTCCGGGGGTTTCAATGGCTGTAGAAGACCGAAAGGTTTCTGATGGACAGCTTTCACTCTGCGGCAGACATCACACTCCGAGACATACTTGGCACAATATCGTTTCAATCCCAGCCACCAATATTGTGTTTTCAAGTCCATGTACATCTTTGTGCTGCCAGGGTGGATAGAAAGAACAGAATCATGCGCCTCCTTGAGAACTTGCTCTCTCAAACCCGGGTAGTTCGGAACAAACATCCGGTGTTCAAAGAAAAGCGTGCCTTGATCATCGACGTGGAAGGACTCATACTTCGGAAGCTGAAGTTTGGAGATGATCTTTTTGGTGTGCGGATCACCAAGCTGACGAGAGCGGACCTTCTCTTCCAAGAGAGGAGTAGCCAGAAGGTTCAGGAGATACCCTTGTTCCACAATTTCAAGGTTGAGCTGACGGAATTCCTCGCACAAGAGAGGCTATTGTTCTTCCATCATGAGGTTGTTGACATAAGCTTTGCGGCTGAGAGCATCAGCCATGACATTAGCTTTGCCCGGAGTGTAGTTGATGGTCAAATCAAAGTCATTGATTGCTTCAATCCACCTCCTCTGCCGAAGGTTGAGATCAGGCTGAGTGAAGATATACTTCAGACTCTTGTGATCAGAAAAGATTTCACAACGGTTGCCCAGCAAGTAATGCCTCCATAGTTTCAAAGCAAAGACAACTGCTGCGAGCTCGAGGTCATGTGTAGGATAGTTGATTTCATGCGTCTTCAACTGTCGAGAGGCATAAGCAACAACTTGTTTTTCTTGCATAAGGACCGCACCCAATCCTTGCAAAGAGGCGTCACAGAATATCTGGAAAGGCTTAGATGTGTCCGGAGGAACCAAGACTGGCGTGGAAGTGAGCTTTTCTTTGAGTGTCTCAAAGCTTGCTTGACATGCAGGAGTCCAAAGGTATTTCTTGCCTTTCTTGAGGAGATCGGTAAGAGGCTTCGCTATCTTCGAAAAGTTCTGAACGAAGCGACGACAATAACTAGCCAAACCAAGGAAACTCCGCACTTCTTTGACATTAACAGGAGGAAGCCATTCAACAATTGTCTTTACAGTTTCCGGGTTGACTGCAATGCCCTTGGCAGAGATGACGTGACCAAGATAGGTTACTTGAGGCAGCCAAAACTCACACTTTGAGAACTTTGCATACAAGCGGTTCTCATGAAGCTTGTTTAGGACACACCGAAGGTGTTCTTCATGCTCTTCCTTTGACTTAGAATAGACTAGGATGTCGTCCAGATAGACCACAACGAACTTATCAAGATACTCCATGAAAACCGAGTTCATGAGCCTCGAGAAGGTGGCAGGTGCGTTGGTGAGACCGAAGGACATGACCGTGTACTCATACAGGCCATAGCGGGTGGTGAAAGCTGTTTTAGGAACATCTTCCTTGCGAATCTTGATTTGGTGATAACCACTTCTCAATTCAAGCTTAGAGAACACCACAGCTCCAGCTAGCTGATCGAAGAGATCATTAATCCGCGGAAGGGGATTTTTAGCATTGAGAGCCCGATAGTCAACACAAAGTCTATCAGTCCTGTCTCGCTTCTTCACAAAGATTGTTGGGCTACCCCAAGAAGAAGTACTGTGTTGAATGAAACCCAACTTCTCTTGTTCATCAAGTTGACGTTTGAGTTCCGCCAACTCAGCAGGACCCATTTTATAAGGCCGCTTGGAGATAGGAGCCGTTCCAGGTTCAAGCTCAATTACAAACTCAACCTCACGATCCGGAGGCATACCCGGCAACTCTTCAGGAAAGACATCTGGGAACTCACAGACCACCGGAACACTCTGAATAGCTTCCATAGCATCATCATTCAGAGCCGCCAAAGAGAAAAGCTGGATAGCAGGAGTCAGACTTGGAGAATAGACTATATGGCCTTCAGGAATCTTCAGAGAAACCGAGCGTTCAGCACAATCTATCACAGCTGCATTTGCTGTCAACCAATCCATGCCCAAGATGACATCAATGTCAGAATTGCCCAGAAGAATTAAGGACGCCGAGAACGAAGAGCCACCAATCTCAATTTGATTGCCATGGCTGATATGAGCAGCCCTCATGTTTGAACCAGGAGATAGTGCCACCAGACGACGTGATAAAGGAACCCTAGCCAGGTCATGCTCTTGTGCAAACTTATGCGAAACAAAAGAATGCGAAGCACCAGAATCAAACAAAACTCGTGCAGGGACTGAGTTAACGGGAAGCATACCCATCACAACTCCAGGTGTATGCTCAGCTTGAGCGGCGTTGACACAGTTGGCACGAGCAACAGTAGACCCGGGCTTGGTGTTGATGTTGAGAGCCCGAGGTGGTGGTGCACGAACCAAAGGAGAGCTTGCCGCAGATCTTGGAGGTGGTGGAGGAAGAGCTTTGTTTTTCATCGGACAGTTCCAGTTTTGATGCCCAGAGTCTCCACACGTGAAACAAGCACCAGGTGGACGTGGAGCAACGTAGCCAGGGACTCCGCCAGGCGCTCCAGGGTAGTGGTGGTTGTAGCCCCTGGGAGCAGCAGTGAGGAAGTTTGTTGGCCTTGCCGCGAAGCTTGAAGGTCTTGGTGGAGCCGGGAGCGACGGTGGGGTGTTAGGAACCCAGACACGACGCTTAGAAGGAGTTGACATAGCTGAAGAGCTTGCTGCATCACGGTTGTGTTTCTTTGACTCCTCAAACACTTGCCTACTTGCTTCTTCCTGCAGAGTTGTATGCTGAAGTTCCAGAAAAGACGCCGACCTTGCATGTGTGATTGCATATTTAATCGATGCATTGAGCCCTTGCCGGAACCTCTTTTGCTTCTTCTTGTCATCAGAGATCTCATCGCCACCATAACGAGAAAGGTTCATGAAGTTCCTGATGTAGGTGTTGACATTGTCATTTCCCTGCTTGAGGTTGAGAAACACTTCCTTCATCCTCTCCATGACAATTTCTGACAGATACTGCTCTTTGAAGGCTCCAGTGAACTGTTCCCAAGTAGGCTGAAAACCAATGCAGTTTGCCTTCAGGTAATTCTCCCACCAGAGAGCTGCATCTCCCTTCAGAAGGTGAGTAGCACATTTTACCCATTCTTGCTCAGGAACATCAGCAGTCTCCAGTAGCCTTGACATCTCACGCAACCAATCATCAGCATCAAGTGGTTGATCAGAAACATCAAATTGGCGTGGGTTGAACTTCAGGAAGCTTTTGATGTCTCCTCGCTTGGGAGGTGGAGGTAGCGGAGCAAACTCATTCCTCCGAACACTCTCTTCAAAACGCTGTTGGTTCTGCTGCATTGCTGCCAAGGCATTGGCGATGTTTGACAACGCGGACCCCAGTTCAGGTGGAATGTCTTCATCAGAGCGGCATGGTGGCGCCATCCTGTTATTGATATAAAACACAAGTCAGTACTATAATGGAGAATAATAATAATCCAAAATAGTACCAAGATGGAATTACTCAAGATTAAAGGATATCATTTACTAAGATAATATTAAAATATCAACACAGTTCAAAGCACCTAGAAGATATTAAGCATACCGCACATGACTGAAAAGGAGTGTGGTACACAGATATATCAAAGAAAAATTTTCCGCAAATTTTCGGCATTAAAATACCAATAGATGCGCAAAATCACTTAACGAATCAAGATTAGTGACTCTACCAATTCAATATACAAGAGCGAATGATAAGAGTAGTGGTACGATCGCGACTCCATCCCGCACTCAAATCATTACTCCGCACATGAATAAGTAGAACACATATCCTAAACCCTTCTTCTCACGTTGAACCTAAAGATTAGTAACTACGAAAACGAACACCCCAAACAAGATAACGTCGGATAACAAATGGTAAGACAGATCGCGACGGTATACAACGAATCAGATAGATCGCGTCGGTTTGCAAAAGCCTGTCGGTATGGAATGTACCAACAGTTTGATAACCAAAAGGCCGATTGTGATAACAATTTGGATGTAACAGATAGACAAGGAATTACACACACACACACACCCTATGGTACTACGGAAACCTAGAACACGTGAATCCTAGTTTGAACTTTTAAGAAGAGGATTGAAAACGTTACACTTCCTTACCAGAAAAGGGTGGGTGGGTGGGTAAGAAGAAAAGTGGAAGCAGTCCTACTCTCTCGTTTTGTTTTTCCCTAGTATACATAGCTACCAAAAATATTTGCTAGACTGACAACGACCATTTGGCTGAGACCCTGAAGGGCGGGATGGCTCTGATACCAATTGTAACTACCTCGGTGAATTACGCTCCTAGTTACAAGCCTGGATGAGCGGAAATGGTTGAAATAGTACGGTGGGGCCCAAATGCCACTCACAGGTAGACCTTTCGGCCATCCCAACCATTTCCAAACATCGGGACAAGAACGGGCGGCGTAATCGGCAGGCGGAGGGATCAACTACATACACAAATGAGTATGTATGCAAGCCACCATACAACAGTACATCACAGCGATTCCATCTAAAAGAAATAGAAATATTGCAAGGCCATACGGCAAGATCCAAATATCGTAGATAGATATAATAGTTTAGAATAGCTCCTCATACATCAAACATCAGAGTATCAGGCAGAAGCGGCAAACAAGATCCGAGTACGGATAAGAAGCAAATCGGCATAAGATGCCCCATAAATAAACTCATCCCGCCCACAGATCTCACGGATCCCCGTTCCCGGAATCTCTACACCGAATGATCGTTGTCCACATCGTCCGTCTCCTCCACCCAGTATCCCTCTTGAGAGTGTACCTGTTCATCTGAATCAAATAATTTATCGTGTGAGACCCTAGGGGTACTCAGCAAGTCTTTATCCCTCTAAAGGGGACACAACCTGGGGTGACGCAATTGTAGAAAAAGATAAATCCTAACAATTCTATAGATACTCGCTAACCATCCGCCTAACCAAAGATAGACGGATGTCCGTGAAATAATGACAACAGTTATAACAGTAATATCAATAGATCCATCCTCCTCCTCGCTTACCAACGAGGAAGCGGACGAACACCCCCATCCGTTGGCAGTTTTATTATCCATTCCATGAGTGTTGCACTATTTACTAGTCAGTTACTTAGTCAAATTAAAAGCGGTACTTTAGTTATGTTTGTCTATGATCGAGAAACTGTGCTCCAAGTCGTCCATAACCGCGAACACGGCTTTCAGAAAGTTTTACCCTGCAGGGGTGCACAAATAGCAACACACACTCGATCAACCTCGGAAAAACCAAATCAAAACCCAACGAGGCATTCACGACAAAGCAATCACAAGATTCAGAAATATTTCAGGGGGCCACCCCATTAAGTATACCCGCAACGAAGTTAGCTGACTTCGAGACGGACTCAAGGTTTGTGGGGCCGGCTGTAAACGACTGGGAACCCGAAAGTGTGACTGGGCTTGTCGATACCGCAAAAACAGGTCACGATCCTAAACTGTACAGGTGCTCCTCGGACAATCGTAAATAAAGCAGTAAAGCATGGCATAAGTACAGGATAGTAAATAAAACCTCAAACTAGTTTGTGGCCCCAAGAAATAAGAAAGAATCAAGCTCTGGCTCAGGGGGTCCCATAAGCCTCCCGGATGTGGATAGCGCGAATAATCAAGGAACAGGAATCAAGTACTCGGGGTCCTACGGGACACAAGTGATCATGAAAAAACAAATAGCAGATACTGCTCACCGGTGCCACTTTCATTAGTTATCCCATTACTACTCAGGTTAAGTTGTTTAGGTACCTCGTTATCCATCAGACACTCACATACCCTACACATGCTGTTCTACGACTCGCATGGCTCAAACAACTCCTGTAGTAATGGCTCATGGGATGGAGGAACAAGCTTTGGTGGGGTTTAAAAGTAAAGGCTATGCAATACTTGGGATTCAGTTTAATGCAATCGCGACTCAATGATGCAAGAATAAGATAGAGGCAATAGGTACTATATTTATGCAAGCATGTGGTAGTGCTTGCCTGGCAGCACAGTTGAAGCGAGAGAAGGATCTGGGTAGTGCTCCTGGGTTTCTTGGTATATCCCCTGCTCCGCGTCTATTCGAAGAAGAACCAAACAAACAAGGGCCAACATAAATAAAGTGCACAAGCATAAGAATAAAATGCGACAAGCAACAATCATGCCATGATGAATGATGCACAATTTGCATGGCAGTGAAGTAGCATGGCATGGGTGAGGTGAGAAACAATAATTAAGCACTTTGTTAAATTATTTAGGCATGTTTTACTCCCATAAACAGTTCTGATTATTCGATATTTATATGATGCATGCTTCAATTCAGATCATGGAATGCATAAACGGAAAGGTCTCGTTGAGCTAATCATTTTAGACATATCATTTGTTAAATTTGGAGTTAGAAGTCAAAAGTTATTAAGTAATTAAGAAAAGGGCATTCTATTGTAATTTAATTCAACTTGAAATTTTAGGTGCTCAAAATATATTTTGGATGGCATATTTGAAATCCTCACATTTTTCTGATTTGAAAACATATATTATTTGTATTATTTGGATTTATGAATTTAAATTTATGTTTAAGTCAAAATTATTAAATAGGGTCAAAGTCAAAGGTTGACTAGTTTGAATTACTTTTGAAAATATTTGATTAAAGATTTGAATTACCATTCAAAAACAAAACATATTTCATATAAGGTTTGAATTCAAATTCCAAACCATTTGAAAGTTATGAATGAATTTATATTTAAACAGATTTGAAATTTGAATTTGAATCAATTCGAAAAGTTTGAATTAAACAGGAATTCAGAAATACTTTTGTTACTCAGACAGACCCAGCCAAAGACACTGACAGGTGGGCCAGCAAGCGGGGAGGCCCACTGCACGCGTGCAGGCTAGGGATTGCGGGTTGGGAGGAAAAACTTCAGGGACCTAAATGGAAAAAGCATAGATGGATGTCTGACGAAACTGAATTTTAGATCTAGCAAAAGTTGTGAGCTGAGTCAATTTTGCGTCGAAGATGGCGAGCAATCCTTTGGGAATTTTGTGATGCCGCAAAAATGAAAGTTGTAGAGGGACGATAGGGCTACAACTTTCGTGTTTGGGGTTTCTCCAGAGGAGGGCTCGATCGCCGGGAAAAATGCCGGGAACAGGGGCGCGCGAGACTGACGGTCTGAACTAGGATACCAGGAACATCTCGTTCTGAACTTGCGGCAGCAGGCGTGTACCGAGCGGAATTTCTAATGACGACGACGGCGATTACGTTATGGAGATGATGCAAGGAAGAAGGGAACGGAGAATTGAACCTCACCTCAATCAATTCCAGCCGGAATCGGGTTCGGGGGTGGAAGAAGATGGTCGAGGAGAGGTGGTGTGGTTCTGTGCTCGGCCAGGAAAAAAGAGGAAGCAGAGGCGCCACGTCCAGCTCCTCCTAGAGCTCACGAGGTTGTCGATGAAGACCGCCTGCACGCCCTTCGGCTCCAGAAGGTGGTCAAGGCGACGGCGCGGTGACGCTCTCCTCGCTGCTACACTCAGGTCGGGGTTGATACCGAGTAAGAGGGAGGGGATGGCGGCGCGGGATGCAGAGAGGGGTCTCTAGGGTTGGAGATAGGATCGAAGGGGATAAGAAGGAGGGCAGGCGAGTGCGGGGTGACGAGGAGAACGACGGGTGGACGCCTACCTGCTCCCCCGTTTACCTGCAGAGAGAAGGGGGGTCGGGAGGGATACGGTGAACAGGACGGCGTCTGGGAGCGAAGGGGTACCGGGCCGTGGAGGAAGGTGGGCCGGAGGAGGGTATTGCACTGGTAGGCTGCTGCTCTCTCTTGGGCTGCTGCGGCTGGGCCCAAGGTGGGCTGCTGCCAGGTATGAACCTCTCTCTTATTCCTTCTTCTTTTTATTTTTATTTGTTTTGTTTGTTTCAAATTCAAGCAAGCATTTTATTTCAAATCTTTTTGAACCTTGCAGATAGTTTTGAACAGAGAATTTGGGAACGCCAAAGATAGAGAGGTGGGAAAAATAGAAGTGGAGATGAGTGATGCCCACATACATAAAAGTAGTATATGCCATTTTGGCATTTTACCAGATTAGGATTTTAGTAAAAGAACAAAACTCTTTTTCCAAAATATTGGACCCTAACAATGGCCCTTGATTGTATAAAACAAGATAGGGATACAAAGAGGGAGGGAGATGAGATGAGAGATGATCCACTCAAGAATTCAGATAAAATCCAAAAGACTTAAATGTGGTGATACTTGCATGGCCCATGCAAAATAATTAATGCCATGTTTATTCTTGTGAAAACAATAATATTTACATGGCATTATTCTTATGCATTCCCAAAAGTGGAATTAAGCCAAGCAAAAGAATTTATAGAAGTAGATCCATCCTATCTCCCAGGAGCTAGATTAAATACCAAAAGAAAATCAAATGCAAGCTCATGGATAATGGAATGGTGGAATTATAAGGTGGTGAAAGAAAGGTGGTGGAGTGGAATAAAAGATATGCCCCAACTCAACTTGGGCATTTAAACAATATATCAATATCCAAATACAATATCAAGAGACAAATACAATTGATAATGCATATGAGAGAAGAACCAACACAAAAAGGGTTTTATATGATGCTCAAATGCAAGGTGGCATGATGACATGAGCATGATATAGTGATGATGCAACAATTATGTCTAGGAAGTAGCCATTATATTACTAGACCAAGTAGCATTACAGTTGTTAGACAAATGGGATGCTACATCTGGAAACCCATATTGCCTCCCACACATTCATAGATGATCATATCGGATGAACCATGATGCCAGGATTCAATCAATCCCATATATATATTCCCTTCGTCTCGCGATATTTTACTTGCCCGAGATTCGATCGTCGGTACCGTCATACCTAGTTCAATCTCGTTCACAGCAATTACTTTACTCGTTCTGTAATCCGATATCACTTTGTGATTAACTCTTTAACCACATGCTTGCAAGCGGTGTTGATATCGATTATCGAGTGGGCCCGAAGTATATATCTCCGACTTGGGAGGGACAAATCCCATCTCGATACATACAACCTAACAGATACTTTCCGATCACCTGAGAGACACCTTTATGATCACCCTCTCATAGGATGACGTTTGATGACCTCAAAGATTTCTTCCGATACCAGGGAGTTGTATTATCTCATGGTCTAAGGAATACAATATTTGACATAAGAAAAGCTTCGCAAAGACGAACACGATGACACGATCTAATTGCTTCGCTTAGTTTGGGTCTGTCCACCATATCATTCTCCCAATGATATGATCTCATTATTAATCGACAACTCATGTCCATGGTTAGGAAACCTTAACCATCATTAATCAATGAGCTAGTTCATAGAGGCGTACTAGGGACACGGTGTTGTTCACAAACCACACAAGTATTAAAGTTTCCGCTTAATACAATTCTAGCATGGAATATAAACATTATCATGAACAAGAATTATAATAATAACATCTTTATTATTGCCTCTAGGGCATAATTCCAACAACACCGCCATTAGATCTGTTGTTTTACTATGGCTGTTAGTACGTATAGTCTGCTACTGTTCATGTTGATCAGTACATCTAGTATGTTAGAGGTTCACGTGATTGTAGCTGTTGTTGTCATGATTTATATTCTGAAATTAATCATGGAAATTATGCCTAATAATCCAACAATCCAAAAACCTTATTATAGGCAATTTCCTGAATTAAACATTGGACACTTGGCCGATGCTATGAAGCCGGAAAATTTTATCGGTGTTCATTTTAAGAGGTGGCAATATAAGGCCTATGTGGCTGCAAGCTCTGAAAGTATTCGAGGCTAGTGAGGGTTTACCTGAAAGAACTACATCTGACGAGGTTCAGAACAAGTTCAAGGAAACCAATCTTGGCTTTGTGGGATGCGTTCTGAGTGTTCTTGACAACAAGCTATTTGATATGTATATGCACATCAAACATGGAAAAGTGCTCTGGGAGGCACTGAACGCTAAGTTCGGTGTAGCAGATGCTGGCAGTGAGCTGTACATCATGGAGAACTTTCATGATTACAGGATGGTTAACAACCGTTCTGTAGTTGAGCAAGCTCATGAGATACAGTGCTTTGCCAAGGAGCTTGAAATCCTCAAGTGTATCTTACCCGACAAGTTTGTGGCTGGGTGCATTATTGCAAAGTTGCCCTCTTCGTGGAGGAACTTCGCCATAGCTCTCAAACACAAGAGACATGAGATATCGGTTGAAAACCTGATAGCGTCTCTTGATGTTGAGGAGAAGGCTCGGGCTAAGGACACTGCTGAGAGAGGAGGAGAGGGTCAGTCTAGCGCCTACATGGCGCAGAAGAAGACCTTCGTCAAGAACAAAGGGAACTATAAGCCCTCGTTCAACAAACCTGAAAATACTACAACCTTCAAGAAGAAGAAGAAGTTGAACAAGGCCGAGCTACATTGTTATTCATGTGGAGAGCTCGGCCACTTTTCCAAGGACTGCCCAGATCGTGCAGACCGCAGAGGGAAAGGTGGGAAGACTGTCAACGTCGTGACCGCTAGCAACACTGATGGGTACGGTAATTTATTTACTGTTCTTTCAGTATTTCAATCACCATGTTGGTGGATTGATACGGGTGCTAATGTTCATGTGTGCGCTGACATCTCTATGTTCACTTCTTATCAGGTCGCTCAGGATTCAGCCGTCCTAATGGAGAATGGATCACATGCTCCTGTTCGTGGTGTTGGCACGGTGGATCTGAAGTTTACTTCCGGAAAGATCGTGCAACTGAGGAACGTGCAGCATGTCCCTACTCTGAACAAGAATCTCGTTAGTGGCTCCCTTCTATGTAGAGATGGGTTTAAGGTTGTGTTAGAGTCCAATAAAGTCATTGTTTCGAAACATGGACAATTTATTGGTAAAGGTTATGAGTTCGGAGGCTTGTTCCGGTTTTCACTTTCAGAGTTTTGTAATAAATTTGTGAATCATATTTGTGGTGATGTTAATGATGATACCAGTGTTTGGCATTCTCATTTATGTCACATTAATTGTGTCTCGGATGTCTAGTATAAGTTTAATTCCGAATTTCACTATTGCCAAAGGTTCTAAGTGCCATAGTTGTGTGCAATCAAATCAACCTCGAAAGCCTCATAAGGCTGCCGAGGAGAGAAACTTGGCACCTCTAGAACTCATACATTCTGATCTATGCGAGATGAATGGTGTGTTGACAATAGGTGAAAAGAGATATTTCATGACGTTGATAGATGATGCTACTAAATTATGCTATGTTTACTTGTTGAAAACTAAAGATGAGGCTTTAGACTACTTTAAAATCTATAAGGCCGAAGTTTAAAATCAACTAGAGAGAAAGATCAAGCGTCTTAGGTCGGATCGTGGTGGTGAGTATTTTCCCAAAGTATTTGACGAATTCTGTCAGGAACACGGAATTATTCATGAGAGGACGCCTCCCTACTCGCCCCAATCAAATGGGGTTGCCGAGAGGAAAAATCGCACGCTAACTGACTTGGTGAATTCCATGTTAGCCACTGCTGGTTTATCAAAGGCATGGTGGGGGGAGGCTTTGTTGACTTCATGTCATGTCCTGAATAGAGTTCCTAACAAGAATAAAGAAAAGACCCCTTATGAGGAGTGGGCTGGGAGAAAACCATCACTTTCGTATTTGCGCACTTGGGGGTGTTTGGCAAAGGTCAACATACCGATTCCCAAGAAACGCAAGCTGGGACCTAAGACAGTGGATTGTATCTTTCTAGGATATGGTCCACGGAGTGTAGGCTATAGATTTCTAGTGGTTAAATCTGAGGTACCTGATATGCGAGTTGATACTATAATGGAATCTCGTGATGCAACATTCTTTGAGAATATTTTTCCTATGAAAGATATGCATAGCATTGGTATAATTTCTTCTGAAATACTTCCTGAATCTAGTGCATCTATTGAGAATTCTGAACAACCACATGAGGAAGTCCTTGAGAAGGATGACGATGAACCTCTCATGAGGAGTAAGTGACAGAGGATTGCAAAATCCTTTGGTAATGATTTCATCATGTACCTTGTGGACGATACTCTCAGATCCATTGCAGAGGCATATGCATCTCATGATGCAGATGATTGGAAAGAAGCTGTCCAAAATGAGATGGACTCGATTCTTTCTAATGGAACTTGGGAACTATAAGAACGGCCCTATGGTTGCAAACCTGTGGGCTGTAAGTGGGTGTTTAAGAAGAAGCTAAGACCTGATGGTACTATTGAGAAGTACAAGGAGCGGCTTGTAGCTAAGGGCTACACACAGAAAAAAGGCGAAGATTACTTTGACACATATTCACCTGTCGCTAGACTGACCACCATACGAGTACTACTGTCCCTGGCTGCCTCTTATGGTCTTCTCGTTCATCAAATGGACGTGAAGACAGCTTTCCTTAATAGAGAGTTGGAAGAGGAGATCTATATGGATCAACCGGATGGGTTTGTGGTAAAAGGTGAAGAGACAAAGGTGTGCAAGTTATTAAAATCTTTATATGGCCTGAAACAAGCACCTAAGCAATGGCATGAGAAGTTTGACAGAACTCTACTTTCTGCTGGCTTTGTCATTAATGAGGCTGATAGGCGTGTTTACTATCGCCATGGTGGGGACGATAGCGTTATATTATGTTTGTACGTGGATGATATTCTGATCTTTGGTACAAACATGATAGTGATAAATAAATTCAAGTCTTTCCTGTCAGAGAGTTTTGATATGAAAGATCTGGGAGAGGTTGATGTGATTCTGAACATCAAGCTTATTAAGAACGAGAATGGGATTACTTTAACACAATCTCATTATGTTGAGAAGGTCTTGAGCCGGTTTGGCTTTACTGATGGCAAGACTTCTCCAACACCTTATGATCCCAGTTTGACATTACGAAAGAATAAGAAGGAACCAACAGATCAGCTGAAATATTCACAAGTTGTTGGTTCTCTCATGTACTTAGCAAGCGTGTGGCGCCCCGCAAAACCACTACTAGAAAATCGCGTTGTTTTTGTGCATTGCATCATCATGACTGCATGCTCATGTCATCATGCCACCTTGCATTTGAGCATCGTCATCATCTTGCATTTGTTCGCATAAAACTATTTTCGGAAAAACCTATTTTTGTTTTCTAAATATTCCCCGTCTTATTTCAAATTAAAACATCGGTCTGTTCCGGTCTTTTATTTGGCTAAAACTAATTACAAAAGTTATTTTAAATTAAATAAAAACCTACATTATTTTTAGGCGGCAGTCGAACGGGCCGATACGACCCAGTCGACCACCCCCAGAATAAAACGGTCCACCCCAAAATCCCTAATCTACCGAATCCTAGTCTACCCACCAATCCCCTCCCTCCACCTCACCTTCTCCTCCACCTCATCTCACCCCCGCCACCTCATCAATCCACCAGCCACCACCAACCACCCCGCGTCCTCCCCAAGCGCCCCGTCTCCTTCCTCTCCACTCTCTCTCTAGCCCGGCCCCACCCGCAGTACACCCAAACACACACACCAGCCGCACCCCCCTCTCCCTGTCCCTGGGCCCCACCCGCGCGGCCCCACAACCCCACTCCTTCCACCACCGACCCAACCACCCACCTGGCCCCGCTCCGACCCCACCACCCACTCAACCTCCCACACCCGACCTAGTCCACCGCCTCTGCCCGCGGGACCCACCTGCAGCCCCCACCGACCCCGCGGCGCGCCGCCTCGCCGCCCTCCTCCCCACGCCGGCGTCCCCTCCCGACGACGCCCACGGCCCCGCGCGCCGCCGCCGCGCCCGGCGCTCGTCACCGCCGCCGTCGGCCTCCTCCTCCTCTGCCCCTCTGCGGCCGACCCGCGTCCGCCGCCTCCGGCCCGCGTCCGCCGCCGCCGGCGCCCCGTCCCCGACCCGGCCGTGCCGCGCCCTCCTCCTGGTTGCCCTCTGCCCAAGCTCGCCGCCAGCGACCCGGCCATGCCGCGCCCTCGGCGCCGCCCCTCTGCCTCGCCGCCAACGCGCCGGGCGCCACCCCGAGCTCCTCGTCGCCGGCGCCCCTCCCTCCGCGAGCTGCTGTCGCTCGTGCCCCGCCACCGTCCGCTCGGCCTCGTCCCTATGCAGCAGCATGCCCACGTGCCCCTGTCTCCTCCGCCGGCCCCTGCACGCCGCCTCTCCGTCGGCCTCTCCGCGGACACCGCCGGTCCCGCAAGGTTTTGGTAAATGTCCGCTTGGGACATGCCCCTACAGAACATAACCAACAAGTCTGACTTCACCCTGACAAGTGCCTTGTACACGGATGCTCCCCGACAAGTCCGAACTCGTCGAACCTCGAGACCCCGGTAACCGATTCACCCAAGTCCGACATCGACAAACGAAGACGGAACCATCGAGACCTTCGTCACGGAACGCCGAGATCTGCTACTCGAACCCGAAGATCTTCTAAGGGAGACATCAAGTAGTCCACCGACACCCGACCCCGAACCCGAGTTCTTTGACGCGACGACAAGATCCACCCCACGGAGCGGCGAACCCCGGACCCGGAGCATCCCTGGACACCAAGAACTACCGGCGACCCGACCAAGACCCGGACCCCATGATCTCCGCTGCAGAACGACAAGGTCTTCGGAGTGGAGTCAACAAGATCTACCGAGGACGCGAGAAGTTCGATACGCCATGACCGTCGACTTGACCCGAAAACCACGAATGCGCCAAGACCTACTCCGTTATCCGAGAACGATCCCGTCGAACCCTGAGCCCTGAGACCGAACCCCGAACCCCGGAACCCCAAGCTCGCCGAACCCTAATGTGTGACCCCTTTTCTCGAACCCTATTTTATAAATGATATAGACTTGTTGCATTAAATCATACATGTTTGCATACATATTTATGTGGTTTGGGGGCCTTATGCCGATTCACCTAAATTAAATATGGGGCCCATATGCGGGCAAATCTAGCCTTATATTGGCCTCATTTAAATTGGTGTAGCGAACCGGTGCTATCTTTTGCCATGTTAAGACAACATTTAAATTGCGGGGTATCTAAACAACTAGAACCATATATGTAATTGTCGGGACCCCCGGTTCCGCTTAATATGGCCTAATTGCATCGCATCCTTGCCATGTCATACATCATACATGCATCATGCCCGATCTTTTGCCGTAGTATTAAATAGTGCATCTGGTGTTTCTTCTAGTGTTTTGCTTCTTCGCGGATAAGGCCGTTGAGTTGATGTGAGCTTCGCCCCGATCTTCGGATGAACCTTCGGCAATGTTTTCAGGCGAGCACCTCCCCCTTTCTACCTATCTTACTTTTATAGTATTTATTCCCTCCTGTTGATCTATTGCTATCTGTGTTGCGATGCTCTAGTTTTCGTACCCGTGATATCCCTCGCAGCCTTATATTGCCTGGGACACATCCTAGTACCTGTTGTTTGGTAGATAGTTGGACTTGCGCGTCGTAGTCGCTTGCTCAAGTGCTGTTGCGTGTCATCGAGTGCCACATTTGTTGGTGTATTGCCGCATGTTTGATGTTGGAGATGATCATGGCTTTAATTACTGTTCACTTTAATTACTGTTTAACAACTAAAAATGGAAGTAAGTAAGCAGAGGCACAGGTGGGCAATAGATGTTATTTGGTTGTTAACCGTCCACTTGTGTCCCGTAGGACCCCGAGTACTTGATACCTGTTCCTTGAATATTCGCGCTATCCACATCCGAGAGGATTATGGGACCCCCCCTGAGCCAGAGCTTGATTCATTCTTATTTCTTGGGGCCACAAACTAGTTTGAGGTTTTATTTACTATCCTGTACTTATGCCATGCTTTACTGCTTTATTACGATTGTGCGAGGAGCACCTGTACTGTTTTGGAAGCGGAGTGTTTTCGCGGTATCGACAAGCCCGAGAGTTTCGGGTTCCCAGTCGTTTACAGCCACTGACGCAAACCCTGAGTCCGTCTCGGAGCCCGGCCGACTTTGTTGCGGGTGTACTTAGTGGGGTGGCCCCCGTGCTTGCTTTGGGTCTGGGAAACATCGTGTCCGAAACCCCGTCGACATACCGTTGGGTGTATGTTTTGTGATCTTGTACCTACCTGATCCGACAACAAGGGTGTAGGTGCGTGTGGAAACTTTGGTGCACCCCTGCAGGGTTAAATCTTTTCGAGAAGCCGTGTCCGCGGTTATGGACGACTGGGAGCACAGGTCTCGATCATAGACAACTATAACTAAAGTTTACTGTTATAATTTGACTTGTATCTGATATGACTAGTAATCAGCTTCACTGCAACGGAATGGCTAAATAAAAGTACCAACAACTGCTGGGTTTTGGGATATCTCATGCTAATTTATCTGACTAGTAAGTGTTGCAACTACAACGGAATGGTTAACTAAAAGTGCCCACTGCTTATTTCATCAGGATGACTATCTATACCTGACTAGTAATTGCTGCAACGGTAACTGAATAAATATAGCTGCCAACTGTGTGAGTTCCTCGGTTGACTTCCTCGTTTGGTCTCGAGGGGGAAACACCAGGATGGGTTTGTTTGATGGTAGCATCAGGTTGGTTCCGAATAGGTCTTTCTTATCCCTCTCTGATAGCCGCCAGTTGTATCGAGTCTCTATAGATTGTTTAGTGCATGCTGCGCTGCCGCTTCAGTCCACCATACCTATGTAGGCGAGGACCGCCGAATTCTAGTCTCGCCGTGTACTGGCCTCAGTACTGACCGCTCCTCTTTTTCCTTTGCCCTTTGTCGGCACCCCTTTTGTTTAAGCAGGTTTTGAGATCGACGTCGTTAGCAGGGTTACCCTTCCGGCTTGGCCTGGGCAGGGTTATGGACGCCATTGGTTATTCTTTAGGGCTCTTAGCCCCATTTGCATCTTGTCCGTAGCTGGACGCTCTATCGTTTTCAAGGTGATTTGGATCTTTGTTCTGTATATCTGTATTCTTGACTCATTGAGTCGCTGTTGTATATATATCTGTTCTGTGGGTCCCATCGAGGACTGTTGTGTAATGTTATTACTTCGTTTTCCACCCGCACGAAAGTGCCTGGTGGGCACCTTTGAATCGTTTCTATGCGGGTTTGGCGGGAATCGCTGAAACTTGCATAGGGTCGATTCTGAGGGTGTTACAGAGTGGTATCAGAGCTCAGCAGTTGCGATACCCCACAAGTCCAGCCTGTAGGATAACCTAGCTAACGGCCGAAGTAGAGTGTCAAAACTATTTTTGAAAAATCGGTTGGATAGTTCTGATTAGGTCTGATTTTACTCCTTACCCCTCTGCTGCTCTCCTCTCACCTCTGCGTGTTTTGAATCCGCTCTCTTCTCTCTCTTCGAGTCCAGGATTTCTCGTGGTTGGGTTCCGTCGTACCTTCAGGGTTTCGCTTCCTCCTTTGATAACGGTGTTCTAACATCCGGTGTTCATGCTGTCCGAGGAATCCGTCTACTGTGGTACCATTCCTTGTTCCTTGTTTGTGCCTTCCGGTGTTTTTCCGACGCGACGACATCATCTACGCCAGATCCGATGCAGAGTCTGCATCACTCCTTTGTTTCTGAACCTCGTTGTCGAGATCTTCAGTCTGAATTCCGAGAGTTGGTTGCATAATTCTCCTGTTCATGTGCAAAGTAATGGTTTGAGTGCGCGATGGACTGATCACCATCCGACTACTCTTATCATTCGCTCTTGTACATCGAATCAGTGGATCCAGCAATTTTACTCCGTCCACGGAAGCTAGAGGTGGCTTTATTTGTTGATACCTCTACCTTCGACCTTTTGTTTCTGGAGTGTTTCCCTCGACGATCACGGACAACGACCTCTTGTTAGTGGTGTCGCGAGGATCTACACGATGCGAGAAGATTTCAGATCGCCGCCCTTCTTCCCGGTACCATGAGGCGGATCTCGAGGGCGAGATCCATTGTTAGTGGTGTCGAATTGTGGCGCCCCGCAAAACCACTACTAGAAAATCGCGTTGTTTTTGTGCATTGCATCATCATGACTGCATGCTCATGTCATCATGCCACCTTGCATTTGAGCATCGTCATCATCTTGCATTTGTTCGCATAAAACTATTTTCGAAAAAACCTATTTTTGTTTTCTAAATATTCCCCGTCTTATTTCAAATTAAAACATCGGTCTGTTCCGGTCTTTTATTTGTCTAAAACTAATTACAAAAGTTATTTTAAATTAAATAAAAACCTACATTATTTTTAGGGGGCAGTCGAACGGGCCGATACGACCCAGTCGACCACCCCCAGAATAAAACGGTCCACCCCAAAATCCCTAATCTACCCAATCCTAGTCTACCCACCAATCCCCTCCCTCCACCTCACCTTCCCCTCCACCTCATCTCACCCCCGCCACCTCATCAATCCACCAGCCACCACCAACCACCCAGCGTCCTCCCCAAGCGCCCCGTCTCCTTCCTCTCCACTCTCTCTCCAGCCCGGCCCCACCCACAGTACACCCAAACACACACACCAGCCGCACCCCCCTCTCCCTGTCCCTGGGCCCCACCCGCGCGGCCCCACAGCCCCACTCCTTCCACCACCGACCCAACCACCCACCTGGCCCCGCTCCGACCCCACCACCCACTCAACCTCCCACACCCGACCTGGTCCACCGCCTCTGCCCGCGGGACCCACCTGCAGCCCCCACCGACCCCGCGGCGCGCCGCCTCGCCGCCCTCCTCCCCACGCCGGCGTCCCCTCCCGATGACGCCCGCGGCCCCGCGCGCCGCCGCCGCGCCCGGCGCTCGTCACCGCCGCCGTCGGCCTCCTCCTCCTCTGCCACTCTGCGGCCGACCCGCGTCCGCCGCCTCCGGCCCGCGTCCGCCGCCGCCGGCGCGCCGTCCCCGACCCGGCCGTGCCGCGCCCTCCTCCTGGTTGCCCTCTGCCCAAGCTCGCCGCCAGCGACCCGGCCGTTCCGCGCCCTCGGCCTCGCCCCTCTGCCTCGCCGCCAATGCGCCGGGCGCCACCCCGAGCTCCTCGTCACCGGCGCCCCTCCCTCCGCGAGCTGCTGCCGCTCGTGCCCCGCCACCGTCCGCTCGGCCTCGTCCCTATGCAGCATCATGCCCGCGTGCCCCTGTCTCCTCCGTCGGCCCCTGCACGCCGCCTCTCCGTCGGCCTCTCCGCGGACACCGCCGGTCCCGCAAGGTTTTGGTAAATGTCCGCTTGGGACATGCCCCTGCAGAACATAACCAGCAAGTCTGACTTCACCCTGACAAGTGCCTTGTACACGGATGCTCCCCGACAAGTCCGAACTGGTCGAACCTCGAGACCCCGGTAACCGATTCACCCAAGTCCGACATCGACAAACGAAGACGGAACCATCGAGACCTTCGTCACGGAACGCCGAGATCTGCTACCCGAACCCGAAGATCTTCTAAGGGAAACATCAAGTAGTCCACCGACACCCGACCCCGAACCCGAGTTCTTCGACGCGACGACAAGATCCACCCCACGGAGCGGCGAACCCCGGACCTGGAGCATCCCTGGACACCAAGAACTACCGGCGACCCGACCAAGACCCGGACCCCGATGACCCCATGATCTCCGCTGCAGAACGACAATGTCTTCGGAGTGGAGTCAACAAGATCTACCGAGGACGCGAGAAGTTCGATACGCCATGACCGTCGACTTGACCCGAAAACCACGAATGCGCCAAGACCTACTCCGTTATCCGAGAACGATCCCGTCGAACCCTGAGCCCTGAGACCGAACCCCGAACCCCGGAACCCCAAGCTCGCCGAACCCTAATGTGTGACCCCTTTTCTCGAACCCTATTTTATAAATGATATAGACTTGTTGCATTAAATCATACATGTTTGCATACATATTTATGTGGTTTGGGGGCCTTATGCCGATTCATCTAAATTAAATATGGGGCCCATATGCGGGCAAATCTAGCCTTATATTGGCCTCATTTAAATTGGTGTAGCGAACCGGTGCTATCTTTTGCCATGTTAAGACAACATTTAAATTGCGGGGTATCTAAACAACTAGAACCATATATGTAATTGTCGGGACCCCCGGTTCCGCTTAATATGGCCTAATTGCATCGCATCCTTGCCATGTCATACATCATACATGCATCATGCCCGATCTTTTGCCGTAGTATTAAATAGTGCATCTGGTGTTTCTTCTAGTGTTTTGCTTCTTCGCGGATAAGGCCGTTGAGTTGATGTGAGCTTCGCCCCGATCTTCGGATGAACCTTCGGCAATGTTTTCAGGCGAGCACCTCCCCCTTTCTACCTATCTTACTTTTATAGTATTTATTCCCTCCTGTTGATCTATTGCTATCTGTGTTGCGATGCTCTAGTTTTCGTACCCGTGATATCCCTCGCAGCCTTATATTGCCTGGGACACATCCTAGTACCTGTTGTTTGGTAGATAGTTGGACTTGCGCGTCGTAGTCGCTTGCTCAAGTGCTGTTGCGTGTCGTCGAGTGCCACAGTTGTTGGTGTATTGCCGCATGTTTGATGTTGGAGATGATCATGGCTTTAATTACTGTTCACTTTAATTACTGTTTAACAACTAAAAATGGAAGTAAGTAAGCAGGGGCACAGGTGGGCAATAGATGTTATTTGGTTGTTAACCGTCCACTTGTGTCCCGTAGGACCCCGAGTACTTGATACCTGTTCCTTGAATATTCGCGCTATCCACATCCGGGAGGATTATGGGACCCCCCTGAGCCAGAGCTTGATTCATTCTTATTTCTTGGGGCCACAAACTAGTTTGAGGTTTTATTTACTATCCTGTACTTATGCCATGCTTTACTGCTTTATTACGATTGTGCGAGGAGCACCTGTACTGTTTTGGAAGCGGAGTGTTTTCGCGGTATGGACAAGCCCGAGAGTTTCGGGTTCCCAGTCGTTTATAGCCACTGACGCAAACCCTGAGTCCGTCTCGGAGCCCGGCCGACTTCGTTGCGGGTGTACTTAGTGGGGTGGCCCCCCGTGCTTGCTTTGGGTATGGGAAACATCGTGTCCGAAACCCCGTCGACATACCGTTGGGTGTATGTTTTGTGATCTTGTACCTACCTGATCCGACAACAAGGGTGTAGGTGCGTGTGGAAACTTTGGTGCACCCCTGCAGGGTTAAATCTTTTCGAGAAGCCGTGTCTGCGGTTATGGACGACTGGGAGCACAGGTCTCGATCATAGACAACTATAACTAAAGTTTACTGTTATAATTTGACTTGTATCTGATATGACAAGTAATCAGCTTCACTGCAACGGAATGGCTAAATAAAAGTACCAACAACTGCTGGGTTTTGGGATATCTCATGCTAATTTATCTGACTAGTAAGTGTTGCAACTATAACGGAATGGTTAACTAAAAGTGCCCACTGCTTATTTCATCAGGATGACTATTTATACCTGACTAGTAATTGCTGCAACGGTAACTGAATAAATATAACTGCCAACTGTGTGAGTTCCTCGGTTGACTTCCTCGTTTGGTCTCGAGGGGGAAACACCAGGATGGGTTTGTTTGATGGTAGCATCAGGTTGGTTCCGAATAGGTCTTTCTTATCCCTCTCTGATAGCCGCCGGTTGTATCGAGTCTCTATAGATTGTTTAGTGCATGCTGCGCTGCCGCTTCAGTCCACCATACCTATGTAGGCGAGGACCGCCGAATTCTAGTCTCGCCGTGTACTGGCCTCGGTACTGACCGCTCCTCTTTTTCCTTTGCCCTTTGTCGGCACCCCTTTTGTTTAAGCAGGTTTTGAGATCGACGTCGTTAGCAGGGTTACCCTTCCGGCTTGGCCTGGGCAGGGTTATGGACGCCATTGGTTATTCTTCAGGGCTCTTAGCCCCATTTGCATCTTGTCCGTAGTTGGACGCTCTATCGTTTTCAAGGTGATTTGGATCTTTGTTCTGTATATCTGTATTCTTGACTCATTGAGTCGCTGTTGTATATATATATCTGTTCTGTGGGTCCCATCGAGGACTGTTGTGTAATGTTATTACTTCGTTTTCCACCCGCACGAAAGTGCCTGGTGGATACCTTTGAATCGTTTCTATGCGGGTTTGGCGGGAATCGCTGAAACTTGCATAGGGTCGATTCTGAGGGTGTTACAAAGCGCTACAAGACCTGATATCTCTTTTGCTGTGAGCAAGTTGAGTAGGTTCATGTCTAACCCGGGTATTAATCATTGGCATGCACTTGAAAGGGTCATGTGCTATCTATGTGGTACAATGAGCTATGGGATTCACTATTCAGGACACCCTGCTGTGCTTGAAGGATATAGTGATTCGAACTGGATCTCTGACGTTGATGAACTCTACGCCACGAGCGGGTATGTGTTTACCCTTGGAGGTGGTGCGATTTCATGGAGATCCCGTAGACAGACCATATTGACGAGGTCAACTATGGAAGCAGAGCTTACTGCTTTAGACACAACCACTGTTGAGTCAGAATGGCTGCGTGAGCTCTTGATGGACTTGCCTGTGGTTGAGAAACCTGTGCCGGCAATCCTTTTGAATTGTGACAACCAAACTGTGATTGTCAAAGTGAACAATTCTAAGGATAACGCGAAGTCATCAAGACACGTGAAGAGACGTTTGAAGTCTGTCAGGAAATTGAGAAACTCCGGAGTAATAACTGTTACGTATATTCAAACAGACAAAAACCTGGCAGATTCCTTTACAAAGGGACTATCACGAAATGTGATAGAAAGTGCATCGAGGGAGATGGGGTTGAGACCCATGGATGTCACACCTAGTGGTAACCCAACCTATGTGATCGGAGATCCCGTGAATTAGGACCTGAGAAGAACAAGCTAGTGGGTGGACTGAGGCGAGTATTTTGTAACCCTCTCTATGTGAAGATGCATAACTCTCATAATCAGTAAGGCAGGTTGGCAACACGCCTTAATATATTTCTGTTGGCTTTAACTACCAAAGATGCCTTACTAGAGGGCATTCTTGAAAGAACACACCTATATGAGCTCTGTAAACGTCGCAGTCTATGAGACTTGGATGATCTCTAGTAAACTCATGAAGAGACCAGGGAGTATGACACCTATGCTCCAACCCGCGGGGTAGGCTACTGGCAGCCAGGTACTAGTTATGATTTTGAGTGAAATCTATTGGCACCAAACTTGCAATTCAAGGTTCGTCCATTATTCAAGTTGTTGATAGACGTAGTTCAAGATTCTAGGCGGAAGTTCAACTTAACAGTCTCTGCTGAAACACTGGTATATAAACAAGTAGCGATGATTGGCAAATCTTCAAATGGGCATTTGAGATCTGGTGGGGGATTGTTAGAAATAATGGGCTAAATCATTAGACCCATGTGTGATTTCAGATTTTCCATAAATCTCAAAGCCCATGTATGTGGAAGCCCATATGTGATTTGGCCCAAGTTGGTGGCAGCTCACATATGTGTGTGGCAAGAGCTGTGGGAGCTAAAGTTTAGTCCCACATGGAAAGTTAAAGGAGAGTTGCACCACCTTATAAGATGGAGTATTGCACCACTTTGTAAGTGAGTGACAATAAGAGAGCTACACGCGCGCTCCTCCTCTGACGCCGTCGCTCGCACGCTCGCCTCGTCTCGTCTCGTCATGACGCGCGCGTCGCGGGTTGCGGGAATCTCGCCGAGCTGAGCTTTATTTTGCTGATCAGAAAAATGTGTGCGATTAGACAGACGTGTCAACAGTTAGCGGATTCGGGTCGCTCTCGGATCGTGGGCTATCTGTAATCGATCCGAACGTGCGCGACGTGGGCTTGATCCACTTCGTGTCCTGTACGGGATTTCCGAGCTGCTCTATATAAACTCCTGTGCGGCTTCCACAACGTACGACACCGAAAACCAATCTAGGATTTTGCCATCCTCTCTGCTTGCGCCGCCACCGTAGTCTACTCCATCCCGCTTGCCGGCGTGCATCAGAGGACGGGAGAGCAGGTCTCCGGAACCACTCGCCCTTGTGATCCTGTACAGGAGAGGGCGAATAAGGTTTTTGGAAAGCGCTCCGCGCGACTGCTTAAGTTCGTCATCACGGCGCGTCTTCCCGGTCGTCAAGTCGGACCTCGTGCGCTCGTCTTCAACGCCGACTTCTTCGTCAGGCTACTGCACCAACGGCGACTACATCGACAACCGATCAGTACGTACACCGTCATTAGATCTGTTGTTTTACTATGGTTGTTAGTGCGTATAGTCTGCTGCTGTTCATGTTGATCAGTACATCTAGTATGTTAGAGGTTCACGTGATTGTAACTGTTGTTGTCATGATTTATATTCTGGAATTAATCGTGGAAATTATGCCTAATAATCCAACAAGGAATTGGGGGCCCCGGCCACTGGAGCCAAGCTCGTTGCCTCCTCCGCTCCTCTGTCTCCGATGCTCCCGCACGACGTTGGGCGGCAGGTCACGTCCCCCTCTGTTAGAGCCTGATCCATGGTTTGGGTGGAGGTGGCCGGGAGCATTTCAATAAGGTGCGTGTTTGACCACCATGGTGGTGAAGTTGCAGATGCGGCGGGGCCCCTGTCCGGCCATGGTGGCAAGGAGGAGTTTGTGGTAGTCTGCTGGAGGGTGAGCCTGTTCCCCCTTGGCCGACCTTGGAGGTGAGGAAGGGTGGCGCGGTGCGTCGCGTTCTATCTCTGCGGAACAGTGGTGTCGTCCCTCTCCCACGGGAGTGGGTCTTGGTTCAGTGAGGCGATGCATTTTGGCGCCTTTCTCACAACTCTGTCAAGGCGTCAAGGTGGTGGTGAGGCGGCGTTGGTTTGCTTGGCCTGCGCTGATTAGCAGCTACCCTAGCGGTGGTGCACGCACGCCGCTGGAGTGGTCGTCCTCACCGATTTTTGGGCTCCATGGGGGAGCTCCTCTTTGGCGACCTTCGGACGCTGCTTGTTAAATAAGCCTGCTTCTGGGCTTCTTTCTAGGGCCGTTCATCTTCGCCTGCCTCCTCCCACCCCTGGCAGGAGTTGGGAATCGGACGGTGGGCTGGCTATCTCCTCTGGCTCCGGTAAAGAGCCCCCTGCTGCAGGTCCACACTGCTCCTCTCACCCTCTTCTTCTTCCAACAGGCGCAGTGGTTGTGTAATATGGAGACGTCGATTGGGTGAGAAGCAGTGTAAAGCAGGAGTGGAGTTGTGAAGCAATTTTCTTGAGCACCACCTCGGCGGCGGGTGACAACCTTCCGACATCCAAGGCCAGAACATGGCCTGTCCAGAAGTCGGCTAAGGGTCCCGACAATTTTCAAACCTCCTCGGTGAGGCCCTCTCAAGGTCGGCGGCCGTGTTTCTTGTATGCGCGGAAGCAAGTGGTTCGTTCCCGCTTCCGAGCTTGACGGTGGTGTGTCTGACTTTTGGCTCGGCGGTGGAGAAAGAGAAGGATCGGTTTGTTGTTTTTCTATATTTTAGTGAGGTCTTTTCTACAATTATCAGGGACCTATGTATTTTGTTCTTATTGTATGGGATCCTCTATAAGATTTTGTACATTCACCGCTTGAAATTAATGTGATGCTTCATGTCCCTATGGGGACCTCCTTGTTCAAAAAAAAAAAAAACTTGCGTTGATGCCCTACAGTGTATTGAACCTATTCAAAATAGGCTATGAATTGTTTTGAGCCAATACTGTGCTGGTCTAAATTCTTGCAAGCTCAGGCCCAACGCAGATAAAACTGGGTTCTTCTTATATGCCCTCCCTGTCGCTGAAGGCCTCCTTAAATGGGCTGCCATGACGTGACCCATGAACAAGTAATTTTTAAAAAAGATATTCATGTTACATGCGTAATAAATGTTTAAATGTGTCTATGATGTTCATACGTGGCTAAAAACATTCATGAGTTAAGAAAATGGTCATACAAAAAATAAAATGTTCATACACAATGAATTAATGTTTGTGATTTAGAAAATTGTTTATATATACTTCCTCCGTCAGAAATAAGTGACGTGGACATATCAAGATACATATGTATCTATACACTAAAATGTGTCCAGATACATACGAATCTAGACATCCAAACCACCTATTTCTAGACAGAAAGAGTATGATAAAATTGATGCGTGCATCATAAAATTGATGCGCATATATCATAAAAATAATGTTCATATGCCATACAAAAATGTTCATAATCTAAAAAACATGTAATATGGAAAAAATGTATGAATTTCTAAAAGTCTGCATGTTTTTATAAGTAGTAAGAATGTACTCTTTCCTTTCTAAAATACTTTCTCCAATTCAAATTAATGGGCTCATATCTCGATTCACATGTACCTAGTCATGTGCTAGGAACATCCGAATCTAGGCAACTTTAAGTTTATTAATTTGGATAAAAAAAAGTATAAAATGTTTTAGCTTTTGTCTGGAATACATGTAGCTAGACATCTAGTGTGTAGGTTCACTTATTTTGCAACAAACCTACACGTTAAAAGACGTCTATATGCATGGGTTAAAAAAAAATTAAAACATCTTAGATCGAGGAGTAAGATAAGAACGATGGATAAGATTTGCTTAGATGGGTGCACTGTCACTGTAGTGAGCCACGAGTGGGGTGGCACATCTTAAAGAAAAGGAGTGGAGCGACGATCGGCCGTACACCGAAGCCAGCCAAGCGCTCTGCGAGTGTGTCATGCATTCGTCGTTCAGACATCAGAGGGCCAGCTAGCATTGCAAGCGAAAAAGGGGGACGAACGGATGGACCGCGGTCCACTCCTGTACGAACCTCAGCTGCTTTGCATCTGCAGCCAGCGAGCGAATTCAGTTCACGTGGTGGTGTGATTGATTCCTTGTACCAGCACCAATCCACCTTTATCCGCTAGACCACTAATAACCTGTACCTCCACCAATCCTCCATACACCACACAGAACAAAGAAAGCATCATCCTCACGCACCGATCGATCGATCGATCGACACGGCACACAGGGAGGCAAGAAAGCATGTCGGAGGAGGACGTCGGCAGCCCGCAGCTGAGCCTGAGCGGATTCAGCTCCCTCTTCTCCATCTCCAGCACCACCCATCCTCCGCCGCCCGCCGCGCATCCCCACCACCTGGACCACCACCTACCCTGCCTCTCCCTCAGCATCGGCACCGCCGCCGGGGAGGACGAGGCGGTCAGCAGCGGCGGGGACGACCGGCAGGAGACCACCGCCCGCGTCCGGATGATGAAGAACAGGGAGTCGGCGCTGCGCTCCAGGGCCAGGAAGCGGGCCTACGTGCAGGAGCTCGAGAAGGAGGTCCGCCGCCTCGTCGACGACAACCTCAAGCTCAAGAGGCAGTGCAAACAGGTACCCACCCCTGCTTCTTCCATCTTTTTTCTGCCCAGCTAGCTTTGCTTCTCTGCATGTATCTTAATAATCAGAGAGTACTCTTTCTCCATCTTGATTCAGCTCAAAGCGCAGATGGCCGCGCTCACCCAGCATCAGCAGCCGACCGACACGCATCAGCACATCACCATCCCGCACAGAAGAACCTCCTCCGCCACTCAGTTCTAGCCTCCCATCTGCGCCACCGCACTTGCCATCGATCTGCATCATCAATTTAATCAGGATGCATGCCAAGAGCCTAATAATTTCGTCCATCTAGCTTAGCCTACCTACCTAACGCGTTACATTTCCACCTCAAGTACCAGTTCAAGCATCTTTGGATACAACCGATCCAGATTACCTTTAAGTCATCCCTCCATTCATTTGCATCCTCCATTGTGTCTTGTGTCATGTGTGCAACTATGTTAAGATGCAATATGCTGCACAATAATAAAGCGCCGCCTAACCGGTGGATGTTATTACCCTATTATTAGTATTACTACTCACATGCTGCTCTTTACCTTGGTTGGCTTGATTTGCTGAATCACAAAACTGTCTTTCTAATTAGCTTTGATTTGAAATGTAATTGATTCCCGGCCGATTTGATTTTTCCATGAACCACAAACTGACCTAGAGCGAGGGGGCGGAGCTTTCAGTAGGGCAAGGTAGGGTAGCTGCCATACCATGATTTTTGGCAAAAACCTTTAAATGCACATGTTTCTGCTGAACAATTTGAGTGGTTACGTTTCAAAAACGGACTCCGTATGAGAAAGTTATGATGTTTGTTTTAGTAAACATTGTGCAAACCGATTTTCGAACCGAAAACAACGACTACATCTTGTCTAGTTGGAAACTAACTCTTTTTCTCTCTTTGCAATATCTAAATCTAAATCTAACAAAAGTCGACTCTAAAAATGTCCTAGGTGGGGTATTTAAGGAGGGTATTTTTGACTGCTTATGGTGTATGATCAAAACCAACATTAGATATGCGATGGATTGATCTAAAATTACAGTTGTATTACTTAAGTCAATGCCCCTTGCTAAGGATGGTGAACATGTTTGCTCAACTGGATAGACTGCAATTTAGAGCCCCTATTGAAAGATGTCAATTTGCACAGACAATTACATAACAATCCTAAGTATGGATGAAATTGTAACAAAATAGAAAAATCAAGAAAAGTGTAGACAAGAGGTCAATGTTGATTATTTTTACGGTGTTGTCACCTTCTATGTTGCTAAGACTCCACTACCGCTATTTTTTACCATCACTTTAGTGAGATATTCACAGAGTTGCTTTAGAAATTCTCTTGTCTTGACTCATGAGAATCGCGTGAACAAGATTGCTCATCTTACAGAGATTTATCATGGATCTTATTATGAGAATGAGCATATACAAGTTAAGATTGAGATATTTATCATTCTTACGCAGAGAACTTAATATATTAGAGATTTTCTTGGTATTTAAAAGGCATATAACATTTTAGTCCGTTTATCGCCTTGTTGAGCTGATTTGTTTTACTGGTGACAAGGACAACTATTGAAAGGGTTTTCTTAGCAACAAATATGATCAAGACCGAGTTGGGCAACAAAATGTCTGTGATGGCTTCTCGATGACTTGATGACGAGCTATATTGACCGAGGGGTATTAAAAAGTCATGATCGAAAAAAGTACAACATACTTTTTAAAAAAATTAGGGATTTGCCATTTCCTAGGACTTCCATTAAAACTTCACCGTTGGTATTTTTTAGGTTGTAAATATATTCAAATATGTGTTTTATTTCTGTCGTACTACTAAGTGATTGTGTTAGAATATATATTAATAGCATTTGCGCGTCTCCACTATTTTTTTCTTCGTTAAAGTTTGCCCTATCTTAGATTTTTCTGTCCTTCGCCAGTGCTTAGAGCGTTTCCAGCGGATCTCTAAAAACCGCTTAGGTGCCCAAAAATAACGATTTTATGACACGAGAGGGAAAAAACGTAGCTCCAACAGATGATTTAAAATAGGACGCACCCAAAAATACCCTATCCCGTACTGCATATTTGGGGCACGATAAGTGGCGTGTCCAAAAAATAAGGTTGCGGACGAACCCCAACCACCTCGCTGAACCTTCAACATGCGCCCACCGCCGCCCCCGTGCTTGATCCCGCGGTCCAACAATAGCTTCGACGCCATGGACGCCGCCCCGGAGCTCCTCGTCGACCTTCTCTTCTCCTCGGTTTGCTCCTCTTGCTCTGCCTTACAGACATAATCATACATTGAGTGCAGCCATGGTGGGTGGCAGGCGCGCCCTGGACATCTTCGAGGCCCCCCAGCGTGTACGCGTTCCTGCTCGACATCCCTGGTCTCTCTAAGTCTAACATCCAGCTCGAGCGCCGCACGTCGCCGTGTTCATTCACTAGACAAGTCAGCTGTCACGGAGGACCCAACTACTTTTCTTGGAATCTTTGCAGGGTATTTCTTATAAAATTTAGGGATCTGTTTGTAATAGCTTCATTTGTTTTGGTAGGTTTCTGTGTGTATGGTCTGATTTTTTTCTTGTGTCCTATTTTACATTATGTAAAACGGGTGTAGTAGATTCCATGCCAAAAAACTAAAAGAGTAGTGTCCAAAACTAAAAAAAATAGTGCCCTATTTTAGGGCATCTCTTTGAAGATGCTCTAAAGTAACAACTGTACCACACTTGTTTTTGGGTCTCCATATCTTTTTCACGTTAGGTGACTCTTGATACAAGGTCTGGTCACACTGACATTGATAAAATTTGATGTTAGGTCTAGCTTATGTCTTTTTCATGGTCCATAACACATAAGACTGTCCATAGCCGAGCTCCTATAATTTAACTCCTCAAACGACATCTTATCAATTAACTAGCGTATATTTGATCTGCTAAAAAAACTGTATTTAGTTGATCCCCTAAATTTTATTCCCTAAAATTTTATGTTGAAACCCAAAATGTTTGAATCAAATAAAACCGGTTACATAACGAATCCTTGAATGTTATTACAAAACAAAATATTATATATTATTACAAACTAAATTAATAAATTCAATGCCAAACACATGAAAAGGTTCAAATGAAGTAAATAACATAATAAAGCACAACTATGAAGTGCCATGGAGTGGCTAGTGATGCTCAATAAGATTATCTTGGACCTGAGTGTGAATCTCTCAATTCTGGATGCTTTGATACGCTGCGAGGAATCTCCGTATCATGTTTGCATCGTGCTCTGATTCAACAAGATCTCCATTGGGAGATGTATTGAAAATTCTGTCATGCCGTGCTCATATTCAATGATAATGTTATGCAACATGTCATTATTTTCCATAACACATGTGGTTTCCAATACTCGACAGGGCAACGAATAATGCCAAAGCGAAGCACACCAAAACCTCTCTCCACAATCCTTCCTTGCCATCTCTTGACACTTTTGAAAGGTGAGATTTCTTGTGTGTTTGAGGACACGAGTTTTTCTTCACAAATGATGCCATCCACAAGATTTCTTGTGTGTTATTGACAACATAGTTGTAAGAAGGAGCATCTACGGCAACAAGCCTTGCAAACAGTGATGATCTCGATAGCACATTCAGGTCATTATGAGAGCCAGTAAATCCAAAATAAGAATGCCAAGTCCGTAGATCATTCGATGTAATAACCTCAAGAATGATTATTGGATAGTGGCCTTTATAATGAATTTTCCATCCCGAAGGACAATTATACCATGTCTACTACATGCAATAAATTGATCCAAGTATCCCCGACTATCCTCTTTCTTCACTCATACCAACCATCACTCATTATCTTCATCATTGGGTGCCCTTAAGTAACCCTCCCTGAAGATGTCAATCGCGGCTTGTGTGTATCTCCGAATGGCCTTCAAGACTGTATATTCCCCAATACGGACATAATCGTCAATAGCGTCGACCGAACAACCATATGAAAGCACTCGAAAAGCCGTGACACACTTCATTAGTGGGCTCACACTCATATCCCCTAATGCACTCCTCCTAACTTAAACCAATCACATGCTTTTCCACAACTTTTGCAATGGCGGGGAAGATACTTCTCTGCATCCAAAATTACCGACGAAAATACTTGTCTGGATAGGTTGCATCAGAGGTTGAAGTAATATATCATCATCTTGGCATGTCCCTCTTCTCTATCTCGATTGATGTACAAATGGACGAATCGTGATCCTAGTCTCGTCTGCCGAAAACCTTTGTTCAAGATCATGGACATTTCCAAGTCATTATCGTCTTCTTCCTCCTCCTCTAACATAGATTCGTTGAAGATCATCTCCCTCAACCTATTCATCTACATTATAGAAATTCACCTAGTAAAACGAAATGAAATGAGTACAAAATAAACACACATAGTCAATTCTTCGAAAACTTTGAGGAAGCAGGAGGTGAGAACATCGAACAACGGCATTGAGCCGATGCCGAAGCTCTAAGAAGGCCGATGGGGATGCGAGACACCAGAAGTTGATGGAGGAGGAATGCTGCCAGTCACTAGTAGCACAACAAACTCACCCTGGCCGAATAGTCGTGGTCCGAAAATCGCAAGGGGTGCCTCGATTTCGGCAAATCCTAGTTCTGGGGAGGGCATTCTACGTCATCTCCATCCTCCGCAGGTCTATTATGGAACAAAACAAGCTTAGTGGCACCAGTCACCAGAATCGACTAGGAATCGACAATGGAATGGACCCATCGGCAACAAAGATATGAGTCGATTCCAGCGAGTGGGTCAAGGTGGGGCGGGACGGCGGCGGTGGTTGCGGGTTCTCTGTGGAGGCAGTTGGTGGTCACTGGAGTGAGCATGGGCAGAGATGTGGTGATGCAGTGGAGGGTGTCCACACGGGGTGGAGGGCGGAGTTTTTCTCTAGCCGAGCCGCGGACGAGTTTTATTTAAGAGTCGGTCGTCGCGAGGAGTAAACTTTTTCTTCTCTAAAGCCTTCAGGGAACCGGCTAGATGCAGTTTAGCCTCTTAAAACCAAATATTTGATCTTCTAAAGCTTTTTATAGGGTCAGCTAGCTATAGTTATGCTGTGGCTAGATAGATTTTTATGTCAAAAGGCATAACCACACTGACATTTATGTTGTATACGTGTTGCTATTTGTTTTGGATTTTTTGAAGATATTATATAGCGGATTTGCTAGTTCTCAGTCACCTCTCTTGTCCTTGGATTTACCTCGTGATTCGTGTAACGTGGAACTTCCACATGAGTTACAACTAGGTTGTAACTGAGATTTTAATAAGTTGCAACTAGGTTGCAACTGAGAATTAGTACAAATTATATAAGTTGCAACTATGTTGGAACTGAGAATTAGCACAAATAGTAGGATGATGTCAGCAACATAGATCTAAGAAGTGTCAGACGCCTGAGATCTAGACACTCCCATTATATAGACTATGTAAAACTAAATTTCTAATTTGCAACTAAATTTTTAGTACACCCCCTAAGGTGCTAGTGCACCACCTATAATCTTTTCATGAGAGAAAACACCATTCAATCAAGCAGGAATAGGAACAAACTAGTACGAACTGACTATCTACGAGAGATGGATCTCCCGTTCCTGCATACGACACGAATAGGAACGAACAACACATCGTGACGGACTCAGGATTCGACACGAGTCTATTTTCCGAATTTGAACTACTAGGCTCGCCCTCGATCGGGCGTCAGCTGCGAGCGGCGTCCTTCCCCAATCGGAGTCGAATTTTTCTGGCCGCGCCTTCAAATAGGGGTCTGACCCGCACGTCTCACTATGTCACGGTAGATTATTCCAGGCAATATGTTAGAGGCATTATTGCAAATTGCCTGGAAAAACCATCTTTTGTGGCACTTTCAGAAAATGCCAGGAAAAATAAGATATTTAAAGGCATTTTTAGAAAGTGCCATGAAAAAACAGATATTCTAGGGCATTTTTTGAAGTGCCAGGAAAAATCAGATTATTTAAGGCATTTTTTAATAGTGCCAGCAAAGATATGATCTTTTGAGGCACTTTTGAAAATGCCTGCTATAATCAGTACATAAGAAATAACTAACAGTCTAGTTATAACAACTAACTTAATATACCACTAGAACAAGTCTAGTTATAACAGCTAACTTAACAGTTTAAAAGAAGCAGTAACAACCATACTTACTCAGCTTAAACAGTTCAAAAGAAGGTCTAACAGCCATACTTACTTAGCTACATATTTATAGTCCATCTTAACACCAACAGTCCAAAAGAGGCTATAACAGCCATACTACATACTTAGCTACATATTTACAGTCCATCTTAACAGTCCAAAAGGGGCTTAACAGTCCATCTTAACAGTCCAAAAGATGCTTGACAGCCACAGTACATACTAGATATTAACAATCCAACTACTACTTAAATGTCCTTTCAACGATCTTCAGTTGTCGAGTGGGACGATGAGAAGCCTGAGCCTAGCTCTTACATCTTGAAACCTAGTACCACTTTGATCTCTGAAGCTAAAGGCACAAATGTCACCCTTCCTCAAGTCGAATTCTTCGACAACTTCTTTCCATCCAGTTGTCATCATGGCATTTCCAATCTTCCCCTTCTTCTCTCCCTTCTTCATCCGAACATACTTCACTTCCTCGCTGCGGTTGCAGTTTACAACAACTTCAATAGGTTCAACTAAGAACTTGTTGAGGTAGTCATTAGAGAACTGCTTTCCAAACTCCTGCAACATGTTATATACAAAACATATTACTATCAAATTAGAACAGACCACATTATTATTTCATTTCAAAAGAAGTATGACAGGAGAAAGTAAAAGAAAGCATACCATCTTCGATTTACCCGGTACAACAGAGGATTTTGTCATTTTGAAGACATAGTGTTTGATTGGTGGCACTGGGTAGTCATTTGCATGGTTATTCAGCACTTGCACTTGATTAGGATTCAACCTCATGTAGTTTGCAAAGATGGATACATGATCAAACAAACGCTTTCGCCTTCCTCTAATATTGGGTGCTACATGCAAAAGTGTGTGTCATAATAGTCCTAAGCAACTACATTAAGAGTGTCAAGTAAAGTAGATGTTTAAGCAAGGATGGTTACCTCTAACAGTGTACACGACCTTATCATTGTCGTCGCTAGTGCTGATGTTGTCGTCGTCATTATCGGTACTGCTGAAGTTGTTGTCGTCATCGCCACTGCTCATGGATTCATCATCGTCGCTACTGTTGAAGTTGGTGTCGCCATCGTCTCCACTGCTCATGTTGTCGTCGTCGCTACTGTTGTAGTCGTTGTCTCCATCGTCTCCACTGCTCATGTTGTCGTCGCCGTCATCGCTACTATTGTAGTTGTTTTCACCATCGTCTCCACTGCTCATGTGCTCATCATCATCACTGAGGACAATAACATCCTCATTGTTCACCATAGTGTCCCTGCCTCATTTTAAGAAACTAGTTCAGTAAATATAACAACAAGTAATGAAGTAACTGAATAACAGCAAGTAAAAAAAATCATAATGGCAAGCATCCAAGGATTATATATGAACTAATCCCAGGAGCCAAATCTTGGAATTTAGATGCAAGTTAATACAATAAATATTAATTGAGAAAATGCATGGTAGGATTAACACTTACAGACCAAAATCTATAGCTTATTTGTAAACTTTAGGACACATAGTACAACTTCCTCTCTCCATAGAGTGGCAGGAAAAGAAAATGTACGATAACCATCAGCTAACCATCAGCTACAGAATCCGGTACGATAACCATCAGCTAACCATCAGGTACTTGTAGCTAATCAACATGGTAGTCGACGCTAACCATCAGCTAGTAAGTACGCTGCCCACTTTAAAAAAAAATACAGGTTAGTTAGCATGACAAGAGAAAGAGCAGAAACTCCATTTTAGTACTCCTAGAGACTATTATGACTATTATGCCTATTTCTCCTAGAGACTATTCAGCAGCAGCTAGTAATAATCTTATACTAGTACTCCTACCAGACAAACCTACACGCAGGAATCCATCGCCATGATTTCAAGCAGACAATGCAGGAATCCAGCGCCATGATTTCAACACCACACGCTAACCAACACCACAGGCATGGATCAAACCCGCTAGAGACCAACTCCCAGGATGGAAACTGCACGTAGATCAGATACAAGAACAAACATACCAAAGCTATTCTAGTTCGACAGATACGTTTCCTAGATATGTGTGGCATCCCGCAAAACCACTACTAGAAAATCGCGTTGAATTTGTGCATTGCATCGTCATCATCATGCATTGTTTGCATAAAACTATGTTCGCAAGCCCGTTTTGTTTTTCTAAAATGCCCACCTCCTTTCAAATATCAAACCCCGGGCCCCCGGATTATTTTGTGTGTCTGATATCGGTTTACAAACGGTATTAACAAAACAAATAAAAATTATATTTTTTTATGGGGGCAGTCGAACGGGCCAGATCGACCCGAACGACCACCCCCAGGATTTAAAAATCGGTCCACCAGACAATCCTAAATCTACCATCTAACCTACCCACACCCCCTGGCCACCTCACTCCCTCCAATAGCCTCTTGCCACATCACCCTCCCCTTTCCCCCCTAGCCTATCAGACTTTGCCACCTCAGCAGCCTCCCCCTCTCTCTTCCCACACCCTCCACCCTGGACCCTACCTCACCACCACACACACCCGCATGCCAGCCCACTCCCTCCACTCACCCATCTGGCCCCACCCCTGACCCCTAGACCCGGTCCACTCTGCCTGCCAGCTGGGCCCAGCCCCTCCCCCTCTCTCCTCACACGCCCGACCCCACTTCCCAGGTTCCACCCTGTTCCCCCACCACCCCCGCGTGGCCACCCCCCACCTGCCCGATCGATCCCCTCCCCAAGCTCTCTCCTCCCCGCCGCCTCTGCTCTCTCGCCCACGCACCCGCCGCATCCCCGCCTCTCTGCTCGAGGCCGCCCTCACCGGCCCTCCTCCCTCTGCTCCCCGCCGTTCCCGAGCCGCGGCGCCTCCCTCCGCCGCTCGCTGCACCGACCCCGTCCCTCCGCTCGCCAACCTCCGCGCCTCCCCTTCCATAGCTCTCTGCCGCGGCGCCCCTCCGTCACGCCTCGTCGGCCGGCGCCGGCGCAAGCCCTCCCCGCCACCAGTCCGCCTCGCCGTCCTCTGTTCACGCGAGCTCCGCCGCCAGCGGGCGCCCTCACCGCCACCGCGTGCTCCCGCGCCGGGCCCCGCGCCGCCAGACCCCTCCTCCCTCCGCCGCCGCCGCTCGCCGCCGTCCCGGCCTCTGCCTCCTCGCCTACGACAAGCCCGGCCCCGACCTCCACCGCCCGCGTCCCGTCGAACGGCCGCCCGCGCTGCCGCCTCGCCGGAGCACGGCCCGGCCCAGCCCGACCGCGACGCCCCTGGAACCCCGAGCTCGACCGTGCTCCTGCTCGCCGCCGTCGCGTCACGGAGCCTTCCCGCCGGACTCCGCAGACGACCGCCAAGCTCCGCCGCCGTCTGCTTGGCCCAGGCCGCTACCTCTCCGTCTGCTGCGTCGTGTGTGTGTGCTTGGGTAGCAACAGCAGCACTACGCGTCCTCGGTGCAAGTAGTGTGTTCCCTTTTAGCCGTGTCGTTCAACATCGCAAGCCCATCGTCAAGTCGGGTATATTCCAAGGAGGACAACGTGGAACCCGACAAGGTCTCCATCACGGACTTGTTGGCCGAGCCTCGGGCCTTCGACATGGAATCGCCAAGACCACCTGTTCTCCTGCAAGGACATACTGGGGTGGTGTGGCATGGTGGTGGTGCAATCCCCGACAAGTACTTCCGAGCGTATCGACAACAAGATCGCCACCCACCCGGACGCAACCAATGAATCAACCGACGCCGGCAATGAAGTCGTCGAACCCCATGTTCTCCCTCTCGAACCATCTAGCACTCCTACAAGGGCCGAGAGCGAACCCTAACCAAGATCGTCGATCCCTCGACCGAAGACCGATCCCCGAAAACCTGAGTGCGCCGACGATCAGATCTCCACGGGACTACGACAAGACCCACGACAGGGACCGATGACCGCGGATGCGACAAGATCGTCGCTCGGACGCCAAGACCGCCACCTGGAGCGATAAGCGCTTCATCTCGGATACGCCAAGTACTTCAGCCAGATGCCAAGACCGACTCGATGGCGCGGGCCGACAAGACCTTCGCAACGGCAAGATCGACCCCGTGGGACCCGACGAGATATCCATGACGACAAGAACGGTACCGGCAGAATGAATCCAATGCGCCCCGGCACCGACCCAAGTCCTGCTTCCCGGATGCGACAAGACCTACCCCCGCTATCCGAGAACGCTTCCGTCGAACCCTGGACCCTGAGACCGACCCCGAACCCCGGAACCCCAAGTTCGTCGAGACCCTCTAATGTGTGACCCTTTCCTCGATACCCTATTTTATAAATGATATCAACTTGTGCATTAAATCATTCATCATGCATGCATATTGTCATGTGGTTAGGGGGGGCCTTAAGCCGATTCACCTAATAACTAAATATGGGGCCCATATGCGGGCAAATCTAGCCTTATATTGGCCTCATTTAAATTGGTGTAGCGAGCCTGGTACTACATTTTGCCATGTTCAAACAACATTTAAATTGCGGGGTAGCTAAACAACATGAACCACCTAAAATATTGTCGGGACCCCGGTTCCGCTTAATATGACCTAATTGCATCGCACCTTGCCATGCCATGCATCATACATGCATCATGCCGATCTTCTGCCGTTGTATTAAATATTGTACCCGGTGTTTATTCTAGTGTTTTGCTTCTTCGCGGATAAGGCCGTTGAGTTGATGTGAGCTTCGCCCCGATCATCGGTCAAACCCTTCGACAATGTTTTCAGGCGAGCATCTCCCCCCTTTCTACCTATCTTACTTTTATAGTCTTTATTCCCTCCTGTTGATCTATTGCTATCTGTGTTGCGATGCTGTAGTTTTCCGTACCTGTGATATACCGTGCAGCCCTATATTGCCTTGGATACACCCTATTACCTGTTGTTTGGTAGATAGTTGGACTTGCGCGTCATAGTCGCTTGCTCAAGTGCTGTTGCGTGTTGTCAAATGCCACAGTTGTTGCAGCCTTGCCGCATGTTGATGTTGGAGATGATTCTAGTTTTACTTATCATCACTTTAATTTCTGTCTAACAACTAAAATTGAAATAAGCAGAGGCATCGGTGGGTGATAGAAAATATTTGGTTTCCGAACGCCCACTTGTGTCCCGTAAGACCCCGAGTACTTGATACCTGTTCCTTGATTTATCGCGCTATCCACATCCGGGTTTTGGGTTTATCTCATGCTATCTGTACCTGATTAGTAATTGTTGCAACTATCACGGAATGGTTAACTAAAAGTGCCCACTGCTTATTTTATCAGGATGATTATCTAAACCTGACTAGTAATTGTCGCAACTATAATTGGATAAATAAAACTGCCAACTGTGTGAGTTCCTCGGTTGACTTCCTCGTTTGGTTTCGAGGGGGAAACACCAGGATGGGTTTGTTTGGTGTTAGTTTCAGGTTGGGTCCGGATAGGTCATTCTTACCCCTCTCTGATAACCGCCAGTTGTATCGAGTCTCTATAGGCTGTTTAGTGCATGCTGCCGCTGCCGCTACAGTCCACCATACCTATGTAGGCGAGGACCGCCGAATTCTAGCCTCGCCGTGTACTGGCCTCAGTACTGACGCTCCTCTTTTTCCTTTGCCCTTTGTCGGCACCCCTTTTGTTTAAGCAGGTTTTGAGATCGACGTCGTTAGCAGGGTTACCCTTCCGGCTTGGCCTGGGCAGGGTTATGGACGCCATTGGTTATTCTTCAGGGCTCTTAGCCCCATTTGCATCTTGTCCGTAGCTGGACGCTCTATCTTTTCAAGGTGATTTGGATCTTTGTACATTATATCTGTATTCTTGACTCTTTGAGTCGCTGTTATATATATCTGTTCTGTGGGTCCCATCGAGGACTGTTGTGTAATGTTATTACTTCGTTCTCCACCCGCACGAAAGTGCCTGGTGGGCACCTTTGAATCGTTTCTATGCGGGTTTGGCGAATTTTGCTCAAACTTGCATAGGTCCGATTCTGAGGGTGTTACAATATGCACCGGAGGAACCCAGCCGCCGGCAGCGGCGGCGGCCGTCAAGACCTTACCGACGAGGAAAAATGCTTCACCCCTTACCGGCGAGATATCCTTCCGTCCGTCGGTGGAGGCGGATGCGGTGGAGGCCCCTCCCCTTCCGTTCGTCCGCAGTAGAGGAGGCCGGCGGTGGAGGGGCGGCCGACGGTGGACGGTGGAGGGGCGGCCGCCGGTGGAGGACCAGGCGACGGTGGATCCAGATGGCGACAGATCGGGAGTGGGGAATGGTTGACCGGGAGTGGGACGTCGGTGGTAAATATCCACCTTTCTTTTTGAAACATCCTTTAAAAATATGACTTATCTAGATAGGTCCTCCCACCACGTAAAAACAATCGAAATCTAAATGCTGAAAAGAATAAGAGGAGAGTGTCCAACATGTTTAGAGAGATGTTTTTAGTTCAGTCAGGTACATGTTCGATGAAGTGTCAAGTATGCAGTTCGTGAGTTATTCTAGTTTTATGTACATGTAGAACACATGATCAACGTCTTCTAACTTGTTAAAGAAATAATGATAGAATTTGTCTCACTAGCTACATAGTCTAAGTAGGTGTATCTGTTGCCTAGTTGCAGATATGGATAGAGGGTGGATGAGCTTTGCAAGATCTACAACACAATATTCTGATGGTGTTAAAAGGTTTATTGAATTTGCTGTTAGAAACTCTGGGAAAAATGGAAAGATCCTTTGCCCATGCAGCAACTGTGGCAACAGATTTAGGCTAGGTAGAGAAGAGGTGCATGAACATTTAATATGGACAGGTTTCATGTCTGGATATACCTCTTGGGTATATCATGGATATTGCTTAGGTGCTGCTGAAAATCAGGAGGTGGAAAATGAAGAGAGTGATGAGATGGAGCAACTTTTAGTTGATGGTTTTGGAATATATGATAACAATTGTATGGATACAGATTCAGATTTAGAAGACCAAGAAGGAGAAGGAAGTGCAGATGAGTGTGATGAGGATGCTGAAACCTTTAGGTCAGTGTACATGGAAGGAAGTCAGGAGCTGTATGAGGGATGCAAAAAGTTCTCTAAGCTGCAGTTCCTTCTTAGATTGCTGAACATAAAGAATAAGAGGAGAGTGTCCAACGTTGTCATTGAAGATGTATTGGAATTATTTAGGGATGCACTACCAGAAGGCCACTCTCTTCCTAAAAATTTTCATGAGCTCAAGAAAATCATCAAAGTTGTTGGACTAGGTTATGATAGTCATGATGCATGCAAAAATGACTGCATCCTATTTAGAGGACAACATGCCAATGCCAACTCATGTCCAGTTTGTAAAGTAAGTAGATGGAAGACCGTGAAAACCGGAGTAGATGGTAAAAGAATCACCAAGGTCGCCCAAAAGGTGATTCGACATTTCCCGCTAAAGAAGAGAATTAGGAGGTTGTTCATGTCCTCTAAAACAACACCACTAATGACCTGGCACAATGATGGCCGCACAAAGGATGGCTTGATGAGGCACCCTGCTGACTCTCCTGCTTGGAAACATTTTGATTTGACACACAAGAAATTTAGTGGTGAGCCTAGAAACATCAGGTTTGGACTGGCAGCGGATGGATTCAACCCTTTTAGGACTATGAATCTCTCTTACAGCATATGGCCAATAATTTTGATCCCATATAACGTCCCACCTTGGATGTGCATGAAACAATCCAATTTCATTCTATCTGTCCTTGTCCCTGGAAAGAAGTCACCAGGCAAAGATATTGATGTGTACTTGCAGTTAGTTATAGATGAGTTGGCAGAGCTATGGTCAACGGGGGTGTTGATACATGATGCTGCTTTTGGAAAGAAGTTCAGAGTATATGCTGCATTGTTGTGGACAATTAGTGATTGGCTTGGCCGTGGCCTCTTAAGTGGGGAAAGCATTGCTGTTTGCTCTCATTGTTTGACAAACACATGCTCCAGAAGGTTAAAGCATGGGAAAAAGAGGTGCTACATGGGAAATAGAAGATTCTTAGACCCTGATCATTCATTCAGAAGTGATGCTGCTTCATTTGAACCTATCCATCTCGCCACTGAAGTTAGACTTGCTGGACCAGCACAATTTAGGGACATGTGGTCAACTGAGAATTTCATAGGCTATGTCAAGAATATGGTGCATACAGGGAGTCACCCCGAAGGTTCAATAGCAGAAGGTTACGTACTCGATGAAAGCATGACATTTTGTTCTAGATATCTACATGGTGCTAAAACAAAATTGAACCTACCAGCACGTCACAATACTTCAGGAGCTTCTAGTTCTTCATATGAATACTTGGTGAAAATTGGACGCCCTTTGTCTGCTTCTGCTGTTGATGAACTTGACCATGTGTCGTGGACACAGGCGCAGAGATATGTACTCTTCAACTATCCCAAAATTAGTATCTACTCACAGAAGCACCTACATATATTATCTGCCGGTAGAAGCAATAGAAGGAGAAGAGATGTAGAATCAGCCCACCATAGTAACTTCCACACATGGTTTACGGATCATGTAAATTCAGAAATTGAGAAAGGGATTGAAGTTCAAGAAGAAGTATTCCTTTTATCTCAGAGGCCATATATGATGGTAAAGAAGTATAATAGTTACTCTATAAATGGATGCCATTTCCATACGAGCAAACACGGACAAGGCAAGTCTACACAATGTGATGGGGTATCAGTATGTGCGAAGACCTCTAGCTACTCCAGCGCCAAAGACAAAAATCCAGCCCTAGGGAATGTCCAATATTATGGTAGAATCACAGAAATTGTTGAACTCAACTATTCAAATAAAGGGCAAGTGGTTCTATTCAAGTGTGTTTGGGTTAAACCTACTGGAGTAAGGAAGGATGACAAATTTGGAATAACTCGGGTGAACTTCAGTCATTTGCATGATGGAAGTGATATCTCGTCGGAACCATTTATACTTGCAAGTCAAGCCAAGCAAATATATTATGTGCAAGATCCCATTGACCCTCAATGGCACGCCGTCGTGTCTCCCCCCCATTAGAGATTTCTATGATATGAAGTCTAGAAATGATAGTGATGATGAAAACTAGGTAAGTCTAGAAATGATAGTGATGAAGCAAATAATGGTTTATTTTGTAATCTTGTAATCATTCAACTAATATACTATTTTTACTTGCAGGTCCAAGCATGTTAGGAAGCCAGGGTAGAAGAAGAGATGAGGTCAACTATAAGTTGAAGAAACTAGGACTTGAACCAAAAGAAGTGTCAAATGAGCAAATATTTCCAAGTTTTCTAAGTTTGGCTTCAACAAAGGGAATCTATGATTGCCCTGTGCAAGTAAGTTGTATTGCCCTGTGCAAATAGATTTATTTCTAAATTTGGCTTCAACAAAGGGAAACAAAGGGAACCAACAGGGCAAAACATGATTTCAAAAAATGATTTCTGATATGGGCAAAACATAAAAAATGATTTCTGATATATAATCTAAGATTTAGAATCTGTATATATAATCTGAGATTTAGAATCTGTATATATAATCTGATTAGTTATGTACTGTGCACATTTTTTATGCTTTGTCAACAGAAGCCCAAAGAGAGGTATGAAGATACATTGTATGAAGAACAAGAAGTGGATCATAGAGTTGAAGAAACACAAGGTGAGACACAATATGAAGATGAGACAGATACTGAATCACAATATGAAGAAACACAAGGTGACCACATGTTAAATGTTGCTAGACAAGGTGAGTTGCTTTTGAATTTTGAGTGCTGCTACTAAAATGAAGTGTATCTACTTTTGTTTGACTTCTTTTGTGTCTTTATTTTGTTTCAGAAAAGAAAAAAAGAGGTGAAAGAGGCCCCACTAAACTAAAGAAATTTTGGCATGAATACGATCCAAACTCCAAAGTGAACGTGGAATTCAACAATCTTGGTCAGCCATGTGGACTCAAGACAAGCAGGCTGACTAACTTCATTGCAAGCTTAGTAAAAGGAAAGGAAATTTCACTAGCATACCCAAACTGGAGTAAGGTTCCACAATCTGAAAAGGATAAGCTATGGAACACAGTAAAGGTAACTACTGGACATTATATAGTTTTTTGGCATATTGTTTTCCCTCAGTTTTGTAACATAATGTAGTTTTGACTTGGAAATACAGTTTTTCTTCAATATTCCTGAAGTTCAGAAGTCCTGGGTATTAACGTCTGCTAGAAAGAAATTTAAGGATTTCAAATCTTATCTCAAGATTAAATACTTTGATGATGAATTGTCTTTGAGGCAAAATATTGTAAATGGTTGTGAGGGCAGAATACCTCCAAAACAGTGGGCATGGTTAGCAGAGTATTGGTATACTGAAAAGGCTAAGGTATGGCACATGCTACACACTTGTCTAAATATTGTATAGCTTTAACATAATGTAGTGGGCTATACTCTTTTGATGACATTATGCAATTTACATGAGGATGTAGGCTAGGAGTTTAAAGAACAAGGAGACACGAAACAATCAAGCCAATGCTCTCCATACAACAGGTTCGAGGGGGTTTGCTGTGGTTCATGATCAAGAGGTAAGTTTGTAGCTCTGAATTTGCAACGTATGCTCTATTTATTCCATGACATATTTGATGAAAGCATGATATTTTGACTATAGGAAATTAAGCTAGGTAGAAGAGTTGGTCGTGCAGAGCTCTATTGTTTGACACATACTAATAAAGATGGGAATCCGGTTGATGGCTTCTCAGCTACCAAGATAGTAAGCACTTGTAATTTAATACAATTCTATCATCTCCTTCCATTGTAAATCGTAATGACCGTGGTTGGAACCTGTAATTTCAGCAAGATATTAACAAGAAGCTAGCTGAAAACCCTTCCCTCATCGGAGAAGAAGCACATGAAGAAGATCTGTACTCTACCTTTTTCCCAAAGGCTAAAACATCTGCAAGACATGGGCTTGGCCTCGTCGTAGGTGGAAAAACATCTGAGAAGATTGATCAAGCAATAGCAGCATTTAGGCAAAGCCAGGTGGAAAATAAGGATTTAAGGAGAATGGTTGAAACCTTGACCGAAAACCAGAAGTCTTTGGTGGAGAATATAGAGCGCAAATGCGGCGAAATGGTGGAGCAACGATGCAAGGAGTTGATGGTGATCTTCCAAGCCTCTCAAAATCAAAACTCAACCCAGCAAACAAGTTTGGAACAGAAAGTTGAGAAAGTAAGCAAATCAGTAACAACTAGAAAAGAAGGAATAGTAGTAGTGAAGCAACATGGACCAAGAAAAACAACAACAGCTAGAGAAGAAGAAACAGTAGCAGTGAAGCAAGATAAAGAACCACCAAGCAAAACAACAACAGAAAAGAACGACCAAGCAAGTCAAGCTGGAGATGTGAAGAAGAAAGGCAAGAAGAAGAATGAAGAACAACTGAAGTTGCATTTAGAAGCGACGGTCTCGAAAAAACTAAAGATGGAGAAACAAGAGGTAAGATGGCATTGCTTTTAACTTGTTCATTCACTGTTCGGTTTTAAGCATGATAAGATGACCATATTTTCTATAAAATGAAGGTACCCAAGATGGACAAGGTGAAGTTGGAAAAGGCAGAAGCAAACATTGTTGCATCGAACAAGGGAAAACAGGTAATTGCAAACAGATTTACATTGCTGTTAAGTACAAACGAGTGTATTCTTATTTTGCATTATGCAGATAATTGAAATCAAAGCAGGGATGGAAGTGTCACTTCAGTCACCAAACAGTATGTGCCTGGCAGCAGTTGGCACAGTCCAAAATGCTGATGCAAATTCTTTAGGGTCAGATGGCAAGCCACTGCGCGATTATGTCGAGGTCCTTGTTAACTACGTATGCAGCAAAACAACGATGTTGCCACGTGCACACGGGAGACTAAAGAAATTGGAAAATGCTCAAGCAAAATGCATTCCATGGCCTAGAATGTTTGTAAGATTACTACAACCTTTACTATTTACTTTTCATACTACACATTCCTCTATATTGCATCATCAATATATACAATGTACCACAGATCAATGAGACCACAAAGGCGGAGTTTAACCATGATGACATATATAAAGGGCACGATCTCCTTCGACAGAGACCTGAGCTCTATGCTCAGATACCTCCTGAATGTGGCTTGAAAAAGAAGAGGAAGAGAACTTCGGGTGCCGCCATGAATGCCGATGATCGAAAGACCAATTCACAAACTGTGGTATGTAGCCTGTAACCTGAAGTAAATGACTAAATAAGTTACCTTATACATGCTGTAACCTGGAGTACTTGGCCAAATATGTTACTTTATACATGCTGATCAATGCCCTTTGGATATCTTCTAGGACAAGAACCAGAACAAGGAAAGGATGGAGCTAGAAGAACCAGAACAAGTAAAAGATGGAGCAAAGATGTGAGCGAGCATACTGAATGCTGTAACCTAAAGTAAATTGAATATTGCATATTGAATGTATTCATTGCAAAGATATGAGCTAGAAGAACCATAACGCTGTAACCTGAAGTAAATTGAATATTGCATACTGTATAATCTGAGAATGTATTTACTGTCTGAGAATGTATACACTGCCTGTGTTGTCTTAAATTATTTTCAGAGGCATTACTGTATAATGCCTTAGATACTTTTTTGAGGCATTATTGTATAATGCCTTAGATACTTTTTTGAGGCATTATTGTATAGTGCCTACAATTATTTTTTGAGGCATTATTGTATAGTGCCAAAAAAAATATTTAAGGCATTACTTAGTATTGCCTCAAATTATACTCCAAGGCAAATTTGAAAGTGCCAAAAAAAAATCTATTTTTAAAGGCAAATTTGAAAATGCCTCAAAAAATCTGTTTTTAAAGGCATTTTTTAAAATTGCCATAATTGATTTTTCCCTACCCCATTTGATTGGGCATTTTTATTATTGCCTTAAAAGTTTTTTGAAGGCACTATTGGTATTTTTTGAGGCACTATTGTGTGCCTCAAATAATCAACGGCGGTGTAGTGTCTCCTCCTCACCCAAAGTCCAGAACACGAACGCGCGCAGCAAACACCGATCGTAGAAGAAACACGCATCGAATCGATCCGATCGACGGGAGGCGCTGAAACGCACGATGGCGACCGAGCCGTCGAAGAAGAAGAAGGCGGCGAACCGGCTGGTGGTGGAGGAGGCGACCGAGGACGACAACTCCACCTGCAGACTCCACCCGGCCACCATGGAGACACTCTCCGTATTCCACGGCGACGTCGTGCTGCTCAAGGGCAAGCGCCGCCGCAGCACGCTCTGCATCGCCATCGCCGACGACACCTGCGAGGAGCACAAGATGAGGATCAACAAGGTGGTCCGGTCCAACCTGCGCGTCCGCATCGCCGACGTCGTCTCCGTGCACCACTGCCACGACGCCAAGTACGGGAATAAGGTGCACGTCCTCCCCGTGGACGACACCATCGAGGGCATCACCGGCGACCTCTTCGAGTCCTACCTCAAGCCCTACTTCCTGGACGCGTACCGCCCGGTCCGCAAAGGCGACCTCTTCCTCGTGCGCGGCGGCATGCGGAGCGTCGAGTTCAAGGTCATGGAGATCGATCAGGGCGGCGAGTACTGCATTGTGGCGGCTGACACGGAGATCTTCTGTCAGGGCGAGCCGGTGAAGAGGGAGGACGAGGAGAGGCTCGACGACGTCGGCTACGATGACGTGGGTGGCATGCGCAAGCAGATGACGCAAATCAGGGAGCTCGTCGAGCTTCCACTCAGGCATCCGCAGCTCTTCAAGTCCATCGGCGTCAAGCCGCCCAAGGGCATCCTTCTCTACGGCCCTCCCGGTTCCGGCAAGACGCTGATCGCTCGCGCCGTGGCCAACGAGACCGGGGCCTTCTTCTTCTGCATCAACGGCCCGGAGATCATGTCCAAGATGGCCGGAGAGAGCGAGAGCAATCTGAGGAAGGCCTTCGAGGAAGCCGAGAAGAACGCGCCCTCCATCATCTTCATCGACGAGATCGACTCAATCGCGCCGAACAGGGAGAAGACACACGGCGAGGTCGAGCGGCGCATCGTGTCCCAGCTGCTGACGCTCATGGACGGCATGAAGGCACGCGCGCATGTCATCGTCATGGGCGCCACGAACCGCCCCAACAGCATCGACCCTGCCCTGAGGCGTTTCGGGAGGTTCGATCGCGAGATCGACATTGGCGTGCCGGACGAGGTCGGACGCCTCGAAGTGCTGCGCATCCACACCAAGAACATGAAGCTGGATGTCGACGTCAACCTCGAGGTGGTTGCCAAGGATACGCACGGCTACGTTGGTGCCGACCTGGCCGCGCTCTGCACCGAGTCAGGGAGAAGATGGACGTGATCGACCTGGAGGACGACACCATTGACGCGGAGATCTTGAACTCTATGGCTGTCACCAATGACCACCTGAAAACGGCACTCGTCGGCACGAATCCTTCCGCCCTCCGTGAGACCGTCGTCGAGGTACCCAACGTCAGCTGGAACGACATCGGCGGCCTGGACGGCGTCAAGAGGGAGCTGCAAGAGACCGTCCAGTACCCGGTCGAGCACCCGGAGAAATTCGAGAAGTTCGGCATGTCACCTTCCAAGGGCGTCCTCTTCTACGGGCCACCCGGATGCGGCAAGACCTTGCTGGCCAAGGCGATCGCCAACGAATGCCAGGCCAACTTCATCAGCATCAAGGGGCCCGAGCTGCTCACGATGTGGTTCGGCGAGAGCGAGGCCAACGTGCGGGAGATCTTCGACAAGGCGCGCCAATCTGCACCGTGTGTACTGTTCTTCGACGAGCTCGACTCCATCGCGACGCAGCGGGGCGGGAGCGTGGGCGACGCCGGCGGGGCGGCGGACAGGGTCCTGAACCAGCTCCTGACGGAGATGGACGGGATGAACGCCAAGAAGACGGTGTTCATCATCGGCGCCACCAACAGGCCGGACATCATCGACTCGGCGCTGCTCCGCCCCGGCCGCCTGGACCAGCTAATCTACATCCCGCTGCCGGACGAGGCCTCACGGCACCAGATCTTCAAGGCCTGTCTCAGGAAGTCTCCCGTGGCCAAGGACGTCGACCTCGGCGCGCTCGCGAGGTTCACGGCGGGCTTCAGCGGCGCCGACATCACGGAGATTTGCCAGAGGGCGTGCAAGTACGCCATCAGGGAAGACATCGAGAAGGACATGGAGAGGCTGACGCTGGGGAAAGATGATGAAGGCATGGAGGTGGACTGTGGGCAGAAAGCAGAGGAGGAGGTGGCCGAGATCAAGGCGGCTCACTTCGAGGAGTCGATGAAGTACGCGAGGAGGAGCGTGAGCGATGGCGACATCAGGAAGTACCAGCCCTTTGCTCAGACGTTGCAGCAGTCCAGGGGGTTCGGCACCGAGTTCCGCTTCCCGGCGCAGCCCCACGCGGCAGAAGCTGCTGCTGTCGACGCCTTCGAGGCAGCTGATGAAGACGATCTCTACAATTGATACAGTTACCGTTTCAATTAGCATAGGTTATGTTTTTGTTCTGTTTCTTCTTGTCTCTCTTCGTTGTTGATTATTTCCATGTAAATATTTTCGTATGTGTAGTAAGAATTTATATATAAATACAGTTCATGAAATAAGAAGCCCCTGCTGTCCCAAAACTAACCTGAGCCGTTAACTGAAAGTCGATTACAATTTACAAGCAACTACAGTTTTCAAGCCTCTCCTCCTTTGATGTTGCACAAGATTCAGAAGGTCAATTGTCAGATGGATATAAGATTGATATTTTACTCAAGTTATTAGTACCGGCGATCGAGAACAGATGACTAAACGTATTGGTTTCAGTGTTTGGTACATCGTGTCTGAAACTTGTGGCTTGTTTGCCAAACAACTCCCATGTCATATACTCGTATGTTGGTTTCTGTTGAATCCTGAAATATTAACCTATCAGAACCGGCAACAGGCAAGTTGAGGAGAGGTAAATTGCGTGTTGGCGTGTACCTGTTGTGACTTGTGAGACAGAAAACTGGATGAATATTTGCCCGAGTAGTTGCATAACTCTAAAGATAGAGAAGATTTATTAAAGAGTAGTACTGATCTAGGCTTACTCGACTGACACAAGAAGGTTTTGTTTGTCTTAAAATTTGACAACGTTCTTTTCTTTTTCTGCTGATGAACTGTGTTGGGTGGCAGTTGCTGCATCTTTACTGCTTGCTGAGCCACCCGCAACAATCTGCGCTCCGTTCTTCTGATAGATTTTTGAAAGATAAATTCTGTGTTTTTCATGTGTCTGAACTCTGAATACTGATGATATTAAACACGATTTACTCTTCTGAAGTTGTGCTAAAGCAGATCATCCTCCACACTGAACATTACTTCTGCAGTTTACAGTTTTTTTTGAGGGATTCTGCAGTTTACAGTTGTCTCTACTGTCTGCGTATTAGACCTGAACTGAAGGTCAAATCGAGATGATATTCTCTGGATTCTATAGTATTATGATGGAACCCTTCAAGTTTGCAGATCGTGTTTTCTGCAATCACTCCCTTACAGTCTGGGTACGAACATATTTTATCTGTCAAATTTATGGGAGTAGTTTCAGTGTTGGCCTAGTTTAGCAGCTCAGTATTTGCCAAACCGAAGAAACCGTAGTCTGCTTGCAACTACTACGACAGCAGCCAACTCCCCCCCCCCCTTCTCTCTCTCTCTCTCTCTCTCTCTCTCTCTCTCTCTCTCTCTCTCTCTCTCTCTCTCTCTCTCTCTCTCTCTGCGGTTAGTTGGGAGTCGCCAAAGGCAAGCCAGATGGGCCGACAATGGTGAAGGCCCATTTAGCGCATAAAATTTCGTGGTCTTTCTGTATTTTGCGTATATATAATGTTTACAGGATACCATAAAAAACTATACTGTTTATTAAGAGCATGTAATTTCTAAACCGTTTTTAAGTTTCGTAGAGTAAGATATATATATGGTTGTGTATATTAGTCTATCAATGCATATAGGTTAGATTTACGACTCCTCAACAAGATATCGCTGGAAATAAACCAGGTCGTTGATATGCTTTGTCGCCAAGACTGCGAACCTAGTTGGATCGTTCCCCTCTGTTGTCTTAGGCTGTGAGCAAACTAGCCTAGTTGGCATACAGAGTTAGGCAACGACAATCTGAAAATGTTGACATGATTATGTAGTCGATGGCCCCATGCATGCTCTCACAGGTTTTTAGAGAAGCTGACAACTACCTACGACACACTTGTCTATTTACTACTACCTCCAATTTTAGAATCTAAGACGTTTTTTGGTAGCTAGGCCGTAATTTTAAATCTGAGGCAATACAAAATAAGTTTCTCCGGTTCATTTTTAGAGGATGTCGTGTCGTCAAGCAGACTTTGTCTGAGGTTCCAAGGACGACCAAAAGCTGAAAATCGCAATGTTTTTTCCCGGTAAATTAAAAACATCGCATTCTCCAGGACGAACAAGACGTACTTCCGCATGTGCAAGATAGTACCGATCACATTATTGCCGACCGATCACTCGCGGTCGCGCGGCAGGTCGTCGCGCGGCCAGATTCATGCATGCACCAGCCGGCCAGCAGGCCAAGCTCAATCCATTCCCCGGGAGGCGCCGGCCAATCGCCATTGTTGACTTGCGCGCCCCCGCGCATGTTATCCAGAGTACCGCGTGATCGCGCCTGGCTTTTACCTACACCAACTGTTGATGATCGACTCCATGTGGATGGATGTGGGTCAGCCGTCAGCTATTGAAGCAGCTGTCAAAACATGAGCATGCATTTTCGAGAACATAACCAATCAGCGGACATGCATAATATATATTGTGCACACCTCACATCATGCGAGATTAATCCAAAGCCGGCTACAGCACGTCGTCCAATTAGTGCGTGTACAGCGGGAGCTAGGCAGTGTTTCCTTTTCTCTGTGTGTGTCGTGTCGGCAAACCAAGAGCAGCGTAGATTCCTGTAAGAATCCCAGGGCTCAAATATTAAGCCCACTGTCTGATACTCCTACTGTATCAAGATACTGGGCTGGGCTAGTGGCCGTCGCGTTCAGCTCGCTGTTGGGCGGCCTACGTAGGCCCGATGGTACGAGTTCTAGGGGTCACGCTCAAAACAGGACAAAACCGGACGAAAACATCAATCGAACGGTCGAAAAAACGTGGAAACTAGGTGAAAACTTCCGATATCGTGGAAAACAGGTTATTAGATGTTCTTTTGATAATCACTAGATTTAGTAGTGCGCCTTGGCGCACGATCCCGTTAGTTTAGAGGCATTTTGCAACTATAATTAGCATAAGTATTTCTGATATTGTGAATGTCTATATTCAGTAGCTCAATTAAGCATGATCTGACAGAAAGAAAGAGTAGTAGCAAAATCAAAAGGCAGCAGGGTACTTACAAACAGAAACATACATGGAATGTAAAAAGAGCAGCATAGTTGTTTTCGAGACAGTAGTAGATCCAGCTATACAATCTAACAACAAAAAGGGAGGTAGCAACGTCAGAAGGGGGCAGCATACTTGATTCGGAGAGACCAACATATCTACCTATACAAACTAAAACCTTAGTCTAGCAACAGATTTGTTCAGCATACACCTGCTTAGGATGACAACAGAAGCGTTCAAGAAACAATAGCTAAACCCGGATACCATGAACGGCGGAAGCTATCTTGCGGCAGGCAATGGTCTTAATTAGTGCCATATTTCATGTTGTCAGTGCTATGGATAGCACTTCCGTTGTTACTGTTCTGGAATTGTATAAAACAGTCCATTTAGTTTGTGGTAACACATTTTCTATGCTAACATGACATTAGTTATCATGTAAGGAACACATACCTGGGGCTTACAATCACCTGCTGAAAGTGTTTTAAGAATAATCCTCTTGACATTGGTGTCATAGGAGTTCAATCGCTTCTTGTGCTGCAAAAGTCTATTAAATGTTAAATCAGGACAACATGTTTTTTAATGTTTATAGATAGTCAACTGCAAACAAGATCTGATGCAAGTTCCAAACAAGTACATAATTCTATAATTTATTTGCAACTCTATAGCATTTATTTTATAAACTATATCTATGTTTTCAATTACCATGATTGTAATATCTACTGAGCACTTGACTGATGTTAGTGAGTAGCAATGGACTTACCTATGATTAGTGTGGTGATTGATTGATGGTGGAGCGGATACTTCCTTCGTAGTGTCGAATGTTTTTGAAGTGGCCACTTCCTTCCTAACATCATCTGCCTTGGCGCACGACCCCGTGATATTTATACTAATTTACATTGTGTTTTACGGGAAAAAAGACCGAGAGGGAAAAAACATCTTATATAGAGGAATAATGAGGTGCGATCACAACGCGTCATGAACAGTGTATTAAACCCAAGACGATGATAAAAGTTAAAAATATAATGTGGGAAGATGATAATATGGTTTTGAAAGAATGAGGACTCCATGTATTAAACCCAAGACGATGAACATTTTGTATAATGCTATATTATGAATGGGCTAGTCATGAATAATCAGTAGTAAGCAAAGAACACGTCAAATCCTAGCTCTGGAGAGGTAGTACGCCTATGGGAGATGCAGATGCTCTGTTCGACAACGTCAAATCCTAGCTCATCTATTGGCAAACATTGTCTAAGCTTTATGATGATTCCTGCCACTTCGGCTTGATCAATAATCGTGTGTGTCCATGTGGGAGGGAGATGTAGCACTCTTTGTAGCTGACCATGTGGGTCTGCTTCTGGTTCCTGTATTATAAACACAGTGTCAAATGGGTGAATATTTAGCATGTGGTTGTTAAATTAGAACAACTATGAATTGATAAATGGCGTCAGTGTGAGTTGGTTGCACAGTTTCTGTAACGACCTATTTCAATAGCTAAATGACTCACGGTTCGCTTGTGAGCTCCACAGGAGCCGTGAGAAAAGTGTTCGTTGCATTGTTATGAAACAGGGTTGCTTACAGTGGCATGGGAAGTACATCCAGCAAGATTTTTTTCACTGAGAAAGAATAGGAAATTCATTCTATGTCGGTAAGTGAGTTGAATAGGAATGATACAATTTCAGAAACAGCTCAAGTAGCTCACCTTTTTGATGTGTCAGGCTTCTTTCTCCTAAGATTGTGAAGTGGCTGTGAAGTAATGAGAGGGTCATTCCTAGCATTCAGGGTGGCCAGGGCTATATATCTAGCAAGATTCTTGTCACAGCAAAAGAAAAGGAAATTCAGTCTGCATCGGAGAGTGTCAAACATGAGTGATAAAATTCTACAAACAGCAGAACATAGCTTACTGGTTTGGAGCTTCAGATTCTATTCTCTTAAGGGTTAAGGCTGTGCAGTGGCTGTGACAAAGGGAATACACACGTGAGTGCGCGAGTCAAAGCAAGCATTGGTAAGGATGTCATAGAAGTAGCGCATAAGAATGAGTACCGTGCGAACTGACCCTGTTTCTTTGGGACATCTTCAATGGGCATAGAGAGCTCAGGAATAGCCACAACCGAGGTGCTGCCAGTCGGCTCAAATTGGCTGTGATATGCATCTATAACATTGAATTTTTAAAAAATATGAGCAGAGTCTATAGCATTGGAATACTGTATCGAATTAGTGGCAGTACAAAAACGACCCACTTGCCCATGTTTATAAAGACAAAGATAAACTAACATACGTATTTTCTATTATCATTTTTAAAGTGAAGGAACGTTATTAAATTACATAAATAGAGTTACAAACTTAAAATCTGTTGTACACAGTTTACCTCAATTTCATAGTAAGTGCAGGATGAGCACCCAGGAGCAGGGTGCGCGAGGAAGATGAACCATGGCTGTTTATGCTTGTCGAGAAACCATAGGCATTGCTCAATGAATTTATACTGCTTGGTCTCTGGTCTCCAATCTTCTTGCTTGTTAGCGATGTAGAGCCTGAACATGCCTTAATCTGCCGTATACCTGGCTGCAGGATAGTTGTCTGTTAGTAGACTTGGCCAGATTCAGCTTTTATAATAGCACCTCTCTAGACCCATTATACTCCATGATATTTGAAGGCACAATCAATATTTACTTTAACCATGGACACCGGTGGAGGAGAGCAGCTATTAATATGCTTCTCGATTCTTGATGCTAAGTGGATTAGGCACACATTTTAGGTACATCGTGCTCCCATGCCACGACTTATGTTCGAGATAGGAGTTGAGTGGACATGCTGTAATTCAACCATTGGAGAGAGTCCAAACAGCCTGCTGTTGTTGGGGTGGCTCCAGGGGAGTACCAAGGGCAGCGCCTGGCCCTGCTACAGCGATGGGGCTGGCGCCGGAGTCGGACAGAGCAGGATCCGCGCTGCCGCCCGCTGCCTCGCCATCATACAACTACAGGGATAACGTATACCAGAGTGTACCAGGGACTAGCAGAGGAAGACTGACAGGGGCTAGCAAGGGCAAGGGGCGCGCCAAAGAAATAAAAGGAGATGTAGAAAAGAAATTGAAACCCCAAAAAATAAATTCAGGGAAGGGTTAGTCTACATAGAGATTATACTTCAGAAGATAGACTGGTTATACTCTTTTGTACTATAGGCTAGAAATCAAATCTTGGATGTGTGACTTGCTGTTTACAATGGTGTGTTCTAAGATAAACTGAGGTGTTGGATGTGTGACTTTTGTTATATGTTAACTATTTTAATATAATCTAGTAGACTCAGATACAAAACTAAGCATTGTCATCTAACTTCAATGCAAATATCCAAACATAATAGGCTACTGCAACAAATCTGAATGACAACAACGTTGGTCCATGGATGTATTGCCAGTGCACTGTCTCCTTAGAGTAGCACCAACATTCTCAGCGGTGGAAACTCTATCTCGCTGATTGACCCTGTATTTTTTCGTTGGAGACAAACCTAGGGCAGAGCAGATTCTAAGAAACAGACCAAATGAACAGAAGTAAAAGGATACAAATCATGCCATAAGTTCTTCTATAAGATTCCATAAAATCAAAGAACACAAACTTTGATCCTTTGGTACCTCGAAGAAAGCAAAGAAGAATGAGAACAAAATGGTTTACCTAGAAATATAGTGACCAAATCTGAATTTAAATAGACGTGGAACATCAAACAATGGAAAGACAACATGGATATACTCTCTAGCAAGTATACAATTGAATATATTTCACATAATTCCAAAATCTAAATAAGACAATGATGGAGATTACATCTTCTATGTTTAGAGGAAAAGGCTATATTACAGGAGTGCATAATGCCTGAATAAACCTCTTGCATCGGTGTGATCCCATCTTTAACAAATATATATGCAGACTTTGGTCATATATAAAGTAGAACTTGTCTAGTGGAATGGCAGTTTGCATGTTGGACTTAACATAGATAAAGAGAAAACTTATATGCATGAAAAGCAGTCTTGCCGAAGTAAAAAACTGTAGTCTGAATAAGATACACTGACATCACAATAAATTCTTAACTTTTTAAGCTGCAACTTTTCTCTATGCTCATAAAATTAAAGAATCATCTCATTTTATTTTGTCCTCACATTTGTTTGTTCTCTACATGGATAAATTCAAAAAGTAAAGAATCATGTAAAAGAGAAGCGAAAGTGCCATATAATTGTAACCAAGTACAAAAGAAATGAGCTGAACTACACAAACAAAAGTAGGTGCAACGCTAGCTAGAAAATGTATGTATACGGTTATATAAGATCTAACCTAGATAACGTTTTATCAAATTAAAGAAACTTATAGCGCATACCAAGGTTCTGAAAAGACAAGCGCATCATATCACCTAGAAACACTTAAGCGGTCATAGAAGAAAATGAGTTAAAATATGAATACGATATTTTCATATCTTCACGCAAAGATGTTGATAGAATTTCTGAAAAGACAAGCGCATACCAAGGTTCAGAGTATATATAAAATGAATGTTGGGCTGAAAATCACTGATAGCTAAGGTTACCTTTTTCACTGCTTCAGATTGTTCTGAACTGGTGCCGTATATGTAGGGAATGCGGATAAATATGAGGCACTGCAAAAACATGATCTTAAAATCTTGAACCCCATTGGCTCTAGGGAAAACTGGAACTGATGCATCATAGGTAAGAATTTAGGCATTGTCACATCTGCAAGATACCAAGCCATAGCAGGAAACAACACAAATTTACTTGACTTTGAGGTCTGTTTTCCTAAGAAATAACATGTCTCCAAGATAGTCGTATTTCCACTTGGCGAGACGACGACCTACAAAAAAGGAAAACAAAATAGAAGTTAGGAATAAAGAGAATACTAACAAAAAATAAGGTGAGGGCATGATTATATTTTCAATCTGCAGAAACATATACATGCACACGACATGAGCATGTAGCAGGAAAGCTGCTCTGACTTTCAATAGGAATAATATCAACAATATATTGTATGTATTTTTTAGGATATTTTCACATATAGCAGAAGGTGAGGGCATTTACACGATATACAACCAATGGACAGATCAACGCTCATATCACAAACACGGAATGGCCACACATGAAACCTTATAAAAGACCAAAAGGGAGGAGTCGAGAAACATGTGCCTACCTGAGAATCCCATTCAATCAGAAGCTCGCCACAACCAACATCAAATCTTGCCATGAGATAAATCGACACGCCATCGTATTCTGGTCAAGAACTGCAAGCTCCACCACCAGGAGCATCCTCTCAGGCCTCAGCAGGGAAGAAGCTCAAAAATTACATTTACATAGATGAATCATCCCCTGCAACCTGGTTGAATTTTCATCAAACACTTTGTAGACATAGACAGAAAACAAAATATACACGCACATAAATTACATAGTCTAGAAATTAAAACAAAGGAACTGAAAGGGGAGAGGAGAAGTAGAATCAAGGCGAAGAGAGGAGCGTCTACAATATGCTAGAATCATTACCTGCGAGCTGAGGCTTCCGTCCCTGAGTAGACCAAATGGTTCCACCTTATGCGCCACCGTCCATCCAGAGCCGCCATCCCTTGCTGCCATCAGCCATTCACATGAAGAAGAGAGGAGGCTAGCTGGAAACTATGAGATGAGAGGAAGCAGCAGCCCCGCAACATCAGGAAGGAGAGGGCAACATTCGTTGTAGTGCACATGCAAGATGACAAGCAGAGGATAAACGGTAGTGGAGGGAGACAAGAATGATGACAGCTCACCTCGGGTTGACCAGCACGGCGGCGCCTGTGATCGTAGGTCTGTCAGCCTGGCTACATTGCACGTCGGCCGCCGTGGCCGTGCTCGGCGGCAGGGAGAAGAAGGGTGGAGAGGAGGAGGACGAGATGCAACTGGAGGGGGTGGCGGTGGCTGACCGAGAGAGGAAGTGGAGCTGGTCACATCGCACGGCGGTTGCCGTGGTTGTGCTCGGCGACATGGATAAGAGGGGCGGAGAGGAGGAAGGAGGAGGAGGATGAGATGCAACGGGAGGGGGTGGCGGCGGCTGACCGGGAGAGGGAGTGGAGCAAGGGGATTGGGCTAGGGTTTCACCGTGGGGCGTGAGTTTTGTCTCACGGGAGACCCATGGCTAGCTGCCCTGGTCTTAGCCTATCCACACTGCAAAACAAATCACCCAAGACCCTGACGTTGTGGACCAGCCAAAAAGAGGACCCACCCGCAGCCACAGACGGGTATATCAGCGCTGTTACATGCCCTGGACTATCACGAAGGAACGACCGAGATGCTCGCAGAACCCCCATCCGACGGCCATCAAGCTGAAATCGCTGTGGAGGCTCTTTGACCCCTCACCAATTACATCTTTAGATTGAATGGGTTATCACAAAGCACCCCTCCTGACATTTTCTTCCACACGATCCTTCATATCCAGTAATGGTTGCTAGTGGTGAAGTCGAAGGATATGGAAGTGCGAGCTCTTGATACTCTTCCTGCTCTTCTGAAGAGCCTTCGGTGAACTCTAGTTGATGTCGTTCCCACCTCATGGGATGATTTGGGATGTGCGCCAGGACAGGAGAACTGAGCAAGGGTGCCCTGCTCAGCAAGATATATTCCACTAGGGGCCAAAGGCCACAATATATAGTACAGATACAGGGCAAATATACATGAAGCCCCCTAACATATGGGGGAAATACAATATACAGATATATACATCTAACACCCCCCCCTCAATCTCATGGTGGATCCACAACACTGAGTTTGGAGAGTAAGAAATCATGCTGCGCTCTGGTCTGTGCCTTCGTAAAGAAATCCGCCAACTGTAAATCTAAAGGCACATACTGAAGCGCAACAACCTGAGCCTGCACCTGAGCACGTGTATAGAAAGCATCAACACCAATATGCTTGGTAAGCTCATGCTTGACCGGATCACGTGCAACACTAATAGCACCTGTACTGTCAGACAAAATCAGAGTGGGTGTAGTAATAGAGACCCCAAAATCCGCAAGTAACCACCGTAACTAGGTCACCTCAGCAGTCAACAAGGCCATAGCACGCAACTCAGCCTCAACACTCGAACGGGAAACCGCTGTCTGTTTCTTCGTCTTCAAAGCAATGAGCGAACCACCAAGAAACACACAGTAAGAAGAAAGTGAACGACGATCCGAAGGATCACTCGCCCACGTAGCGTCCGAATAGCACTGGAGCTGGAGAGAGCTGGAACGAGGAAAGAAAAGGCGACGAGTGATCGTACCGCGAAGATAACGAAGAACACAGAGAAGATGACTATAGTGAACAGTGGTGGGAGCAGAGACAAACTGACTCAGAATATGAACAGGATAAGAGATGTCAGGACGAGTGACAGCAAGATAAACTAGACTCCCAACAAGATGACGATAACGCGTCGGATCAGAAAGAGAATCACCATCAGTAGGTTGAAGCTTAACATTAAGCTCCATAGGGGTCTCAACAGTGCGCTCATCCCCAAGAGCAGCACGAGCAAGAAGATCCTGAATATACTTTTCCTGGGAGATGTAAAAGCCATCAGAAGTGGAGCAAACCTCAATCCCAAGAAAGTATCGAAGAGGACCAAGATCAGTCATAAGAAACTGATCACGAAGACGAGCCTTAACAAAGGCGATATACGCAGGATCATCACCAGTAATGATCATATCATCAACATAGAGAAGAAGGAGAGTGCGTCCACGAGGAGAAGTGTGAACAAACAGCGCTGGATCATGAGCACTAGGGGAGAAACCAGCAGCAGTCACTACAGAAGCAAAGCGCTCAAACCAAGCACGAGGGGCCTGTTTGAGGCCATAAAGAGAACGTCGAAGACGACAAACCATCCCCGCGGGAACAGAATACCCAGGAGGAGGCTGCATATAAACCTCCTCACTCAACTCACCATTGAGAAAGACATTCTGAACATCAAGCTGGGACACAGACCAGTGACGAACAGAAGCAACAGCAAGAAGAGTACGCACAGTGGTCATATGAGCCACAGGAGCAAAGGTCTCATCATAGTCACGACCATGCTCCTGTTGAAAACCACGAGCCACAAGACGCGCTTTATAGCGCTCAAGAGATCCATCAGAGCGAGTCTTAATCTTATAGACCCACTTACACGTGATAGGACGAACACCGGAAGGGGGAGAAACAAGATCCCAGGTGCCAGTGCGCTCAAGCGCAGCGATCTCCTCAGCCATGGCCAGCTGCCATTCAGGATGATGCTCAGCATCCCGATAAGAAGTCGGCTCGGAGGCAACAGAAAGACCATACTGACTAGGAGAGTAACGATCGGGGGCACGACGCTGACGAACAGGACGAGTAGAGGGAAGATCATCAGAAGAAGACGACGCAGGAGACGACGAGGAAGAAGAGGGAATAGTAGAGGAAGACTCCGGAGAGCGAGGAGAACTAGACGGAGCAGAGGAGGACGGCGTCGAAGAAGAGACATCAGGGGGAGGAGATCCTGAAGAAGACACAATAGGTGTAGAAGGAGGTGTGTCGGGAAAGAGAAGAAAAGAGATATCTTACACCGGGTAAGTGCCAGCGGTGGGACGAGGATAGAAAGGACGCGTCTCATCAAAAGTAACATCACGAGAGATACGCATCCGACGACCCACAGGGTCCCAACAGCGATAGCCCTTATGCTCATCACTGTATCCAAGGAAGACACACTCAACAGACTGAGCCGTCAGTTTGGTGCGTTCGCGAGGAGCAAGGAGAACATAGCAAACACAACCAAACAAGCAAAGCATTGAGTAGTCTGGAGACTGTCCAGATAGGCGCTCAAGAGGGATACCACCCTGCAAGGCAGCAGAAGGCTGAATATTGATGAGGTAAGCCGATGTAGCGACAGCCTCAGCCCAGAAGTGCAGCGGGAGAGAAGAAGCAATCATCATAGCGCGAGTGGTCTCAAGAAGATGGCGATGCTTACGCTCAGCAACGCCATTCTGGGCATGTGCGCCAGGACAGGAGAACTGAGCAAGGGTGCCCTGCTCAGCAAGAACGCCTCGCAACATCTGGGAGATATACTCACCAGCAGAATCAACACGAAAAATACGGATGGGGTAGAATACTGAGTACGGACCATGGCCGAAAAACGCTGATATATGGAAAGCACTTCACTGCGAGAGCGCATAAAATACAACCAAGTGTACCGAGAAAAATCATCGATGAATAAAATGTAATAGCGATGGCCCCCTTTCGAAGCGAAAGGAGCCGGACCCCAAACATCGGAATGAACTAAATCAAAAGGTCGCTGAGATACAGACGCGCTAGTAGGATAGGGAAGCTGAATCTGTTTACCCAACCTACAGCCCTGACAATGCAAAGATCCATCTCCTGAGACAGACCCTAGAAGACCACGATGAACTAATGACAACAGGCGAGAGTCACAGAGGTGACCAAGACGATGATGCCACTGCTGAAAAGAGCTGGTAGTAGAGGAGACGACCGAAAAAGAACTGGCATATGTAGTGGCAGCGGAAGGAACACGAAGCCAGTCTAGCTCCCAAAGTCCTGAAGAGTCACGGCTGCGAGGGCCAGCTCCAACCAGGGCCTGCGTGCGACGGTCCTGGACAACACAAGAATCAGCATCAAGAATGACGCGACAACCAGAGTCAGTGAGCTGGCTAGCAGAGAACAGATTCATCTTAAGAAGAGGAACATGAGAAATATCAGGAACAGAAAAAGAAGAAGTAGAAAGGGTGGCCCGACTAGAAACAGGAAGAGAGGTACCATCAGCCGTGAAAACACGAACAGGAGAAGGGAGAGAACGAAGAGCGGACAGAAAAGAGGACTCAGAGGTCATATGAAAGGAAGCTCCAGAATCCAGATACCATGGGGACGTACCTGACTGTGTAGAAGGTGGTGGTCGCGCAGGACCTGAAGAATCAGTCACAGAACCAGCAGTGCCTGTCGAAGAAGAGCCTGTAGCAGCAAGTAGACCGCGAAGACTCCTGATAATGTCCTGATCAAAGAGAGCAACTGCTGAAGATCCAGAAGGAGTCGACTGCCCACGGCCTGGTGCTGCTGACGTAAACTGAGATCCCGTGTATAACAGGTGGCCCAAGTGTGGCCATCCTTGTTACAGTAAGAGCAGTGACGAAGAGAACCACGACGACCCTGACCAGGAGCCTGCTGGTGCTGACTCTGGCCCTGAAACTGCTGATGCTGACTCTGACCCTGAACTGAAGGAGTGGGTAGTATCGGTGGCGGCACAGAGGACCACGGCTGAGTCGAGGGAGCAGACGGCATAGGAGGACCACGAGTAGCAAGCACAGATGGAACCGCAAGAAGACCAGCACCACAGAGACGGGTCTCCTTAACCCGAAGCTCAGACAACACCTAAGAGAGCGGAACACGACCACGAGCATTCAGCTGAGCGCGCCGAGGCTCAAACTCCTGACGGAGCCGAGACAGAAACTCATAAATACGGTGAAACTCCAAATCCGAGCGCACAATCTGGCAGCACGAGCATGTGCCACAAACAGCAGTACGAAGAGAATCAAGCTGACGCCAGATAGCAGCACTCTGAGTATAGAACTCATCAATAGTAGAATCACCCTGCTGGAGAGCATGCTCCTGGCGAACCACAGACAGGTAAAGAGCATCTCCAGACGGCTGATAGCGCTGACGAAGATGTGCCCACTGAGCGGCAACAGTAGGGAGATTCATGAACTCAGCAGCATACTGAGACAGAACACTGGAGGTGAGAACAGCAGCAGCACAAACATCCTCATCGACCCACTGAGTGTAGGCAGTCAGATCATGACGATAGGCCTCGAGATCAGAAGAGTACCGCTTGAGCTTCAGGTCATAGGCAGCAACATCACTGTCATCGGCTCTCTGAGCAGCATCCTTGGCCTCCTGAGAAGCATCATGGCCGAGAACAATCGGTGTCGGCGGAAGAGGAGCCACAGGAGCAGGGGGCATGGCGGACAGGAGACCTCGCCGGAGAGTACGCCCCAAAGACGGAGACCGCGCATGTGAACGCGCATAAAGGCAGCGAAATCAGGGTAGTTCGCGCCATCGAAGATCACCGGGCAACGAGGAATCGCCACATAACCCGATGAGGAAGACATACCTCTTTCTCAATTTTTTTTTATAATAATTTTTTTTTCAATCGATCGGATCGAACAGCAGGAGGCCGACGAGATCAGAGACTCGGCGGCGGGGCTAGGGCGAGGTGGCAGGTGGCGGAGAAGAAACCGAGCCGGCGGCAGGTGGCAGAGCCGAGTGGAGGCGGGGGCCGGCGGTGGGCCCTAGGGGAGCCGGTGGCCGGCGGCGAGCAGCAGCCGTGCTGGGGACAGCGGCTGGGCCAGGTCGAGCGGGCAGGCGACGGAGGAGGCTGGCGGGCGGCGGAGCTTGCAGAGGAGGCCGGCAGCGGAAGAGGCCGGGGGCACCGCTGATTGCTGAGGAGGTCAGCGACGGCTTTGATCCAGTTTCTGGGTACGTACGGCTTCGATCCAGTTTCTGATCCCTGCCTGGTACGTACGGCGTATAGGGAGACACACGGACGGAGCCTGCTCGGGCGGACGGGGAGACGCGATCCAGGAAGTCCAGCAGCAGACGGCAGCGAGACGGATCCGATCTTACAGATGACCAGAAACAGCGGCGGCCGGCGGCGGCGTTGTAGGATGAACGACAACGTCAGGGACGGCGGCGGCTATGACGATGTTGCAGAAAGATTTGTCTAACCTACCTCTGATACCATGTCAGGAATATGCAACATATATTCCTCTGGGGGCCAAAGGCCACAATATATAGTACAGGTATAGGGCAAATATACAGGAAGCCCCCTAACATATGGGGGAAATACAATATACATATATATATACATCTAACAGCCTCTCCCACTCTCCCACCCGTGGGATGTTAGTTCAGAAAAATACATGTCAGTTCGGTACAAGTATATCGATCATCTTTGACTTCAATTCATTCAAGTATTTGTTAACAACAATGAATGTCGATGCATTACTTGGACAAACTGACTGATCGTGGATAAACCCGACGAATTAAGACAATTCTCATAAGGCAAGGGGCATCCAACATGACTAGCTCCTGAAACTCCACAATCAAATTATTTTGATAGAACTTGTCAGCCACCAATGTCACCGAGATTCGGTAAGATGATGGAGAGGTTGGTGAGCCCATGGGCACCATGAAATACAAGGCCCTCGAGATTAGCACAATCGGCAAGCAGGCGTTGGATGGCAGTTTCCATTTTTCTAAGAAAGGGGTGGACAACTTCAAGGCGGTTCCCGTGGAGCCTGGTCGCCGTTCTTGTCAAATGAGCTTGAGCGGATGATATGAAGCCTCCCCAGGCATGACAACATAATCAACTGGAAATGTGAAGTTACCAACTATCATAGGAACACACCTTCGAGACGTAGATGTCGAGGAGCTGGAGTTGCTTAAGTTGAGGGAAAAGATGTGCCGGGACGATTTTCTTTTTTTTGAAAAGGCTCTACAATTCTCAAAAGGAGCTTATGATCTACACCAGGCAGGCTCAAATATGCGTGTGCCTTCGTGCCAGGTTGTGCTTTAAATTTGAGGGCTTCACGGACGCGGTGTCTTGGCTCTGGGGTGCAAATTAATGTTCCCTTTATTTGAAACGTTGTTTAGACACGGTTTGAGAAGTCAAAAAAAAAAAAAAAACTATAACAAATACCTACGCGTACGTCTCCATATTCTAGGTGGCACAAAGTTGCTTCATGACAAATCTGACTTTTTGTGTGGCGTATGTAGAAAAGACAAAGCTCGATCAGTGCTAAAATAAGGCTTGTCATGGTTTCCTTTTGTGTTTTTTACACATTCCACAAAAAGAACCCATTTACTCCACGATTGCCCGTAGAATTTCCGTAGCCACAACAGTCTGTAAGTTTAGCTTTATTGCCAACAAAATTAACGGTTTGGTGTTGAAATTTTATCAAGTGTGCGTTCATAGGGTACATGTACGTGTTGTAAGCGTCTATGATTATACTGTGTTTCTCAAAAAAAAAAAGCAATTTAAATCGTGTGCTTTTTTATAAAGGGAGCATATCTTCATGCCGAGCTGTGTTTTTATTTGAGGGTTTCATCAGGCCGTACACCTGCATCCCTATGCGAGCGCATGCACGGCGACAGAGCTTGCTGCCCCTGGAGCTGGATGCATCCATCCAACCCATGGGACGACAAAGGAAGAGGGTCTCCAAAGTCTTTCTCTTGACACCGCATGCATGGGACCCCCGAAATGACCCTAAAGTTGGATCGCATATCGAAGTGTAGTAGTCGTGGTAAGTGGCCAGAGCCATATGGAAGCAGGTAGCGTGTATAGCAATCGAGCATGTGATGCCCCGGTGGGAAACCAGTCCCCCACAGCTCCGACGACCTTTCGCGGTGATCCCTTCGTCAATCCCCGGGGCCGGCATCCATCACTTGTCGTAAACTAGCCATAGCCAGTACTGGAAATTCAAAAACTCGAGTTCCTTGGGGTAACAGTTGAGCCGATCGCCCGATCGATGGTCTCCAAATATCGATGTCAGTATCAGATATCATTTCTCCCCGCTGTTTCAAGCGTCCCGTCGCCAATACTAAACTGATTGGGCTGCACCCTCAAGTGATGCAGCACAAAAAAGAATACTATATAATGTTGGTACGAGACAAGCTTGCTAGCATGATAATGCACAGCTCGCTCGGAACAATAACCACTCTTGTTTGAAACAGGCTATCTATAAAGCCACGAGGCCAAATAGTGATAGAGGAAACCTTTTTACAAAACAGATCAAAGATAAATAAAAAGAACAATAATGATAATGACCATACGTGGAAAAGTATCCAAAATTACTAACTAGAGATGTCAGCATGCCAACTTATGAAACCACACCTCGTCGGACCACACCCACCAACTTAGGGCCACCTGTCCTCTCACTCCAGGCCGTGGAGCACAAATCCTGCGGGTGGACAACAAGGACAGAGAGTGGTGATAACTAAGTCGTGTAAAAGATAGGAGGTCGCCGAGAACGCTCCATGCCAGCGCAGGAAGTGTCTTGCCAAATGATCTAAACTTGCCTACTGATGACAACGTAGTGAGGTTAAGAGGTACCGGAGCTCCATAACGATGCCCCCAAGAGGGTGACAATTGCCGCCGTTGTCGAGACCGAGACGGCCACTACTAGGAAATAGCACGTTAGTGGCGCACCTGAAATCCACATCCGTGGCGCGCCATGCCTGCGCTATGGCTAAAAGTTACCCGTAGTGCACTGCCTGGTGCGCTAAGGGTACCTGGAGATAGCACTGCCTGGTGCGCTACGGGTACCTGGAGATAGCAGTAGCGTACTTGCTAGGGCGCCACGGTAAGGAACCCATGTGCGTTATCGGTATGTTGCATGTGGCACACAGGACAGTGCCACTGAAGGTAGTCATGTGCGCTTTAGCCCCGTGCGCCACTACAGCCAGGCCACGTGCGTCACAGACAACTTTTTTGTTTTTTTTTTAATACTGAGCCAAATGATATACAATACAGATTATATACAATATACAATACAGATATACATACACATATATAATATATACAGTTATATATATGAATACACAACTTGCAAAACAAGATAGAAACAAATACATATAGATAAGTCACATACATGAATACATAATATAAGTTACATTATTTTGATCAAGTTACAAAGTAGTTAGTGACATGAATATATGTGTCTCGACCAAGTTAGAGCTCGAAAGCTCGCCTAGACATCTAAACTAGAAACACGCGGGATAAACAACCAAGGGTGATTATAAGCATCACTGCGACGAAGGTGTAGGTCTTCATCCGGTTCCTCATCCTAACTCCCTCTAGATAGCATGTGTATCTAGCTTCTGACTTCGTCATAATGTTGTACCCTTTGTAGCTATTGCCGCTGAAATGGTGCACATGTCTCCAGCAGTCTTCCCAATCATCGTAGACTCCAGGAACCCGTCTCTTGTACACGATGTACCACGTCATCTACAAGTTGGCAATAATAATTAACTGATGATTGAAAAAACATGTATAATTAAAGTCGCATATAAAGATACACTTATAGAAAGTGGTCCCAACTCAAAAAACATGCCTCATATATGCATAGGTTGTTGGACACAAAAATATGCTATGATGGAACTGTACGACCAAGTAGGATGTACAAGACTTGGACTTGTGCAAAACACAAGGCTATACAACCCATCACAACATATTCACGTATATATATAGTGTCCAACAACATTTTAATCATCGGCATTCTCAAAAAAGACCAAAGTAACTCGGATTTGTGTCTCATACTCGAAAAAACAAAGTAGTCCCAACTTAAAAAGCATGCCTCATATATACATAGGTCGTTGGGCATAGGAATATGCTACGATGAAACAGTGAGCCAAGTAGGATGCACAAGACCTGGACTTGTGCGTAGCACAAGGCTCACTACCATCGCAACACATTCACATATATAGTGTGCCACGACATTTCAATCATCGGCATTCTCGAAAAAGACCAAAGTAACTCAAAAAAATGCCTCATATATAACTAGGTTGTTGGACACAGGAATATGCTATGATGGAACTGTGAGCCTAGTAGGATGCACAAGAGACTTGGACTTGGGCATAGCACAAAGATCACAATCCCATCATAACACATTCACATATATAGTGTGCCACGATATTTCAGTCATCGATATTCTCGAAGAAGGACTAAAGTAAGGAAAAAAGAAGGACCAAAGTAAGCAAAGGACCAAATAGTAAGCAAAAAAACCAAGCATTGATTCATATATAACAATAATAAGCAAAAGAAGTAAGCTATGATTCATAACCCTAATAAGCTAAGTAGTGGCATGTACTTGTCGACACACACAAGTACTCGTAGGGATAAAGTTTACATGGCTCAAGCTTATCTATAGTTCGGAACTACAACTAGGCCAACATCAAGACTTCTGGCTCAGCTCAGGGAACGGGAGGACGCCTTGTATCGTCATGAACTTCCTATAGTCACCCTGCATCTCTAAGCGATCTTCTATGTCACGGTTATTCGGGAGATTACTTCCGTAGAAGATCCCCCCAAAGTCATGACATCACAAAATATGATTACCCCAAAACTGCCGCTGGATGTGATACATCTCTTGTCTAATATCTGAATCAGTAATCTTGGCCTTGGCTTCGGCCCACTGTTTGAGATGATCTGGCAGCGTAGAATTATGTTTCTCTAGTAGGAATGCCCTCATGTGATAGAGTGTGTAGTAGGATTCCTTCTAACTGCCTTCCGGCTGCTTCATGCAGGGGAACTCCGTTGCGAGGGTGAAGACGTGCCTGCCGAACTTGACCTTCTTACGCACAAATAGTGGTTCCTTCCGCTGAGGCATAGCCAGTGAGAGCATCATCCAAAACTTTCTTAATCTTGTCGTAGTTTTTCTTCTTTTCTCGACTTCCCGAGTCGAAATACGTGGCTCGCGAATGCTTCGGCGATAAGGAGATGAGTGTGCAGTGTTGATCTCTATGCAAAACAATTCAAATGGAATGTGTTAGAAAAAGAATGATGATAATCTAATAAATCCAATCGATGGTGGCGAGTAAATAATGACTTACTCGGGAAAGTAAGGCACGAGAATGTATTCCTTTGTCTTGTTCACCACCAAGATGCCTTATAAGTACGAGGGCACGAATCGCCGTTCAATGGCGCTTCCCAAGAAGCCGTCACGCATGTATTAGGGGTCCACTACCGCGATGCCCGGGGTGTTCTCTCTAATTATCTGCATGTCCAGGCTGAGAGAAAACAGGCGAACCATGGTATAGTGCAGCGGGTTCAGGTGGAATATACTGAAGATGTCATCAAACCACAGGAAGAACTGATCCATAGGGTCATTGTCGACAAAGCCCAAGCATGGTGGCACCTTAACCACAAATACCGGGTGCGAGGGATCTTTCTCCGCAAGAAGGCGTCTCTCTATCGTTAGCACACTGTTACGTCGTAAACGTATCTATAATTTTTGATGCTTCATGCTTGTTTTATATCAACTTTGCTATATTTTGTCTACACTTTGAGATATTTTTATACACTTTCTGGAACTAAACTATTGACAAGATGTCAAAGTGCCAGTTTCCTGTTTTCTGCTGTTTTTGGGTTCAGAAAGCTAAAAAAATGAATATTCTCGGAATCGGACGGGACAAAAGCCAAAGTTCATATTTTCCCTGAACAATACGGAAAATCGAAGACGAGACGGAGGAGGACACCAGGGTGGCCACACCCTAGGTGGGCGCGGGGCCCACCCTGGCCACGCCCACAGGGGGTGTGGGCCCCTGGCCCTCCATCGACCTTGTCTCCTTCGCCTATAAGAATCCCCGACTCAAAAACCCTAGAGAATCGACCAAAAAGCCACGAAAAGTTCAACAGCGCCGCCGCCACCGAAGGGAAGATTCGGGGGACAGAAAGTCTCTGTTCCGGCACCCTGCCAGGGCGGGGAAGTGCCCCCGGAGCCATCTCCTTCGATCTCCATCACCATCTTCATCACCGTTGCTGATTCCTATGATGAGGAGGGAGTAGTTCTTCCTCGAGGCTAAGATCTCTACCGGTAGCTATGTGTTCATATATCCCTCTATGCATGATGTTGTGGTCATGAGCTTTTTAATCAAGTAGATCTACCTTGCTACTCAAGTGCTTCAATAGATCTCTGCTCTCCCCATGTGTGTGAAAGTAACAGCGTGCACGCCATGGTGGCACTTAGGCTAGAGTCTACATAAATACTCATCGTGCTTTAATAGATCTATGCTTTTCCCCACGTGTGTGAAAGTGACAGCGTGCATACCGTGTGTGGCACTTAAGCTAGGTTACATATATATTTATCATGAGTATATTTGGAGTTGGATGTCTCTATGAAATTGTGGTGTTTGTTGGAACCATCTAGCGCTCAAGGTGACAGTGTGGGGTTATCTAGATTGGGAAAGGCGGACTTTGAGGAGTGTTGTTATAGCCCTACCATGGATTAGAGTATCCAACAGGAGAGTAGTTAAGAGTAGTATCATGAAGAGAAGATATTTATATGAGAGAGTGTTCACTAGTGAAAGTATGCTTCCTAGGCCTTGTTTCTAAACATTGAAACACCGTTTGCTGCTAGATATGTTGCATGTTTGCTTGCTTCCTTGTTTTTTCCTTTAGTCCTTACCTCATCGTCAAGCTATTTTCTGGCACCGTTACCACTTGTATTTCACTATCTCTTCGCCAAACTAGTGCACCTATACACCTGGCAAGTGTATTGGATGTGTTGGGGACACAAGAGACTTCTTGTATCTTGATTGCAGGGTTGCTTGAGAGGGAATACCTTTGAACACTTCCTCCCTGAGTTCGATAAACCTTGGTAATCCACTTAAGGGAAACTTGCTGTTGTTCTACAAACCTCTTCACTTGGAGGCCCAACAACTGTCTACAAGAATAGAAGTGCGTAGACATCACACACCGTCATGCACACTCTGCATTTTCGAACTAGCGAGCCTGCGCAATTTCCTAGTTAGCATGGGCTCACCCGCCACATGCATCCTCCATATAATACCCTCGGGTCTTGGTGGGCCATCCCGAAACTTGATTGGATTCGCAGTTGACGCCACTAGCTAGCTCGAGCTGCTAGATTTTATTTTCCTGGACTTTTTGCCTTTTGGAGAGCGGGCAGGCACCAAAATCTGAGCAACGGCCGCCCTATGTAGTATGTTAGGGCTTAGAATAAAGGGTCGGTTGGTTGTATCAGCTGTCTCGGTGAAGGCGCAAGCTGGAGGTGTCTCCTAAGAACCAAACAGACGCTTGTCGATAGTGGGTTTCTTTGTGGGGCCACCATCTGGGTCTTTGTTTGGGTTGTCGTTGCAAAACTGAGTGTTGAAGAACTGATTAACGTCTTCGTTGTCCTTGTTTGGATCCTGCGCCATGGGCGTATCATCAATATGATCATCCGACCCACCGCGTGGAGCTGACGGTAGGGGTAGTAAGGGGGTCTTTCCATGGCTTGGCGCTGGCACGACAGGCGGTGCTGTTGCCTTTGGGGTGATGTCCCTGGCCGTCCACAAACGAATCATGCTCTTTGTCCATAGCATGAATAAGCCGAAGCAACTTCTGAGTACAGTCAGCTCTTCTTCATCCGCTCCTCGGGGTTAAATGGGAGGTTCCAGGTCGTCGCAACCCCTTAGCACCCGAATAATTTTAACCTTGTGCACGCTATCTGGCATCAGACTTGAGTGGAACATGCGGTGCAAGGGTTGAATGATGGTACCCTTGGAAACATCCCTCATCTCGTTGGTCACGTAGCTTAAGAGAGTGCAAGGAACATCCGTCTACAGAAAACATGTACAACGTCAGAGAGATTCCATAAGAGTAATAGATGGCGAGGCGGTAAAGTAATTTGTTTACCATGATGGCGTCGAGCTCGGATAATGTCGAGGCACCGCATACGACGACGGGCATGCAAGAGATGGAGGAGCTTCTTGATGGAACGGTGCCAGCGGCCGGTGTATTCTCCCTACCGGGTGCATGGAGCTCCGGTGTCACTATGATGGCAGGGGAGTCACCAACGCGTCCGGCGCCGCGGTGATGGCAGGGGAGTCACCAACACTTTCGGCACCGCGGTGCTAGCGGGTGGAGTCACGAACACATAATTTGTGTGACTCGCTGGCGCTGCATTGTTCGAGTGGCCACTAACCATGCTTGGAATCAGGAACTCTAGCTCGCTATTGACTCCACCAATGTAGGCATGATGGACGTGAGGGTGATTGCCAGGTTGTCTTGGACGATCTGGAGGATCCGCGCCAGTTGTTCCTTAAGTTCTTAAACCTCACGGTTTTCCTCATCGCTCCTTCCTGCCACATGTGTCCTCGGCGGTGTACCAAAATGATCCACCCAATTCTTATACTTGAAGCCGGCCAGACGGACAACCGACGACGGCTTCTTCGTAACCGACGTGATTTTCTTGGCCCACTTCATTGCCCCATTAAAAGGGTTATCCCACCGGGTGGCCGCCGTCGACCCCTAGGATGAGGAACCCTGGGATCCATGAATAGCAATTTTCTGCTCCTGCAGAAGAAGTAACAGTGAACCGTTTAGAAATTCGACTTCATCGATTATAATGCAATTGAGTTGATCCGATGTAATTAAATTACTTACCACAATAACCTCGAAGTCCTTCATCACAGGATCCGCGGTGAGTTGTTTGGTTTTTGGGTCCACATGGTAACGGGCCTTGATAAAGTTTCAAACCTGCATGTTTTCGAATTTTGCAAAAGGGTTAGGTATCCCCTTAGCTCTATACTCGTCGTCCTCCTTATCTCTTTTGCGCTCCTCCATTCTGTATCCACATGATCCGAGATGGTGGTGACCTATATTCATCGCATGCAACACCTTTCCCCGCCTACTCGAGGCCTGGGCTGTTCGGATTCACACTTGTCCTTGAACTCCCGGTACTGATCTTTGGTGATCTACGGGTCAATCTTCTGGATCTCCTCGAGACTTTTATCTTCTTTATCCGGGTTATCTAGCTGACCAGGGCGATGCTCATCCTTGTGAGGGTGGATTTGTTTACTTCATTCCCATGATAATTTGTGTTACGATACTCAGTGGGGAACTTGTATCTTGCGTGCATCTTCTCGAAGAGGAGTGTGCACAAATGGTCTTTATCTTTATCCCGGAGATTTTTGGTGTTGATCGAGATGGTGGTCAGGGTGATAGCCGCCACTTTCCCACCGTACCCTCTGACGACATGGTCGGCGCCAAAGGAACCCCTATTGGGCTCACTTCGGTAATTTCCTCTCTGACGGTGCCGACCGTGTTCGGGCACCGTTCCTTCTTCTTCTTTGGAGGATTTCTACCACTTGTTGTTCCCTCACCGCCATCAGTGGTTTCATCATCCGCCATTCCTTCGGCTTCTTTTTCCTCCACGTCTTCCATCTCATCATCGTTGCTCTCCGAAGGATGGTATTCTTCATCTTCTTCTAGCCGCTGGGCCTCCTCCCAGAATGACAATTGTTTCTTCGGAGGTCTGACATCTCCTTCAGTGTTGATGCGCTTAAAACAGCTAGCCTCGTCGTTGTCACACATGTTTACACTAATAAAAAGCAAATAATGGTTAGTAATAAAGTGCCCAGAAAAATTCAGCATGACCTTTGCTAATTTTCTTAAACTAGGAGTGCCCGATTTCTGCCGAAACAGAAGTTAATCAACATTCCGGCAAAATAGGACTTGTTTCATAAAAGCACCTGCATACAGATCATACATGAAAGGATCGATGGGCACCTAGAGGGGGGGGGTGTGAATATGTGCTACTTCAAATTTTCTTCCTTTTCAAATTAAGGTTTGACAATAAGGTAATTTCTCTAGATAATGCAACTAAGGTGAATTTACCTATATGACACTTATGCAAGAGCTACCACAACACAAGGTAAGAATAAGTAAGTAAAGTGCGGTAAAGAATAGAAGTAACCAAAGTGGTGGACGCGGAGACACAAGGATTTGTTTCCCGTAGTTTCTTCCTTTTGAGGGGAAGTACGTCTACGTTTGGAGAGGGGGTGGTTTCAAACCACCAACGCCATGAAAGGCCTCCCTTGTTCTCCGATGAATCTCACCCCAACGGGATCGATTCACCTTCCACTATATCGGAATCCTTCAAGGTGGAAGCCGACACCTTTACAAGTTTGGGGCACACATCCACAACTTAATCGGAGGCTCCCAAATACAAGCAAGCTGTCAAAGCAACCAAAGACAAGCTTGTAAGAACCAAAACAAGAACTAGGGTTTCCAAGAAAACACTAGAGCAAAGGGGCCCTCAATAGAATGAGGGGGAAATGAAGGTCTCTTTTGGTGAAGTAGTAGATCGGGCCTCCTCCTTCGATTCCCCAAAGATCAAGGACTTTGGGTGGTGGAATGAGAAGATCTTGAGATTTGGTGGCTCCAATGGTGGTCTTGACTTTAATGTGAATGAGCATCTTGTCTCAAGGTAGGTGGAGGGGTATTTATACCCCTCCACGAAATCTGGCCGTTGGAGCCTTTAATGCACCGGTAGTACCGGTACACAAGTGGTAGTACCGCTGGCAAGCGGTACTACCGGTCCAGTACCGGACCAGGTACCGGAGATGTCTTGAATGGTCGAGCCAGCACCAGTAAAGCCCGGTATTCCCTTGCGGTACTACCCCCAAGCGGTAGTAACGGTCGTATGACACGGTACTACCGGTCCGGGCGGTAGTACCGGTCCCAAGTACCGCTTGGTACTGAGCAAGACTGAGAGGGGTGGTTCTTCTTCAGAACGGCCCGGTACTGCCGAGCGGTACGACCGTGTCCAAGCGGTAGTACCGCTTGACTCAAGCGGTACTACCGGTTGGACCGGTAGTGCCGCTCCATGGTACCGGGTGGTACTGACTAAAACCCATCCTTATCAGCCTTGCACGGATCCAACCGGTACTAGAACCGGTAGTACCGGTGCCAAGCGGTAGTACCGGACATATTACCGGTACTACCGGTTGACACATTGGTTTTTCGCAAAGGGAATTGTTAGGCCAATATTTGTGCCACACCCTTATCAAACTTGTGATACACTTAGCACACGATTAAACTGATAAGTGTGTTGTTATCAAACATCAAAATCAGAGGGATAGAAAAATGCTCTTTCAATACACCTCCATCATGGCCTTGAAATTTCAAAACTGATATGTTGCATAGGAGATTCACAGCAGTATACACATCAGTATAGACAACATCTTTGCACAACAGTAAAAAAGCAATGTATACACAGCTTTGCACATGAGATTCACAACAGCTTTGCACAACAGTATACACAACAATGTCCTAAAGCTACATCAATAACAGAAACACCACTGATATGTCCTAGAACAGAATATGGATGTATATTGAGCTTGAGCTTGTGCAAGTTAAATTGGCCAGCAACTAGTAACAATTAAATTGGCCTACTGCTAACCTACTACTTACCTACAACATCTAACTTAACAACAACTAACTAAACCTAAATCAACTAACATATTGCTTGCTAACTACTACTACTAATAACCTACTTCTATCAACCTACTGCTTGCTAACAGTAACCTACTTCTTCACAACAACTAACTAAACCTAAAGAAACTAACCTACTGCTAACTAAAAAAGATAAAGGAGCAAATGCAACAGTAGCATTATATACTTTCACAATAGGGCTTTGGGTTCTCCAATATGATACAACTATTAAACTATCAGCATGCTCGTTAAATCCAAAGTGACAGGTGCTAAACTTAGCACATCTAACAACAGAAAATAAGAGCAACGGTTTTCTCATAGACCAAAACAAGACCACTATATCACTAACAGGTAGTTAAACTCTTTTAACTCATCAAAACAGATCATAAGGGATAAAAGACATATCTAGATAAGGCAATATACAGAATATCAGTCTCTCATGTTGCTTCTCTAATGGACAAGTATAGACAGGTTGCCTTTCCTCAAATTCATTATGGAGATTTAGTTCTGTTCTGGTCAGATGCTTGGGAGGTTGATAATTCTAGAAGGCCTTTGAGAGACCGTTTTACTAGGCTATTCTCTTATGCCAAAGATGAAAAAATTCTTCCAGAGATATGATTTTTCTTGCTGATAGATCCACTAAGTTTCACCCGCCTTTGTCATGGAAAGCATTTGATGAGTTTCTGCTGGTTAACAATTGGTTGGATAAAATTTACTTGGAAGAGAATGGTGCTGATAGTTGGCAATGATCCCGGGGCTCTAACACGACTGCAAAGTACTATCAGACATTATATGCAGACTTCACTATCTCTTAAAAGCTCAGCTCTAGTTTCAGCAATTTTGTAGTGAGCCAAGGTATGGAATCTACCTACTATGTACCTAATCCAATGCACAGAATAAACAGAGAACAATTTAGTCCTTGCAATTATCACAATCTTAAGCCACATTTAGTTCTTGCACGCTCCATTTAGCCCTATTACAATCTGAAGCCACATGTTATCACAATCTGAAGCCACATTTAAAAGGAACCAGGAACTGCTCTACTTACCAAGTGACATGGATGCCTTGATTAGAACAATTCTCCTCAGGCTAGACCAACTACTACACCTCACACTATATGACTAGAAGATCCAAGCGATGACCTCCCAGAAGATCAAGAACATCCGTGGTGGTGTGTAAACCCTAATCTGAACCCTAGCATCGCCGTCTGAACCCTAACATCGCCGTCTGAACCCAACTATGAACCCTAATCAGAATGGATGCAGAGAGAGGGAGAGAGGGGAGGGGCGACGCTCACCTTTGAGACGAGGACGACGACGGCGAGCGGACGATGGCGGGCTCCTCCACGGCCTCCTCCTCCTCAAGCGGAAGTGGCCTCCTCCTCCATGGATTGAGCGGCGCGCGCGAGCCTCCTCCTCCATGTTGTTGTCCTCCTCCACAGCCTCCTCCTCGAGCGGCGGCAGCTGGCTGGGCTGGCGATGCGGCGGATCGAGAGCGGTGGCGGGGCTCGGGCTCGAGATGGTGGTTGGTGCGTCTGATGGGGATGAGAGGGACGTGCCCGTGCAGCATGTGTGGATAAGCCACAGATAGGCGTAGCGCACTCTGGCCTGGTGCACTACGAATAGCTCCTCTAGCAACTATATAAGAAAGTCGCCGCCCCACTATCTAACAGACTCACTACACTATCTCACTGGTTCCGCCCCACTGCTCAATCTCAACCTGTGAACAACAAGGTTCGAATCCCTGGTGCCCACCTTTTTGTTTTATTTTAAAAATACTTTTAAATGTTCCAAAAATGCCCAAAAGTGGTATTATATGTCATAAAAGTTTTGTTTTAATTTTAAATGTTCCAAAAATACCCAAAAGTTGTAATATATGTCATAAAAGTGGTACAAATATGATTCAAAATAGAAATAAATTAAATAATAATGTGTCCATGAATATTACAATCTTTTTTGAGCACGCGTTTTACAATATTTTTTGAGCTAGCGTTTTACAATCATTTTTTCCTTCTTTGTCGCGGTTGAATAATTTAGCCCCAGCACTTCAAAGTTTCTTCTCTCGAACAGGCTACCATTTTTGGGTAGGGTTGTCCTTTTTCTTCTAGTGATGTACGTTGCTGCATCATAGTCGTCGTCATCTTCAATATTTGGATCGCTATACTGGTCAAAGTCTTGCTCGTTGGCGAGTCCATACATTCCGATGATGTTTCTTTTTTCCTCTCCTCACGACAACATGGCTAGGATTTGTCGGATCGCTAATAAAAATCATTGGTCCACTTTGCTATCCAGTACCCATGGTTCATTTTTCGCGGCCACTTTCGCACCGGCGACCTTGGATTTGGCTGCTTCGGGTATAACCATGGTTGTGAAATACAGGGGCGAAGCTAGAAAGATATTCTGATGGGGTCACCTCAAGGGCAATAGGGTCATTCTCTACAAATGAACAATGTTTGTCTCTAATTTAGTGAAGGATTTGCTAATTTTTGTTGGGGTCAGCTGACCCCAGTGCTAACAAGCCAGCTCTGCCCCTGGTGAAATACATGACTTCTCTTTCTACGCTCTTGGCCCATCTGTAACGGAACATCGGCACCTTTTATCCATAGTAGTCGAGCTCCCAGATCTCCTCAATCCTTCCATAGAATCTTTCCTTCAGGTTGTCATCGGTGTAGAATTACGGCGTTACGCCTGCGTTCTGATAGTCACACTTGTTGTCCCTTATTTCGTGTAGAATGTGTAGCCGTTGATATCATACGCCTGATAGGTCACCAGGTTTTGCATGGGTCCATGCGACAAGGTGAATATGATCTTTTCCTCCGCGGAAGAATGCGATTACGGGGGATTATCTAGGAGCGTCTGCCTAAACCAATGCGTGAAATCTAAGTTGTGATCTTTGATTATTTCTCCATACGTCCTCTGTATGCCCCAGTCACTATACTTCTTCTCGATTAACCTTTTGTGCTTCTGTACCCAAGGATTGACCAGTTCTAAATGTTGTAGCGCGATGAAGTTTCCTCGATCAAAGTCTGCGCGTCGACAATCGAACTCTACATGCAGTACGCGATGACCCTCTCGGTGACCAGATCCATCGAGCTTCCCAAGGTGCCTGTTGTCGGGAAGACCGACAGGGTTCTCGATATCTATATAATTCATGCAGAAAGAGATGCACTCTTCAGACAGAAAGCCCTTGGCTATGCTTCCATCTGTACGGGACCTATTGTGAACGTATCCTTTGATGTGTTCGTTCATCCTTTCGAACGCCATCATGCTGCAGAGGAACAACAACCCGATTTGGATGATATCCTTCACAAAATGGACCAGCAGATGCACCATAATGTCGAAGAATGCGGGCGGGAAGTAGATCTCGAGCTTGCATAGTATCACCATGATATCCTCCTGTAGCGTCTCGAGTTGATTCATGCCAATCGACTTTCGAGACATGACGTCGAAAAACTTGCAGAGCCCAAACAACGTTTCATGGACGTGCTCGTCCATTATACCTCTTAGTGCAACTAGAAGTATTTTCGTCATTAGCACGGCACAGTCGTGAGAATTCATGCCACTGGACCTCTGCTTCTCCTCGTCTAGGTATCTGCTTATCTTGCCCGCGTAGTCGTAAGGAAATTTGACTCCTAGAAGGCTGATGTCTACGCACTTTTATTCTTGTAGACATTTGTTGGGCCTCCAAGTGCAGAGGTTTGTAGAACAGCAGCAAGTTTCCATTAAGTGTATTATCCAAGGTTTATCGAACTCATGGAGGAAGTGGTCAAAGTTATCTCTCTCAAGCAACCCTGCAATCAAGATACAAGAATTCTCTTGTGTCCCCAACACACCTATTACACTTGTAAGGTGTATAGGTGCACTAGTTCGGCGAAGAGATAGTGAAATACAAGTGGTAATGGTGCCAGAAAATAGTTTGATGATGAGGTAAAGACTAAAGGAAAAAAGAAGGAAGCAAGCAAACATGTAACAGATCTAGATGCAAACGGTGTTTTAATGTTTAGAAACAAGGCCTAGGGATCATACTTTCACTAGTGAACACTCTCAATAAATATATTCTCTTCATGATACTACTCTTAACTACTCTCCGGTTGGACACTCCAATCCATGGCAGGGCTATAACAGCACACCTCAAAGTCCGCCTTTTCCAATCTAGATAACCCCACACTGTCACCTTGAGTGCTAGATGGTTCCAACAAACACCACAATTTTATAGAGACAACCAACTCAAAGCATACTTATGATAACCTAGCTTAAGTGCCACACACGGTGTGTACGCTGTCACTTTCACACACATGGGGAAAAGCATAGATCTATTAAAACATGATGAGTATTTATGTAGACTCTAGCCTAAGTTCCACCATGGCGTGCACTCTGTCACTTTCACACACATGGGGAGAGTAGAGATATATTAAAGCACTTGAGTAGCAGAGTAGATCTACTTGATTACAAAGCTCATGACCACAACAAGATCATGCATAGAGAGAGAGATGAACACATAGCTACCGGTAGAGACCTTAGCCTCGAGGAAGAACTACTCCCTCCTCATCATGGGAATCAACAACGGTGATGGAGATGGTGGTGGAGATCGATGGAGATAGCTCCGGGGGCACTTCCACGTCCCAGCAGGGTGCCGGAACAGAGACTTTCTGTCCCCCGAATCTCCCCTTTGGTGGTGGTGGCGCTGCAGAAGTTTTCGTGGCTTTCTGGTCAATTCTTTTGGGTTTCTGAGTCGGGGGCTTCTTATAGGCGAAGAGGCGAGGCAGGAGGGCGGCCAGGGGGCCCACACCCTTCCCAGGCACGACCTAGGGTGGGCCCGTGCCTAGGGGTGCAGTCGCCCTGTGACTCCCCTCCGTCTCTCCTCTGGACTCCGTGTTCTCCTTGGTGAAATATTGACTTTGGATTTTGTCCCGTCCAATTCCGAGAATATTTCCTTACTAGATTTTCTGGAACCAAAAATAGAAGAAAACAGGCAACTGACACAGTGGCATATTGTCAATAGGTTAGTTCCAGAAAGTGTATAAAAATACCTCAAAGTGTAGACAAAACATAGCAAAGTGGATACTAAACAAGCATGGAGCATCAAAAATTATAGATACGTTTATGACGTATCAAGCATCGCCAAGCTTAACTCCTGCTCGTCCTCGAGTAGGTAAGTGATAAAAAGAATAATTTTTGAGGTGATATGCACCAACAAAATCAAGATCAAACCATTTGCAAGCATTGAAAGTTGGGATCAAAGTACTCTAAACATGAGCATGAAAGAAGAAGTTCTAACAATAAGACATAGTAACTATGATGCAACATGAAAGGTTACAAACAAAGATCATGAATAACAATGCATTGAAAGACGTTTGTTTGTTTCACATATAGAAAACATAGCATAGTGGCATTCAGCTTGTCCCTCATGGAGTAGCAAATAGATGCATAGGACACCTTCAAAGTTCATAAGAGTGACTAGATACAAATAGCACAAGAACAAGTAATATAAAAAATATGCATCAATCAATAAGTTTTGGGACAATGCACATAGAACTAAGAATGGCAACTATGCTCTCTTAACTGGTGCCTAAGGATAGAAGGTGGAGACTCAATATAGTGGTGGAAGAAAGGTCCTTAAATAAAGAGGGAAGCAGGGATTTCAAGTCTCATAAAGAGCTTCCAAAAATTATGGTACTTGTTAGCTTTTAGCTCTCATTGCCCCTATCATAAGAATCTTGAAGTGATAAAGGTTAAAGTTAACAAACTATGGAGTATATGCTTGAAAAAGTATAAGTTGGCAATCTCATGTCCCTTGAATACGAGGTCTGCTCCTCATGCTACTCAACTTTAACTATGGAGTATATGCTTGACAAACTATGGAGTATATGCTTGACAAAGTATAAGTTGGCAATCACTTGTAAGTTCTTGTCATAGTAAGTACATGTGTATCATAGAGAACCGCCAACGGGGTACCCCTTGCACATGATACATGAGTTATCCCATAATCAAAATGACAAGTTAAGCAGACAATGAGCATCTTAGCAATCTTCTTATTTATCATGGGAAAATGTTGCTTTTTTCTCTCTTTCCTTTTTTCAATATGTCCCTTTTTATAAGAAGAAGGCTTCATAGATGTCATTATGGTGATGCTGCAACTTTCCACCATGATTAGGCATGGCTTAGGCTAGCGACTCAGGCGTTTCTCTAACACACATACATAACTCCATGGACTTACAAGCTCCCCTTTTATTTCACACCGACGACATCCGCAAACAAAAGAGCATGATATCAACTGTGTACAAAGTACAAGTGCAATGTTGAAAGCATTCCCCATGACAGCATGGTTCTGCTAAATTCCAACGTATAAGTGCAAGCATATACACCATAGATGGCACAATGGTTCAAGTTTATTAGGGGCAAGGAAAATAAAGTGTGCCATCAAGTTCGTGAGAGATTTAATAACTAAGTTTTCACATAACAAAATACTTTTTAATTGGAAGACAAATGAAAACAAGAATATACTTGGAATTGTGTAACACACCATGCATAGAATTTAGAGTGGACACTTTGGAATACCTTGGTTTCTTGGGAGTTGGATGCATGAGTAGAGCTTACTCATACAAGTGGAGGCTAGCAAAAGAATGGGAGCAACCAACTAAGAGAGCAATAATGGCCATAATCATGCAGAGCGACAAAACATTACTAATCAAAGCATAAAGTGCTAATACAAGTCAAGGACTAAATGATCATAGAGGCTATGGTGTCTTGTTCATAGTCATAACATGGTGTTATCATGTGCCAAGTCAACTCAAACAAAGCATAAAAGGAGAATACCACAATACTATGCTTTTGTATGCTAAAACAACGAATGATTCCTTCAAGGCACATTAAGCAATCACAATTGTTTGGAACAAGTCATGATAGAACAATAATCACTAAGAATAAGGTCAAAACAACATCTAGCATGACATGATAAAGTCTAAGCCATAGTCAAAGCAAGCTCCCTTTTGTACTACTATAAGCAAGAACTTCCTACTCCTTTCCAACACCAATCAACTTATTTGAAACAACTCACAAATATAATAATCAATAAAGATCAGTGACCTTGTCTCATAAATCCACAAAGAAGAAGTAAAAAGTTCTAAGCACAAAGCAGAAGAAAACAAAGGCTAAACATAGTGCTAGCAAAATTGAACACTCACAGAAAAATAAGAGTGAAAACTAGAGTGTTCTAGGCAATGAAAACAGAGTGTTTCTCTCTCCAAAAGAAGTGTGTTGAGATCCAAACTTATTCAAGAAAACTAAGCAAAAAAAAAACCAAAAATGAAAACTAATACGCTCCAAGAACAACACAACTGTGCATGAAAAAATAAAAACGAAGTGTCTAGAAAGACCTGAGATTTTTATTGATGAAGAAGGGGACGCCTTGGGCATCCCTGATGGTGCTGACGTGGAGCACTTTGTTGGAAACCCCAAGAGCAAGGTGTGATGAGCACAACAGCAAGTCTTCCCTCAGTAGAGACCGAGGTTATCGAACCAGAAGGAGGAAGGAAACGTCACAAAGGTGTTGCAAGCAACATGGAGACCTGCAAAAAACAAACTCAAGACTTTGCCCCAACGAATCAGTGAGGTTGTCAAGCTCACTAGTTTGCTGTAACAAAGGATTAAACGTATGGTGTGGAAGGTAATAGTGGTTTGCATCAAGTAAACAAGTAACATTGGAAGATGTATCAATGGTAAAGATTGGACCGGGGTCCATAGTTCACTAGAGGTGCTCTCCTTAGATAAACAACATGGCATGAAGGGTAAACAAATTACAGCAGGGCAATTGACAGGAACTGAGCAAGGCATAACAATGCAATTACTAGTCAGAAATATCCTATGAGATTAGATTGGGCAATACAACAAGATACATAGAGCGCCATCCAACTGCATCCATGACTAGAAGCCACCTTTAGGTTATCATCAGAACCCCCTCCAGTATTAAGTTGCAAGCAACAGACAACTGCTTTAAGCAAAGTGTGTAAGGTAAACAGTCCACATGTTCTATGAACAAGAGACCGTTGTTTTCTCCCTAGTGGCAACAACACATCTACAACCGAAGAGATTTCTGTCACTTCCCCTGGAAACTAGAGGCATGAACCCACTATCGAGCATAAATACCCCCTCTTGGAGTCACTAGCAACTACTTGGCCAAGATAGCTACTAACAATGGAGAGCATGCAAGATCACAAACAACATAGACATTATAGAATCGTAAAGACAAAACCATTAATCAAACAACCATAATAATCTCAATATCCATCGGATCCCCGCAAACACAACATGCATGATTACAAATAGATTAGATCTTGATCATGAACGGAGCTCACAAGATCTATACATGAAATCACAAAGGAGGATATACAACCATATAGCTACTACATGGACCCATAGTCCAAGGTGGAACTACTCACGCATCATATCGGAGAGAAGGCCTCCGGGATGATCTCGCCTCTAGCAGGGTGCCGGGAAGAACTTCAGACCCCCCCGATCTAGGGACAATGGTGGCGGCGACTATAGACGGTTTCATGGATATTTGATCGGGTACTCAGGGTTTCTGCATCGGGGGATTCTTATAGGTGAAGGGGAAGGCCGAGGAGGTGGCCAGGGCGGCCAAACCCTAGCCAGACGCGGGGCAGGGCCAACCCACGCCTGGGGTGGGTTTGGCCATCCTGGCTGGCCCCTCCGGCTCCCCTCTGGACTTCTTGTTCCCCATGGAAATTAATTGACTTTGACGTTTGTCCCATCCAATTTCGAGAATATTTCTTTACTAACTTTTCTAAAACCAAAAACAGCAGAAAACATGCATCTGGCACTTTTTCAACTTGTTAGTAGGTTAGTACCAAAAAACATGTAAAAAGCACCTCAAAGTGTGGACAAGTAAAGCAAAGTAGATACTAAACAAGCATGGAGCATCAAAAATTATAGATACGTTTCCAACGTATCAACATCCCCAAGCTTAACTCCTGCTTGTACTCGAGTAGGTAAGTGATAAAAGAATAATTTTTAAGGTGACATACACCCTCACAATAAAGATCCAACCATTTGCAAGCATTGAAAGTTGGGATCAAAGAACTCTAAACATGTGCATGAAAGATGGAGTTCTAACAATAGGATATAGTAACTATGCATGCAACATGACAAGCTACAAACAAAGATCATGAATAACATGCATTGAAAAACGTTTATTTGTTTCACATGCAGAAAACATAGCATAGTGGCAATCAGCTTGTCCCTCATAGAGTGGCAATTAGATGCATATGACACCTGCAAAGTTCACAAGGGTGACTAGAAACAAATAGCACAAGAACAAGTAATAACACAATATTCATCAATTAATAAGCTTTGGAACACTGCACACAGAATGAAAACTATGCTCTCTTAATGGTGCCTAAAGGTAGAAGGTGGAGACTCAATAGTGGTGGAAGAAAGGCCTTTTTGTAAAGGAAGCAATGATTACAAGTTTCAAAAAGAGCTTCCAAAAATTTTGGTACTTGTTAGGTTTCAGCCCTCATTGCCCCTATCATAAGCATCTTGAAGTGGTGAAGGTTAAAGTGGCAAAGCTGGAGTATATGCTTGACGAAGTATAAGTTGACAATCTCAAGTCCCTTGAATACGAGGGCCACACCTCATGCATACTCAACTTTGGGTCCAGGTAAGTTCTTGTCAATGTAAGTATTTGCATATCATAGAGAACCGCCAACGGGGTACCCCTTGCACATGGTACAGGAGTTTTCCCATAACCAGAATGACAAGGCAAGCAGACAATGAGCATCTCAGCAATCTTTTTATTTACCATATGAATAGATTTTTAATGAGGATGCTTCATAGATAGCTCATTATGGTGATGCTGCAAGTTTCCACCATGATTAGGCATGGCTTAGGCTATCGCCCCAGGCGTTTCTCTAACACAAGGTAAAAACTCCATGGACTTACAAGTTCCCTCTTTATTTCACATCGGTGACATCCATAGACAAAATAACATGATATCAACTGAGTACAAAGTACAAGTGGAATGTTGAAAACGTTCCCCGTGACAACACGGTTCTGCTAATTCCAACTTATAAGTGCAATCATATACAACAAAGTTGTCACAATGGTTCAAGTTTATTAGGGGCAAAGAATAAAGTGTGCCATCAAGTTCGTGAGGGCTTTAATAACTAAGTTTTCACATAATAAAATAGTTTTAAATTGGAAGATTGTTGAAAACGAGAATATACATGGAATGGTTTTACACACCATACATAGGAGTTTATAGTGGACACTTTGGAATAACTTAGTTTCTTGGGAGTTGGAGGCATGAGTAGAACTTACTCATACAAGTGGAGGCTAGCAAAAGACTGGGAGCAACCGACTAAGAGAGCAATAATGGCCATAATCATGCAGTGCAACAAAGCATACTAATCAAAGCAAAGAGTGGTACTACAAGTCAATTACTAAATGATCATAGAGGCTAATGGTGACTTTTCATAGTCATAACATGGTGTGAGCATGTGCCAAGTCAACCCAAGCAAAGCATCAAAGGAGAATACCACAATACTATGCTTTTGCATGCTAAAACAACGCATAATTTCTTCAAGGCACACTAAGAAATCCCAATTGTTTGGAACAAGACATGCTGCAGCAATAATCACTAAGGATAATGCTAAAACAACACCTAGCATGTCATGCTAAAGTCTAAGTCACAGTCAATGCAAGCTCCTCTTGCACTTCAAGCAAGAACTTACTACTCCTTTCCAAACACCAAGCAAACTTATTTGCAAAACAACGCAACGATAACGGAGGTCCAAACTACTCTAGCAAACTAAACAAACTAAGCAAAGCAAATAAAAACTAAGACACTCCAAGAACAACACAACTGTGCACGAAACAATAAAAACAAAGTGTCTAGACAGACCTGAGCTTTTTATTGATGAAGAAGGGGATGCCTTGGGCATCCCCAAGCTTTGATGCTTGTACCTCTTGGATATTTCTTGGGGTGACACCATGGTGGCATCCCTAAGCTTGAGCTTTTGTCCATTCTTAATTTCATTGCATCATTCTCTCTCTACACCTGAAATTTTTCCTTCATACAAAACTTCACACAATCATCATTAGCAACATTAGTGTATTCAAAAGATATTAGACCCATGGCAAAGCTTTGGAACAACAAGGATTTTCACTAAAAACACATGCTACTGTAGTAACTCCTTCAAAAAGCTCAATTCACCTAAATAGAACTAAAAATGGAATCAATAAGAAGCAAATGCAAATAATGGCAGAAATCTATCAAAACAGACCAGCAGGTGAAACCGATTTTTTCAAACATCTTATGTTGCTCAAATCAAAAAGTGTTGAACTAACGAAAGTTATCTAACATACTGGGGGATTTATTCGTAAATTTTGACCTCAATCCGAGTTACAGAGCCTCCTCACGAATTTTTTGGTGGAGGACAGAAATATGTTTCGGGACAGCAACTCCCCAAATCTTACTTCCCTCTTATTAGAGGTCATTCTTGGCACAAAAAGCAAACAAAAAGGATAAGGAGAGGTCATTACTGAAGTAATAACTTCTAATACTCAAGGAAACTCTTGGGTTATCTCCCAACAAGTACTTTTCTTTAACGCCTTTAAGTTAGGCACGAGAAGCAAGAAGAATCAAGTATTTTTAAATGAAGAAGCATTAACATCAAATCTTGCTTTCAAAGGAGGAGCAAAAATCAACTTCTCTCTCCTCATAGGGAAGTTTTCAATACCTTTCTTGAATGGAAAATGATATTTAATGGTGCCTTCTTTCATATCAATGATGGCACCAACTGTTCTAAGAAAAGGTCTTTCCAAAGTAATAGGACAAGAAGAATTGTATTCAACATCCAAAACATAGAAATCAATAGGGACATAAGCATTGTTATCCATAATGAGAACATCATTAATACTCCCCATGAGTTTCTTCTTAGCATTATCATTGAGTGGGACATCCAAATAACAATCTTACAACGGTGGCAAATCAAGCATTTCATAAATCTTCCTAGGCATAATAGAGACACTAGAAACAAGATCATATGAAGCTTTGAGATCAAAGTCATTCACTTGCATATTAATAATGGGTTCCCAACTATCTTCTACTTTCCTTGGAATATAAGCTTTGTGTTTTAGCTTCTCTTCCTTAATCTTAACAAGAGCATATGTAATATGTTTAGTGAAGGCAACATGCATATCACTAGCATCAGGACTTCTAGCAAGCTTTTGCAAGAACATAATCACTTCAGAAATATTGCAACCATCAATATCAAAATCAAACTTAGCATCACTAGTAGTAGGCTCAATAGGCTTAAGCATAGTAGGAGGAGGAATAGGGATTACTTGTGGTTTAGTGGTGATAGTGCACACACTATTGTTTCTATCAATTTCAGCTTCCCTTTCCCACCTAGCATGAAGTTGAGCTAACAGCCTAACATTTTCATCAATAGTAACTTGTATGGATGAGCAGTAACAAAGGTGTTTTCCATAGTCTCAAGTTTAGCAGCCATTTTATTAATCAAAGAGGACTGAGCTTCAAACAAAGAGGATATATTTTTCCCAACAGCTAAAAGCTTCTCCTCTATAGTCTTATTGAAATTGGTTTGTTTACTAATAAAGTCTTTGAGCATGACTTCAAGTTCAGAGGGGGCACTTTTAGCATTATTGTAAGAGCTTCCATATGAATTGCCATTATTAGGAGGATAAGACCTATAATTGTTGTTGCTACCAAATTGCTCTTGAAATTGTTGTTTCTAATGAAGTTCACATCAACTTGCTCTTCTTGAGTAACCAAAGAGGCTAAGGGAACACTATTAGGATCTAGAGAAGCTTTCCCATTAACAAGCATAGCCATAATAACATCAATATTTTCACTCAAAGAGGAAGTTTCCTCAACAGAATTTACCTTCTTACCATGTGGAGCTCTCTCAACATTCCATTCAGAGTAGTTAACCATCATATTATCAAGGAGCCTTGTTGCAGCACCCAAAGTGAGGACCATAAAAGTACCTCCAGCAGCTGAATCCAACAGGTTTCTTGAGGAGAAGTTCAAACCTGCATAAAAAGTCTGGATAATCATCCAAGCAGCGAGTCCATGAGTAGGGCAATTCTTAACTAAAGATTTCATTCTTTCCCAAGCTGGAGCAACATGTTCACTATCAAGTTGTTTAAATTTCATAATGTCACTTATCATAGATATAATCTTAGCAGGAGGATAGTACTTTCCAATAAAAACATCTTTGCACTTAGTCCAAGAATCAATACTATTTTTAGGCAAAGAAAGCAACCATTCTTTAGATTTACCCCTCAAGGAGAAAGATTGAGCTTAATAATATCTCCATCTACATCCTTATACTTTTGCATCTCACAAAGTTCAACAAAGCTATTAAGATGGACAGTAGGATCTATCGTGGTATTGTCGATGAGTACACCATGGAGGGGTCCTCACAGTGCGTGTTTAGAGACGTGGGGTAAGGCGGAAGGTTGACGGGTACGAGGTAACACAGCTTACCTAGGTTCAGATCCCACAACGGTGGCAGAATCCTACTCCTGCTATAAATCACTATAAGGGCAATACGCTGAGTTACAGAGATAGGTTCGCTATGCGAGGTTGTATGAATCTATGCCCTAAAGGCTCCCATAGGCCTGACTTATATAGTCGCCAGGTCCTAGGGTTACAGGAAAAGTCCTAGACGGACAGGTTACAGAGTCCTACACCGTCTATTACTAGTCTTGTGTATCTTGCACTCCAAGGCTCCGGGTACGCTGGTGACTCCATTGTAGCCTTCCTTTTTCCGGCATGGGCCTCCCTTCTGGATCCATCTAACTGGGCCGCCCAGCAGGCCATAGGCCATGCTACCGACTATGGGCCACCCGGGTTATCCGGATAAGTGACATGCCATGAGGATACCCATATAGCATATCCCCAACAGTAGCCCCCGGAGAACTCTGAGATCTTGCGCCGTCTTGCCTCTTCAGATGAATGCTCCGTCTAGTTGGATGTCGGCAAATCATCAAGCAATATCTTGTAGTCCTCCCAAAGAACCCTGCAAAGCTTTCTCCGTCTTCAACTTGTAAGCCGGAGAAATGCTGAATCTTCCATCGTACTCTTACGTAGTCGGATTGGATCCGTCTATGTCAGAATCTTCGATGTGACGGCTCATCCACCCATGTCATCTAGGACGATGTAGGCTTAGGTCAGCGACGCCTCGTAACTCACACATGCAGAGAACGCAATCATATCCGATTTTCCCGCGCGAGAGATACGAACCGTTGGCGGCGACGGTTGGAGACGTGGCGAAATTTCCACGCACGTTCGCGAACATGTCGTCTACGCGGCAACCATCCGATCAAGCTACACGAATCTTGACGCCGAGGATGATAAATAGTAACCGTGGGGAAATTTCCACTTTTTACCTCATTCTTCTCGCATCATATTCTTCATCTATCCGCGCCACTTCGAGCTCTCTACTTCCAACTCACGAGAAAACCCTAGCTTCCAATCTGCACCAGTCACATCCATCCTCACTCCATGGCTAGCAGAAGCACCTCTCCCTCCATGGCGGCGTCGAGCAAAGCCGCGGCAAAGCCGGTGAGCTCTATTGTCGTGCCTCCAGAGGGCCTAGTCATCCCCGCATCGGAGGTTATCGAGTCCACCAGCGGTGACCTTAATCCGACGGCTCTAGAGCCATTGGAGGAGGATCCAGACTCGCACAAGGGTGACTGGCGCAGCTCAGATATCACCGACCGTGATATCCAGGAGATGATCGCTGAAGGTTACCTTCCTGCGACGGAGGGGCTCGCCTGGCGGGCGGCTCCGGCCGGCGAGGAGACACCTTCTCCCCAATCCGGAGAAAAGGTGTACCTCAAAGCCCAACTAGTACGCGGCGTCTCCCTGCCCATCTCCAACTTCTTCCTCTCCATCTTGAACCACTATAGGGTCTAGCCCCAGAACCTTTCCCCCAATAGTATCTTAGTGCTTAGCAACTACGCGGCACTTTGCGAGGGATACTTAGGGATAAAGCCTAGGTTAGACCTTTTTGTGTACTTCTTCACCGTCAAACGTGAAGCCGGACATAGAAAGGAAGAGATTAGGAACTGTGGCACCATAAGCTTCAAGATTCGACCTGGCCGGCGGTTCCCCGACATCGTCGGCCATGAGTCCTGCAAGAATTGGCAACACACGTACTTTTACGGCCCAGACATCCCGCTGTCTGGCCGACAAGTCACGTACCCGGACTTCGTTGACGGAGCCGCCACTGAAGCCTCGTCATGGAGATCCCAGGCCTCCCTTCCCTCCGACATTTAAGCCTCTCGCGCCATAAGGCAGATAGAGTGGTCTGTAGAGACGGGTTTGACCGGCTTGGACCTAGCCATGTGCTGGTTCATCAGGCGAATCCAACCTCTGCAGCACCGCGCAAAGCTCATCCACGAGTATACCAGCAACAGAAGGGATAGTCTCCGCATCTCTGTGGACAACTTCTCGAGCGACTCCGTCAAGCTCCACCTTAAGGACATCATCATGGTGAAGGATAAGAAGCGTGGCTTCACCATCACCTATGACATGTTCGTAGACGGCAAGTGCCCAAAGGTAGGTTTTTATTTTATCTTCTGTCTTGCAAATATCATCTTATCTTAACACGGTGATTTCTTACTTAACAGCTTAGCGACATAGATGAGATGAGCATGGCTCCTCAAATCTATGATCCAAAGATGAAGGAAGTCACGGTCGTGTCCGACGACGAAGCTCCGTTGGCAGGGAAGCGGAAGAGCTCCACGCGGAAGAGCTCCACCTCTGACGCCGCCGACGGAGGCAAGAAGAAGAAGACGGAGGGTGGAGCCTCCAAAAAGACTACCGTCGCCCTGGAGGCGGAAAAGAGAAGAACCACCGAGATCCCATTTGCCAAAGCACCCCCACTAGTGTAAGCTTCTCATTCTCCGACATTGTCTATTTATCTGTCTTGCTCTTGTACTTATGCATTTTGCACGTTTCAGGAAAAAAGCCACGACCAGCCTAAAGAAGACCTCCAAAACTTTGGGGGCTTCTCGAAATATCAAAGACATGCTGCATCTCTACGCCTCCCCCGCCATCGCCCCTACTACTCCTGCCGTCAAGCCCTCGCCTGCCCCGACAAGCTCACAAGCTAAGGAGGCATCAAGCCCTTCCGTCATGGAAGTGGATTCTGGCGCCTCTACTGAACTCGCTATTGTCGGCGAGCAGGCAACACAGGAGAGCACTGCCCAACAAATGGCTGAAGCTCCGGCTAAGGATGCCATCGGTGGCGGCAAGGCGGTGGTGTAAGCTGGTACTTCTGCCTTTGGCGGCGCCCCTGCACCCCAGAAAACCATAGTCTATCCGATACTTACACCAGGTAGCACTGCTTTGGTCCCTGGTGCGGCGCCGACCTCTCCAACATGCGGTCTAGAGGATCTTCTCCGTCAAGCAGAAATCTTGCAAGGAAACAGCGAATCCTTTGGCAAGCTGCTGGCCGAGAGTGCTACAAATCTCAAGATCATTGCACTTGTAAATTTTATTTTGCCTTTTGATTTTCATATGAGTATCCCACTGTAGCCCCCGAGGATGTAGACGGAAAACCACAGGTTTTGTATCTATATGCTCTAAGAGTGACTAAGTTAGAAAAAACTCTCACTGTAGCCCCCAAGCATTTAGATGGAATGAATTAGTCTGACTAGACGCTTTAAGAGTAGCATACGTAGTGTTTATAAATTTCAATACTGTTGTAACTAAATTAGTTCCGAATAGATGCTTAAAGAAAAGCTAAGCAGATATCCGAGTTAAAAACTTTATACTGTAGCCCCCCAAGCTTCTAGTTGTAACTGAATTAGTTCCGACTAGATGCTTAAATAAAAGCTAAGCATATTGTTAAGTCAAAAAATTCTCGCTACAGCCCCCGAGCGTCTAAGTGGAAAATTTCCGACTAAATGCTCCAAGCAGACTAAACAATGGTTAACTTTGTCCTTTGTTCCACAAAACGAGAATGCTCGGAGGGGCATGGCAAATGACAAGTACCAAAAGATGCGTGCAGATCTAGAAGCTGAAAAGGGTAAAACTGCCTTCTTGAAGGAACAGATCACCAAGAGTAAGCGTCTGTTTTCTAATGCGCATTCCGACTTGGTTTTGTGCCCACATTCTCTGAGTACTCACTGTGTACTTTTCTTTCTCCGACATGTAGAAACCATCGCCAAGGCCAAGAATATTGTCGAGCAATCCAAGCACATTCAACAGCTGGATAGCAAGAACAAAATTCTTAAGCAGGAGAGGAAGGACATGATGAAGATGCATGAGGAGTCGATGAAAGCCTTGCAGGACTCCGCCACCGAGGAAATCAACCGCTTGAAGGAGGAGATCGCGATCTTAAAAGATCATAAGCGAGCTTCCGATGAGCAGAATCACCGCCATGGCGAGGCGTACAAGCTCCTCCAACAAGAGAAACAATCCTTGGCGGACACCCTCTGGCAAACTGAAGCCAGTATCTTCAGTATGTTTTCCCCGCCTTGGATTTCTGTAGTATGGATACTTTGAATTGTTGAACTCATGCGCTCCTTGTCGGAATTTGCAGCTCCTATGGGTTTAACCAGATCGCCTCCTTCAGCCAAGGTATGCATGGTTCTTGCCGGCAACTTCATCAACATCGCCATCACCCAAGCCAAGGAGATTGCCAAGCCCCTCCAAATAAACATCAAGGCATCAGAATCCGTGGCGAAGTACTCGGAGATTCTGCGCTGAGCCCCCGAGCATATCACGAGCTGGAAAGCTTCATGTGCACGGGCTGGCGCAAGGATGGCACTGTCAATGGTGAAGGCACACTACAAAGGTGCTGACATCGACACAGTGACCTCTAGTATCCCCGACGTCGACGATGACGACAAAGAGATTGATCATGAAGCCATCTTGTCGTCACTCGCGGGTTATGACACCAGAGTTGTCGAGTTGGTGGACATCGACATCTTCGTTCCCATGAACATCATCGACAGCGACAACCAAGATTCCTCCGAGTCCCACCACAGTGCCGACATTGAGGGTGATTCTTCGGCTGGTGACGATGCTGCCTCCAAGTCTCCTGCGCCAAAGGAATGAAAAACTATTTTGTAATATTTGTTTCACCTTTGGTGTATATGCAGAAAAAAGTTGTTGATGTAAATTAAGGTGGAAAACAATGGTTGTTTATTTCCTGCTTCTTAAGAACTAGTTTCCAGCATGTATATATATTTTTTAAGCAAGTGCTGGCTTATCCATTACTTTGGTTCTTATGCTTGACTTTTCATGAGTCGGAAGATTCGTTGTCGGGAACCATGCGCTTAGGTGATGATGCCCAATGGCACCATCAATAACCTAAGCACAAAATCGCCGACAATAAGTGCCAAAAGCCACTACTCCAGAATCCACATAAAAACAACAAAGAACGTGTAGACCAGAAAACTTAAGCTAACGCCCGTAGGAGGAATTTTCACAAGTGCAAATGCAAAGCTTGTGCATAAAGTTTTTACATGATCCAAAAATGAACACTAAAGGAGGTAAAAGACTCAGAAATATGAGTGAACCAGAGAGCTTTATTTCATTGATCATATAAGAGGTACACAATTAGATAAAAAATGTTAAGTGTAGAAAGGACGTAGCTGTTCTATGTTCCATGGCCGATCAAGCTCCGGGTAGTCATCATCCGGGTCACGTCGCTTACGCTTATGATCCTCGTTGGGTCTATCCTTTAGTTCACGATTGTCAACAAGGTAGTAAGACCCATTGAGTAACGCCTTGCTTATGATGAACGGTCCTTCCCATGGCGAGGATAATTTGTGTGACTTCTTCTACTTAAGTCGGAGCACCAAATCCCCCTCTTTAAACGAGCGATGCCGAACGCGGCGACTATGGTAGCTGCGTAGCTTCTGCTGGTAGATGGCGATTCTTTGGCATGCCAAAACGCGCTCCTTCTCGAGAAGGTACACATCTAGGCGTCTGGATTCTTCAGCGTCATCTTCCTCGTAGGCGGCAACTCTTGGTGCATCGTGAAGTATGTCGGAAGGCAGGATGGCTTCTGCTCCATATACCATGAAGTAAGGGGTGTAGCCGGTGGACCTATTGGGTGTAGTTCGTAAACTCCACAGCACAGATGGCAATTCTTTCGCCCAGGCTCCAGCTGCTCTATGTAGAGGTACCTCAAGACTTGGCTTGATTCCCTGCAGAATTAATCTGTTGGCTCACTCAACCTGACCGTTGAACTATGGATGTGCCACAGAAGCAAGATCAAGTCGGATGCCTTTCTCCCAACAATATGCCTCCACTTCTCCGAGTGACAAATTGCTGCCGTTGTCGGTGATAATGCTATGTGGGAGACCAAATCTCACCACTAGATCTCGGACAAACCTGAGGGCAGTTGCCCCATCAAGCTTTCTAATGGGTTTAGATTCTATCCATTTAGTGAATTTATCAACTGCTACAAGCAGATGCGTAAACCCACAGGGTGCCGTCTGTAACGGTCCCACCATGTCTAGCCCCCAGACTGCAAACGGCCAAGTTATTGGTATTGTTCACAATTCTTCAGCAGGAACATGTGGTTGTCGGGCATAATACTGGCATCCCATGCATGTCTCAACCATCTTGTCGGCGTCCGCCTTCGCGGTCAGCCAGTAGAATCCTTGCCGAAAGGCTTTCGCGACCAACGATCAGGGAGCGGCATGATGCCCGCATTCTCCGAGATGGATTTCGCGTAGGATTTCCATACCTTCTAGCTGGGAAACACATTTCAGGTATACACCAGTAGTGCTCCTTTTGTAGAGTTGCCCATTGATTATGGTATAACCCTTTGCTCGTCGTACTATTTGCTGTCTTTCGACTTTGTCGTCGGGCAAAGTTCCGTGTTCAAGATATTCCATGAACGGTTTTGTCCAAGCCGGAGGGACCTTAGTCACCATGTTGACGAAAGAGTCAGCTCTATCCAGGTTGTCGATGTCGGCCCCTTTCACAGATGGAGTGCGCAGATGCTCTAGGAAAACTCCTGGCGGAATTTGCTTGCGCCCTAATCCAAGCTTAGACAGTAGATCAACCGCCTCGTTTTGTTCCCTAGGTACATACTTGACTTCGTAGCCCAAGAAGATATTGGTTATCTCGTCCACTTCGTCTTGATATGCCGCCATCATAGGGTTCCGCGCATTCCAGGTGCCAGCCACCTGCTGGGCAACCAAGTCGGAATCTCCACAGCAAACTATGCTCTTGATGCCAATATCCTTGGCTACACGCAGTCCGTGAATAAGTGCTTTGTACTCCGCCATGTTGTTTGTAGCCTCGAAGTGGATCTGCAGAACGTAGTGTAGCTTGTCTCCTGTTGGTGACTGTAGAAATACACCACCCCCCGAGCCGTTGATCAGCTTTGATCCGTCAAAGTGCATCACCCAGTACTCTGGCTGTGGCAACGGAGTAACATCTGGCATTTCTGTCCAATCTGCAACAAAATCCACCAAGGCTTGTGATTTGATAGCGTCGCGTCTCTTGTAGGTGATCTCGAAGGCGGCGAGTTCAATGCCCAACTTCGCGACCCTTCATATAGCGTCGCTGTTATTGATAATGTCGGACAGTGGAGTCTTGCTCACCACTGTAATTGGGTGCTCCTGAAAATAATGCCTCAGCTTCCGAGAAGCAAGGAATACTCCATAAGCTATCTTTTGGTAGTACGGGTAACGCTGCTTGGACTCCGTCAAGACCTCGCTCACATAGTAAACTGGTCGTTGAACTCCGTGCTCATAGCCTGGTTCCTTCTGCTCTACCACGACGACGATGCTGATAACCCGGTTGGTTGCTGCCATGTAAATTAACAGGGGCTCTCCAGGCTTGGGTGCTGAAAGAATCTCCTTGAGATGCTTCAATGCTGCATCTTCTTAGTCCGTCCATGTGAATTTGTCCGCCTTCTTCAGCAACTTGTACAGCGGGAGAGCCTTCTCTCCAAGTCGGCTGACGAACCGACTAACTGCTGCAACATAACATGTTAGTCGTTGAATGTCCTTTATGCATGTAGGACGGTTTATGTTTAAGATGGCCTTGATTTTCTCCGGGTTGACCTCGATTCCATGGTGGGAAATGATGAAACCCAACAATTTGCCGGCTGGAACCCCGAAGACGCACTTCTTAGGGTTAAGCATCATGTTGTATTTCCTGAGATTTTCAAAGGTTTCTTTTAAGTCGGAGATTAAGTCATTTGACTTTTTAGACATCACCGCGGATATCGGCCACATAAGCGTGAACGTTCCGAACAATTTGGTCGTGGAGGCAACGTTGCATTGTCCGCTGGTACGTAGCACCTGCATTTTTCAGCCCAAAGGGCATCGTGACATAGCAAAACGTGCCGTAAGGGGTAGTGAACGAAGTGGCCAATTGGTCCGACTTCCTCATCTTGATCTGGTGGTATCCTAAGTAAGCATCGAGAAAACACAAAAGCTCTGAGCCAGCTCTCGAGTCAATGCGAGGCAAAGCAAATGGATCTTTGGGACATGCTTTGTTCAAGCCGGTGTAATCAACGCACATTCTTAATTCATTGGTTCCCTTTTGGGGGAAAAGTACATGATTGGCCACCCATTGGGTGTGAAGGAATTCTCGGATAAATCTAGCCTTAAGTAACCTAGCTATCTCTTTGCCAATGGCGCATCTCTTCTCATCTCCAAAGCGTCGTAGAGGTTGTTTTACTGGTTTACATTTTGGATCAATGTTTAAGCTGTGCTCGGCAAGTTCCCTAGGTACACCTTTCATGCCGGCAGGTTGCCAGGCAAAGATGTCCTTATTCTCACGGAGGAACTCGACGAGCGCGCTTTCCTATTTGGGATCTAGATTCGTCCCAATGGCGGTGACCTTGGAGGCATCGCCTACCACAAGTTCCACCGACTTGGTATCGATGGCGGCCTTGAACGCAGGAGCGGAGTCGGAGATCTGCTTCTTCGACGCGGGCATCTCTGAGTCATTGACCTTGCTCTGGATCACTTTGAATTCTTCGCTGTAGAGGACAGCTTCTACAACGACTGCTTCATTGATCTTGCAGTCCCTTGCCTTGGTAATACTTCTGGATACAGTGATGACACCGTTTGGTCCGAGTATCTTGAGTTTGTTGTAGACGAAGCATGGCTTGGCCATGAACGTGTGGAATATGTCGCGGCCGAATATGACGTGGTACACGCTCTTGAAGGGGACCACCTCGAAGGTCATGCTCTTGGCGGTAATTGTTAACGTCGCCAAAGGCAACCTGAAGTGTAATGCACCCAAGGGACCGAGCCTCCCGACCAGGAACTACACCGTGGAAGATGGTGTTGGTCCGCCTTAGGTTTGCCTCCGTCAAGTTCATCTTCTGCAGTGTATCCAGGTACATGATGTTGATGCTGCTTCCACTATCCACCATACACTTAGTGAACTCCACGTCGTCAATCAAGGGGTTGATGACCATGGTGTACTGGTTCTCCGTTGGTACGAGGTCTGGGTGGTCCGTCCTGTCCCAAGTTATTGGAACCTCTGACCAGCGCAAGTACTAGGGAACTGGGGGGATAGTTTCCATCAGGATCCTCAGAGAGGTCTTCTGTTGTCTGACGGTGGGGGTGCCAAGGAAAGTGTGGTAGACTAGAGCCTTCTTTGCGAAGGGGTTCTTGCCCTTGTCGTCATTCTTGGCAGCGTGCTTGGGGTCAACGTCTTCGTCCATGTCACTCGGATCCTTGGATTCCTCCTCCTCCTTCTTCACCTTGCCCTTGCCTCGCGGTCTGTTCTTCCGACTTTGCTTATAGCCGGACTCCGGGTCTTCCTTGAGGTCGTTGACAAACTTGCAGTGTCGATTGGTATGGGTGGCCTTGCCGTTGGCATCGAGGTGTACGAGGCACGACATATCGCGGTAGTCCTCGTAGATTTGGGGAACGCGGAGCGGCGCCGAGGTTGTTTCACTGCCTCGCTGCTGCCCACGGCCAGCTCCCCTTCCTCGGCCACGTTGTCCGCCATCACCTCGTCCTGCAAAAGTCATAGCGACCATGTCGGTAGATTGCTTTTCTTATGGAGCGGTTTTCCGCTTTGTACTGCTGTTCCTCCGAGCTTGAGTTGGAATGGCTGTTGCCGGCAATGAGCCTCGAGCATCGTCGTCGGCAGCTGCGAACTCACTAGCCAACTGAATCATCTGATTCAAGTCAAGCTGGTGATTGTCCTGCAAGCGCTTCAGCTTATGTCGGAGCAATGTGCCTCTTTCCAATCCGTCGATGAAGGCGGCCATGGTGGTCTGAGCGTGTACTCATGCATAGGAATTCTTCATGTCCAGCCAGCGAGAGAGGTAGGCGCGAGATGTCTCGTCTTTCTCTTGCATGCACCGCTGTAGATCTCCCATAGTGCAGGGACGTTTGTATGTACCCTCAAAGTTCTTGGTGAACGCTTCTTGCATGTCCAACCAGTTGTAGATGGATTTCTTCTGCAAGTCGTCGATCCATTGACGGATGTTCCTGCGAACATTAATGGGAGTTACTTGACGACGATGTTGGGGTTACCTCCGGCAATATCCACCGCGTTGCCGTAGTCCTGCAACCATGTGGCTGGCTTGGCGGTGCCGTCATAGGGCTTGATGGTCTTGTCAATCCGAAAACCTTTGGGGTAAGTTGCGGACCATATTGCAGGTCCAAAGCAACGTGGTCCCAGATATGGTCCTTCTCGAGCCTCGTGGATATTATCGATCCGCGATCGTGCGTCGTATGGCTCCGGGTTCTTCTTCTTGTCAACAGGGGATGGGATGCGTGAATGACGCGGGCCCCCTCCGCCATGGTGACTGCTTGGCGGTGATGGAGGAGGAGGTGGCGGTGGGTTAGCCTTCTTGCTGTTATCCTCCTACGATGCCTCACGCCTGTCACGGTTGCTTGTCGGACGCGGAGGGTCATGGCGTGACCTGCTCTTGTGTCCTTGGTTGCGCTCTCCGTCATGACGGGTCTGCTCCGTGTTATCGCGGATGATGATGTGGCTCTGCTTTGGTGGGGGCATATCCGCACGATGGTGAGTCTTGTAATCTTCGCGATGTCGGGGGGATCGGGGCGGTGGCGATGGGTGGCGAGGTCGGGCCTTTTCTCCATGGTCGAAGGATATGGGGATAGCATACTTCCTGTTGCGCGCATCCCTCCGTCTTTGTTCTGATGAACCTGTCTGGGACCTGACATCAAGAGGAGATTTGTCCCTTGGTGGCTTGTACTGGCTAGATTGGCAGAGCGCTGGGTTAGACTCAAGCCTCTGAGAGGTGGCCTTTTCCTGCTGCTTTACCGCCTTGGCCACTAGGTCGTAGACCTGTTCCACTGCCTCAGGCGATCTATCCTGCTCCAGAAGGGTCTTGGCGACAGCGAGGTTAAGGAGTGGGGTGGGCATCACCTGCTTGCCTTCACTGTCAATGTATGGCTTGGCCTGTGCCGACTTCGAGGGAGCCCATCCTAGGTTGCGCCATAAACCAGGATCGTTGATGACGCGAGCCGAAGCTTTCTTAGCCTTCTGCTGCTGTAGTAAAGTCTTATACTCAGCCTCCATTGCTCTAGCTTTATCTATGGACTGCTGCACGTTGACCAGATCTCGATCTAGCTTAGTGTCTTGCTCCGCGATGGCCTGCGCTTCCTCCAGCAGCTGCTGGCGCTTCTCGTCAAGCTGGGTCATGTTCCGGATATGAGCAACGGTTAGTGGCTCAACAAGGAGATTGTCGTACATCACTCTATCAGCTGGAGTAACTTGGGCTGCTACAGACGTAGATGCTGGAGGCGGCAAGTTTGCAGTGTTGTTGTTGCTCGGGCCGGTGCCGAGTTCCTGCGGCTGCTGCACTGGGTTAGGCGGAGGAGGCATGACTTTTGCGCGATCATCATCGGCAGCAATAAGTGGCCCCTTCCCCTTTTCCAGTGCTGTAGGCGGAGCTCGTCCGGGTTGATCTTCATCCATCGCTGTCCCAATGGTGACGAACACCCCTCGAGACGTGACGGCGTTTTTGGCTTGTCGCGCGAGTATTCCTCCTCCATCTCCTGCATAGCGGAGTCTAGCTCTTCTGGACTGAAGTCTATCTCCTCTGAATTTGCACTGAAATCAACATAAAGCGCGTCAATGGCAGAGTCGGAGGGTGCCAGGACTTCCTCGATGACGGGCGGTGGAGGTGCAACGGCCTCGACGATGACTGTAGGTGGTGGTGCTGCAGCGACGATGGCGGTGGGAGGCGGTGGCGGCGGTTGCTGAATCGGAGGTTCTCCGTCTCTGAGCGCAAGCTCCATCTGGGCTGCTGCGTCAGCTTCCGCGTAGTTGTTGACGGTGCTCACCATCTCTTCGAGGGTAAGGCGTCCTGTTGCCTGCTACCGTTTTAAAGAATGTCGGAGAAGCGTGCCACGGTCCAATCCTTGCACGAAATGATAAAAAGTGTTATCATCAGGGTAGTGGGCTAGGTCGGCTCGTATACGGAGCCACCTGGCCAGGTAATCGCGGGGGTTTTCGCCTTCTCTCTAAATGCAGCGTGCCAGATCGAAGATGGTAACCACGCCGACGAACTTGGATCTATGCTGTCCAGGCGCACGGGCGAAGCCGGCGGATTTGCAGTGATCTTCCACCTTTATGTCCTACACAGGGCCTGTTTGGGTGGGCCTTGAATTTTTCCGATCTTTTCCGGAAACTCCGAGGAGAGATCCGACATCGATCCTTCCGCGAACATATCCTGCCCGTAGGCGGTCCGCGCGGTCCTTGATGCTTTCTGATCTTTGCCGACAAACTCCGAAGAGAGATCCAACATCGATCCTTCCGTGAACGTATCCTGCCCATAGGCGGTCCGTGCGGGTCTTGAAGCCCCTCCGACTCCCAGGGAACTAGTGCCCGAGTCAGTTTCGCCGATGAAGAGGTGGATGTCTCCGATAGGAACGATTGAACACCGCGTAGGTTTCGTCTTCGCTGGGATCCAGAACTCGTCAGGAGGGACGATCAGAACGTTGCTGGAGAAGAGAACACGGTCGATGGCTACGGTTTCGCCGATTCCCGCGAAGATCTTGGTCCTCGCCCGCTGGAGAGCCTGAAGCACATCTTGCCCCACGGTGGGCGCCAACTGTCGTGGTATTGCCGACGAGTACGCCATGGAGGGGTCCTCACAGTGCGTGTTTAGAGATGTGGGGTAAGGTGGACGGTTGACGAGTACGAGGTAACACAGCTTACCCAGGTTCAGATCCCACAATGGTAGCGGAATCCTACTCCTGCTATAATGAAGGGAATATGCCCTGAGAGGCAATAATAAAGTGTTTATTATGTGTATTCCAAGTATATGATAGATGTTTATTTTGCATGCTATAATTGTATTAATACGGAAACATAAATACATGTGTGTTTAATAAACAAACAGAAAGTTCCTAGTTATGCCTCTCTCATAAACTAGCTCGTTGATTAACAAGATGATCAAGGTTTCCTGATCATGGACATTGGATGTTGTTAATAACGGGATCACAACATTAGTGTAATGGTGTGATGAACATTCATCCGAAGTATAGCATTACGATCATAGTCATTGAGTTTATATTGCTATAACAACTTACGAAGTGATCCTAATCCTTAGACCATGAGATCATGTCAATTACTAACACCGGAAGAGTTACTTGATAACATCAAACGTCACATCGTAACAGGGTGATTATTAAGATGGATTCAGAACTAATAAAGTGTTATGTTGAGGCTCATGGATCGAGAGTGGAATTTGTTCATCCCGATGACGGATAGATATACTCTGGGCCCTCTCGGTGATATCACATTGATTAGCTTGCAAGCAAGTGATTTGATCACTAGAATGTTATATCACGGGAACGAGAAAAGTGTGCATGTCGGTAACGAGATCAAACTAGGTATGGAGATACCGATGATCGAATCTCGGACATGTAATGTATCGTGAAACAAAGGGATTAAGATACTAGCGTAAAAGGTTCCGACGATCACAAGAAAGTCATCGTTGAATGTGTGGGAGTCAGTATGGGTCTCCAGATCCCGCTTCTGATTGTTGATCCGAGAGGGGTCTCGATCATGTCCGCAATATTCACGAACCATAGGGTGACACACTTAAGAGACACCGACATCCAATTGGAGCAAAAGTTTCATGTCGAAAGAATGAACAAGCGCATGAATTTATTTCACTAGATACCGAAACAGGTTTTCGGGTGAAATTGCATAAAGTGGTTATGCATGTGAAATAGAATTCTAGCAAGGGGTTATCTGTGAATGTTTGTTATTAAAGTAATTGACAAATTCTGAATAAAATAAAAGAGTTTTATTTAATGAGAGTTTGCATTAAATTTGGTGGAAATTTAATGGGAATTTGAGTGGACTTTTGAGTGGAGAAAATTGAAGGGCCATTTTGTGAGTGGAGTGTCCACCCACATGAATGAAGGAGGGGAGGGGGCAGCCCCCATGGCCGGCGGCCACCCCTTGGGTGCCCCCCTCCTCCTATAAAAGGAGCCCCTCCTCTCACTTGTCACTCACACCTCCTCGTGAAGGATCTCTCTCCCCCTCTAGAATTTATCCCCCATGGTCTCGGATTAGCGAGATACATGTTCCCGGTGGCTATTTGGCAAGAAAGAGTTGTGGTTCTGCTGCATCACTGGATCGAGGAGGCGGAGGTTGCTCGGTGCCTCGAACGTGTGTGCGAGCACGGATGCGCTGCTGATTTTCGGCGCTAGGACTTCCTCTCGATCTTGAGATCGGCAAGAGATCGTCTACATCAACCACGAGTTGAACTCGTTAAGCTTTGTCGGTCTACAAGGGTATGTTCTCTACGGATATACATCCGCCCGTTGTTTGTATCTAATAGATAGATCTTGGTACATAGTTCACATCATAGGAAATTTTTTGTTTTCTATGCTGCGAACCCTACAGTGGTATCGGAACCGGATCTATGCGTAGATGCTTTACACGGGTAGTACACATATGAGTATGTGGGCGATGATGATCATGTTGTTGCTCCTTTGTTGTAATTTTGGATATTGGTGGCATAGTGGGATGAAGTGGCCCGGACAAACTTTACATGTCCTCGCACATGAGACCTGTTCCACGCTTGACATGCAACTAGTTTGCATAAGTGGCTAGCGGGTGTCTGTCTCTCCTACTATATTCAATATCTATTTTGCAAACGAGTTGTCAACAATTTGGTTATCCTCGTTGTGGTTCATGTTCGTAGGTAAGAACGGTTCTATCTCGAAAGCCCTAAGCCACGTAAAACTTGCAATGGATAAATTAGAGGCGTCTAGTTTAGATTGTTGCTGGGCTAGTGTTATGATATGGTAGTGTTGTGAGTAGAAGTATGAGATGATACTCTTACAACACACATAGCTTGTAAACTCCATAGACCTTGGATTTACACATATAGGTATGATAGTGATCATACCATGGTACACATGATAGAGATCATATGCGGGAACCATATCATTTCACTAATAAACATGTGATGTTTGATAGCATCTTATATTGCTTGTTTAGAGCTTTGTTAGCATAATAAGATGATCCCTCATTTAAATATCAAGATAAGAATGTGTTCTTCCTTTATTATGCACCGATTATGTTTCGTCGCTCGAAGACATCACGCGATTATCGAGTGTTCTTGGATCCATGACCATATTTCGGGTGTAAAACAGTTACACACGCGAATACTGAGGTTCTAACTTGGCGAGCCTATCATGTACAGACATGGCCTCGGAACACGGACCGAAAGGTTAAGCATGAGTCATATAGTTGATATGATGCCCATTTGATGCTCGCCTTTGAAGCTATACCGACTCACGTGATGATCGGACTTGGTATAGTGGATTTGGTTCATGTAATCACCAAAAAGGCACGAGGGATGTAATTTTTGAGTGGGAGTTCATTCGTAATATGGATTAGTTGAACTCAATCTATCATACACTTAGTCTAAACTTTACAAATTCTGTTGTAGATGGCACCACCTGCTTTTAATTTCAATGTGTTCATGGAGAAAGAGAAAATAGCAACGAACGGTAGCAACTTTACCGAATGGGCCATGAATTTGAGGATTCTCCTCTCTGCTGCACAAAATCAATACGTGCTAGAAGCGTCGTTAGGCCCCCCACATTTAGAGGATGCCCCTGACGAGGAGAAGAATGTCTATCAGACTCGTCAGTGGGACCACAACTTAGTTCATTGCGGCATATTGTATGGGATAGAGCCGGAACTTCGAAAGCGTTTCTAAAACGGCAATGCATTTGATACAATGGGTGAGTTGAAAATTATTTTCGACACACATGCTGCTGTAGAGAGCTACAACGCTTCAGAAAAGTTCTTTAGCTGCATGATGGAAGAGCACAGCTCCGTTAGTGAGCATGTACTCAATATGTCGGGTTACGCCGATAAGCTTGTGTCCTTGGGAATAACGATTCCCATTGACTTAGGCATCCATCGTGTTCTGCAGTCTCTGCCACCTAGCTATAAGAGCTTTGTGATGAACTATAATATACAAGGCATGAAGAAGTCTCTCCCCGAGCTTCTGTCAATGCTTAAAACTGCAGAAGTGGAGATCAAAAAGGAACATCAAGTGTTGATGATCAATAGGAACACTGGTTTCAAGAAAGACAAGAAGGAAAAACGGAAGGGTAGTAAGGGCGGCAAGCCTGTTGCCGTGCCTGAAAAGAAACCCCGAGTTGGACCTAAGTATGATACCGAGTGCTACTATTGTAAGGGGACTGGCCACTGGAAGCGCAACTGCCCCAAGTATCTGGCAGATAAGAAGGCCAGCAAGGAAAACAAAGGTATATATGATATACATGTTATTGATGTGTACTTGACTAGTGCTCGCAGTAGCACCTGGGTATTTGATACCAGTTCAATTGCTAATATTTGTAACTCGAATCAGGGGCTACGGAACAAGCAACCTCTAGCAAGGGGTGAGGTCAAGATGCATGTCGGCAATGGATCAAGCGTTGATGTGATCTCCGTCGGAATGCTGCCTCTCCACTTGCCGTCGGGATTAGTTATAAACTTGAATAATTGTTATCTGGTGCCTGCACTGAGCATGAACATTGTATCTGGATCATGTTTGATGCGAAGTGGTTATTCATTTAAATCCGAGAACAATGGTTGTTCCATTTATATGAATGAAATCTTTTATGGTCATGCACCGATGATGAATGGTTTATTTCTATTAGATCTCGATGATAATGTTACACATATTCATAATGTTGATGCTAAAAGGATTAAACTTAATGATGATATATCCGCATATATGTGGCACTGCCGTCTAGGTCATATTGGCGTTAAACGCATGAAGAAGCTCCATTCGGATGGACTTTTGGAATCACTTGATTTTGAATCATTTGATACATGTGAGCCATGCCTTATGGGCAAGATGACTAGAACGCCGTTTTCCGGTTCAATGGAACGGGCGACAGATTTATTGGAAATCATACATTCTGATGTATGTGGTCTAATGAGTGTGTCTGCGCGAGGTGGATATCGTTATTTTGTTACTTTCACGGATGATTTGAGTAGATACGGTTATATCTACTTGATGAAACACAAATCTGAAACCTTTGAAAAGTTCAAGGAATTTCAGAATGAAGTGGAAAATCATCGTAATAGAAAGATCAAATTTCTACGGTCCGACCGTGGAGGTGAGTATCTAAGTTACGAGTTTAGCACTCACATGAAAGAGTGTGGAATTGTTTCACAACTCACGCCTGCCGGAACACCACAGCGAAATGGTGTGTCGGAACGTCGTAATCGTACTTTATTAGATATGGTTCGATCTATGATGTCTCTGACGGACTTGCCGTTGTCATTTTGGGGTTATGCACTAGAAAATGCTGCATTCACTTTAAATCGGGCACCATCTAAATCCGTTGAAAAGACACCGTATGAATTGTGGTTTGGAAACAAACCTAAGCTGTCTTTTCTTAAAGTTTGGGGATGCGATGTTTATGTGAAGAAACTTCAACCGGATAAACTCGAACCCAAAGAGGAAAAATGCGTCTTCATAGGATATCCTAAGGAAACTATTGGGTATTCCTTCTATCACAGATCCGAGGGCAAGGTTTTTGTTGCCAAGAATGGATCCTTTCTAGAGAAAGAGTTTCTCTCGAAAGGTGTGAGTAGTCGGAAGGTAGAACTCGAAGAGGTTATTGAACCTTCTCTTCAAAGTATGGAGAGTAGCGCAGCGCCGGAAGTTGTTCCAGAGTTGGCTCCACCTGTTGAAGAGGGAACTAATGATAATGATTATGAAACTCCGAAAGAGAGTACTACCGAACCTCGCAGGTCAAGCAGGACGCGTGCAGCTCCCGAGCTGTATGGAAATCCTGTCATGAATTTCATGGTTGATGAAAATGATGACCCTGCAACGTATGAAGAAGCGATGATGAGCCCGGATTCCAACAAATGGTTAGAAGCCATGAAATCCGAGATGGAATCCATGTATGAAAATCAAGTTTGGAACTTGGTGGAATTACCTCACGACCGAAAGGCCGTGGAGAACAAATGGATTTTCAAAAGGAAAACTGATGCTGATGGTAATGTGACCGTCTATAAAGCTCGACTTGTCGCAAAGGGGTTTCGACAAATTTAAGGAGTTGACTACCATGAGACATTCTCTCCCGTAGCGATGCTAAAGTCAGTTAGGATTATGTTAGCAATTGCTGCATATTTCGATTATGAGATATGGCAGATGGATGTCAAAACCGCGTTTCTCAATGGTAATATTGAAGAAGAGTTGTATATGATACAACCAAAGGGTTTTGTCGATCTTAAGGATGCTGACAAGGTGTGCAAGCTTCAGCGATCCATCTATGGATTGAAGCAAGCATCACGAAGTTGGAATCTCCGCTTTGATGAGGTGATCAAAGAGTTTGGATTTGTCCAAACTTATGGAGAAGCTTGTATTTACAAGAAAGTGAGTGGGAGCAATGTGGCATTTCTGATATTATATGTGGATGACATATTATTGATCGGAAATGATATAGATCTTTTAAACAGTGTTAAAAGTTATCTAAACAACAAATTTTCAATGAAGGACCTAGGTGAAGCGTCATACATATTAGGCATAAACATCTATAGAGATAGATCTAGGCGCCTAATAGGGCTATCTCAAAGTACATACCTTGATAAGATTTTAAAGAAGTTTAAAATGGACGGAAGTAAGAAGGGGTTCTTACCTATGTTGCAAGGCAAGACATTGAGTAAGACTCAAAGTCCGGCTTTGGTGGAAGAAAGAGAGATAATGGACAAAGTCCCCTATGCTTCAGCCATAGGCTCTATAATGTACGCCATGCTATGTACAAGACCGGATGTGGCACATGCTATTAGTTTGACTAGTAGGTACCAATCGGATCCAGGTTCGGAACACTGGATAGCGGTCAATAATATCCTTAAGTACTTACGAAGAACTACGGATATGTTTCTTGTATACGGAGGTGAAGAAGAGCTCGTTGCTAAGTGTTATGTTGACGCTAGCTTTGACACCGATCCAGATGACTCTAAGTCTCAATCCGGATACGTATTTCTCATGAATGGTGGAGCGGTTAGTTGGAGGAGCTCCAAACAACCTGTGGTAGCGGGATCAACAACGGAGGCCGAATATGTTGCTGCTTCAGAAGCGACTTAGGAAGCAATTTGGATGAAGGAGTTCATATCCGAACTAGGAGTGGCTGCAAACGCATTGGACCCAATGGTGATCTATTGTGACAACAATGGTGCCATTGCCAATGCCAAAGAGCCAAGGTCTCACAAGCATTCCAAGCATATTAAGCGCCGGTTTCACTCCATCCGCGAGCATGTCAAGGATGGAGATATAAAGATTTGTAAAGTACATACGAATCTCAATGTAGCATATCCGTTGACTAAAACTCTCCCTAGAGCAAAACATGATCAACACCAGAACTCAATGGGTGTTAGATTTATCACTATGTAACTAGATAATTGTCTCTAGTGCAAGTGGGAGACTGAAGGGAATATGCCCTGAGAGGCAATAATAAAGTGTTTATTATGTGTATTCCAAGTATATGATAGATGTTTATTTTGCATGCTATAATTGTATTAATACAGAAACATTAATACATGTGTGTTTAATAAACAAACAGAAAGTTCCTAGTTATGCCTCTCTCATAAACTAGCTCGTTGATTAACAAGATGATCAAGGTTTCCTGATCATGGACATTGGATGTTGTTAATAACGGGATCACAACATTAGTGTAATGGTGTAATGAACATTCATCCGAAGTATAGCATTACGATCAAAGTCATTGAGTTTATATTGCTATAACAACTTACGAAGTGATCCTAATCCTTACACCATGAGATCATGTCAATCACTAACACCGGAAGAGTTACTTGATAACATCAAACGACACACCGTAACAGGGTGATTATAAAGATGGATTTAGAACTAATAAAGTGTTATCTTGAGGCTCATGGATCGAGAGTGGAATTTGTTCATCCCGATGACGGATAGATATACTCTGGGCCCTCTCGGTGATATCACATTGATTAGCTTGCAAGCAAGTGATTTGATCACTAGAATGTTATATCACGGGAATGAGAAAAGAGTGCATGTAGGTAACGAGATCAAAATAGGTATGTAGATACCGATGATCGAATCTCGGACATGTAATATATCATGAAACAAAGGGATTAAGATACTAGCGTAAAAGGTTCCGACGATCACAAGAAAGTCATCGTTGAATGTGTGGGAGTCAGTATGGGTCTCCAGATCCCGCTTCTGATTATTGATCCGAGAGGGGTCTCGATCATGTCCGCATTATTCACTAACTGTAGGGTGACACACTTAAGAGACACCGACATCCAATTGGAGCAAAAGTTTCATGCCGAAAGAATGAACAAGCGCAGGAATTTATTTCACTTGATACCGAAACAGGTTTTCGGGTGAAATTTCATAAAGTGGTTATGCATGTTAAATAGAATTCTAGCAAGGGGTTATTTGTTAATGTTTGTCATTAAAGTAATTAACAAAATTCTGAATAAAATAAAAGAGTTTTATTTAATGAGAGTTTGCATTAAATTTGGTGGAAATTTAATGGGAATTTGAGTGGACTTTTGAGTGGAGAAAATTGAAGGGCCATTTTGTGAGTGGAGTGTCCACCCACATGAATGAAGGAGGGGAAGGGGCAGCCCCCATGGCCGGCGGCCACCCCCTTGGGTGCCCCCCTCCTCCTATAAAAGGAGCCCCTCCTCTCACTTGTCACTCACACCTCCTCGTGAAGGATCTCTCTCCCCCTCTAGAATTTATCCCCCATGGTCTCGGACTATTGAGATACATGTTCCCGGTGGCTATTCGGCAATAAAGAGTTGTGCTTCCGCTGCATCGCTGGAGCGAGGAGGCGGAGGTTGCTCGGTGCCTCGAACGTGTGTGCGAGCACGGATGCGCTGCTGATTTGCGGCGCTAGGACTTCCTCTCGATCTTGAGATCGGCAAGAGATCGTCTACATCAACCACGAGTTGAACTCATTAAGCTTTGTCGGTCTTCAAGGGTATGTTCTCTACGGATATATATCCGCCCGTTGTTTGTATCTAATATATAGATCTTGGTACATAGTTCACATCATAGGAAATTTTTTGTTTTCTATGCTGCGAACCCTACATATAAATCACTATAAGGGCAATACGCCGAGTTACAGAGATAGGTTCGCTATGCGAGGTTGTATGAATCGATGCCCTAAAGGCTCCCATAGACCCGACTTATATAGTTGTCAGGTCCTAGGGTTATAGGGAAAAGTCCTAGCCGGACAGGTTATAGAGTCCTACACCGTCTATTACTAGTCTTGTGTATCTTGCACTCCAAGGCTCCGGGTACGCTGGTGACTCCACGGTAGCCTTCCTTTATCCGGCATGGGCCTCCCTTCTGGATCCATCTAACTGGGCCGCCTAGCAGGCCATAGGCCATGCTACCGACTATGGGCCACCCGGGTTATCCGGATAAGTGACATGCCATGAGGATAGCCATATAGCATATCCCCAATAGGATCATCAGAACTAGCACCAGAAAATTGCTCTCTCATCAGAAGATTCAACAAAGCAGGCTTAATTTCATAAAAGGTAGCATTAGGACCTGGTGGAGCAATAGGAGTGCTAAGAAAATCATTATTGTTGGTTCTAGTGAAATCACACAACTTGGTGTTCTCAGAGGAGTTCATTTTGGCAAAGGTGGGAAAGCCAAAAATAGCAGCAGCTAGAGCAGGAAATAATTTTTTTGTGTTTTTGAATAAAGCAAGCAAACCACACTAGACTAATTTTTTGGTTTTTTGGAAAGAGGCAAACAAAACCAAGCAAAAGAAACAAAGCAAACTAAAAACAAATTAAAGAGAAAGGAAGTAAAGGACTCCCCTTGTGAAGACGTCCTTAGTCTCCCCAGCAACGGCGCCAGAAAACTTGTTGATGGTGCTGACGTGGAGCACTTCGTTGGAACCCCAAGAGCAAGGTGTGATGAGCACAAGAACAAGTCTTCCCTCAGTAGAGACCGAGGTTATCGAACCAGAAGGAGGAAGGAAACGTCACATAGGTGTTGCAAGCAACGCGGAGACCTGCATAACACAAACTCAAGACTTTGCCCCAACGAATCAGTGAGGTGGTCAAGCTCACTGGTTTGCTATAACAAAGGATTAAACGTATGGTGTGGAAGGTAATGGTGGTTTGCAGCAAGTAAACAAGTAACAGTGGAAGATGTATCAATGGTAAAGACTGGACCGGGGTCCATAGTTCACTAGAGGTGCTCTCCTTAGATAAACAACATGGCATGAAGGGTAAACAAATTACAGCAGAGCAATTGACAGAAACTGAGCAAGGCATAACAATGCAATTACTAGTCAGAAATATCCTATGAGATTAGATTGGGCAATACAACAAGATACATAGACCGCCATCCAACTGCATCTATGACTAGAAGTCCACCTTCAGGTTATCATCTGAACCCCCTCCAGTATTAAGTTGCAACCAACACACAACTGCTTTAAGCAAAGTGTGTAAGGTAAACAATCCACATGTTCCATGAACAAGAGACCGTTGTTTTCTCCCTAGTGTCAACATCACATCTACAATCGAACAGATTTCTGTCACTTCCCTTGGAAACTAGAGTCATGAACCCACTATCGAGCATAAATACCCCCTCCTGGAGTCACTAGCAACTACTTGGCCAAGATAGCTACTAACAACGGAGGGCATGCAAGATCACAAACAACACAGACATGATAAAATCATAAAGAAAAACCATTAATCAAACCAACATAATAATCTCAATATCCATCGGATCCCCGGAAACACAACATGCATGATTACAAATAGATTAGATCTTGATCATGAACGGAGCTCACAAGATCTATACACGAAATCACAAAGGAGGAGATATAACCATCTAGCTACTATATGGACCCATAGTCCAAGGTGGAACTACTCACGCATCATACCGGAGAGAAGTCCTCCGGGATGATCTCCCCTCTAGCAGGGTGCCGGGAAGAACTTCAGATCCCCGTGATATAGGGACGATGGTGGCAGCGGCTACAGACGGTTTCGTGGATATTTGATCGGGTACTCAGGGTTTCTGCATTGGGGGCTTCTTATAGGCGAAGGGGGAGGCTGATGCGGCGGCCAGGCGCAGGGAAGAGTCCACCCGCGCCTAGGGTGGGTCTGGCCCTCCTGGCTGGCCCCTCTGGCTCCCCTCTGGACTTCTTGTTCCCCATGGAAAGTAATTGACTTTGACGTTTGTCCCGTCCAATTCCAAGAATCATTCTTTACTAACTTTTCTAAAACCAAAAACAGCAGAAAACATGCATCTGGCACTATTGCAACTTGTTAGTATGTTAGTACCAGAAAACATGTAAAAAGTACCTCAAAGTATGGACAAGTAAAGCAAAGTAGATACTAAACAAGCATGGAGCATCAAAAATTATAGATATATTTCCAACTTATCAATCCCCAAGCTTTGACGCTTGTACCTCTTGAATATTTCTTGGGGTGACACGGGGTGGCATCCCCAAGATTGAGCTTTTGTCCATTCTTAATCTCATTACATCATTCTTTCTCTACACCTGAAAATTTTCCTTCATACAAAACTTCACACAATCCTCATTAGCAACATTAGTGTATTCAAAAAATAATAGACCATTGGGTTTTGGTTTTTAAAAAGAAAAACATTCATTAAAAACACAAGCTAATGTAGCAATTCCCTCAAAAAGCTTAATTTCCCAAAAAGAACCCCAAAAGGAATCAATAAGAAGCAAATGCAAAAAATGGCAGAAATCTGTCAAAACAGACTAGCAGGTAGAATACGATTTTTTCGAAGACCTTATGTTGCTCAAAAAAAAAGTGTTGAACTAACAAAAGTTATCTAACATCCTAGGGGGTTTATTCAGAAAATATCAGATCAGTCCGACTTACAGAGATTCCTCACGAGTTGTTATGGTGGAGCACAAAAATCTGTTTCGGGACAGCAACTCCTCAAATCTTACTTCACTTTCATTAGAGGTTATTCTTGGCACAAAAAACAAACAAAAAGGATAAGGAGAGGTCATTACTGAATTAATAACTTCCAAGACTCAAGAAAACTCTTGGGTTATCTCCCAACAAGTACTTTTATTTAACGCCTTTAAGTTAGGATTGATAGTTTGAGAAGATGCTCACATAAGAAATATGAATTGAAGTAAAAGAGAGAATCAAGAAGCAAATTCAAAAAAAATGAAGTCTAACCCATTTTAAAGAACATGTTGGGCCCCCATGTGTGGTTTTGGTAATTAATGACAATCTTTATGGACTAATGTGTGTATTAAGTTATACTTGTAGGATTTGTCCATTGGCATCACTTGGAGCATGTGGTGGCTTCAAGGTCGATGAAATGAGAAGAAGATGCATTGCGCAAGCTCAAAATGCACCATCTATACAAGATCTCATGTTTGATGCTTAGCATTCTCGGTGTTCATGGATCGATGATGAGGAATTAAGAAATGCGTTCCATCTTGAGAAGGGCAAGATCGTCTACATCGAGCTCAACTGGAATGCTCAAGGCAAAGGTATAATCTTGATAGGTTTTCCCTTTTTCTGGTCCCATATTGTTAGTAGGAGACCGGGTTTAGGATAGATAACCGTACTATCAAGAGGGGCTCTCGAATGAGTAACTCAGTCACATCGTTCGGAGAGAGCTCAAACCTTTGCATATTTGCATCATCATATTTGGTTGTTATTTGGTCTTATCCATGTGAGAATATAGAGCTTGTGGTTATCTCCATAACAAGCTCTTTTTCATCAAAATCGGATCTTCCGATTGTATCTTGTTGCGATTTTGATCTTGGCGGCTTTTTGGTTTCTCACCAAGTGAGGTATCTCACATTATTATACATGATACATTCTCACTTGGTGATAACCAATATTTTCACCTTTCATAGGGTAGCTCATGTCGTCCTTTTTCCAACGCAATTGGAATCGGGTCGATCGGAGTTACCAATCAAAAGTTATAGAGGTTTGAATTTTCCTAGGTACCAAAATGCGGTAGTACCGCATTTTAGTACCTAGTGCGGCAGTAGGTTTTGGCAAGTTGCCAAATGCCACTGCCGTCCTAGGTACCAAAATGCGGTAGTACCGTATACCTAGCACGGCAGAAGGTTTTTGACAAGTTTCCAAAAGCTACTGCTAGGCTAGGTACCAAAAAGCGGCAGTACCGCATTTTAGTACCTAGCGCGGCAGAAGGTTTTTTACTTCGTCATTTCGATCTATCCTACCTTGATGGACTATGATGTTTCTTTGCATGATCTTGTAGAGGTTGTTGTCCTCTTAAAAACGAGCCCAAGATCATCGAAATCGGAGTCCGGATGCAAAATTTATGGTTGTTTTCGTTCTGTGATGACTGGTAGTACCAGACCAGGATCCGGTAGTACCGGGGTCCGGTAGTACCGGGGTCCGGTAGTACCGCATTTTGGTACCGGGCAGCGCAGAGAAAAATGCGTTTGGAGCCCCAGGAACCCCAGGAAATGTCCGGTAGTGCCGGGAAAGTCCTATAGTACCGGGAAATAGTCCGGTAGTACCGGGAATCGCGTTTTTGGGCTGCAACGGTTGGATTTTGGAGGGACCTATATAAGGGGCCTTCTTCCCCAATGGTTCCTTAACCATTATTGCAAGTTTTCCCCTACATTGTTGACCTTCTTGAGCTTGCTTTCTCTCAATCCCTTCGATGATTCTTGCATATTCTTGAGGGATTTGAAAGAGGAGATCGAGATCTACAATCCCACCAATCAATCTCTCCTTAAATGAGGGGAACATATTGGGATCTAGATCTTGGAGTCTTTTGTGGATTTCCTCCATTGTTCTTCCTCTCTTATTCCCCCATAAGCTTTTGTAGATTTGGTGGAATTTGGGAGAGAAGGATTTGAACACCTTTGTGGTGTTCATGCCATTTGCATTTGGTGCATCGGTTTGTGTTCTCCTCGGAGGATTTGGTTTGAGTTACTCATTGGAGCTTGTCCCTCTTGGGTTCTTGGAACCCTAGACGGTTTTGTGGCCTTGGTGGCGTTTGTTGCGAGCCTCCAATTAAGTTGTGGAGACGTGCCCCAACCTTGTGAGAGGTTCCGGTTGCCACCGATGTCACGACCCGGGATCAGGTCTAGACAAATACCAGATCCTTATCTGATATAAGCCTAACCTAAATTCCGAAACGTGCAGGGAAAGATCGGTAACATTACAGAACATACAAACCATACATTAATAAGGTGAACTATTAAGAGAGTTACAAACCAGCCATACAAGCCAGGGGTCATAGACCCATCATTACATCAAACAACGGAAGCAAACAAGTTGTTCTAAACAACAAACTTAGCAAAGGGCCTAAGAGGAATTAAAACAAAAGTAGCGACCCTTCCATAGATCCTAGGCTGCTGCCCGGGAACCCCAACTACTCATCGACTTCAATATAGAAACCACCTTCAGTTGGAGTAGCATCATCTGTAGAAAACATCATCGAAGCAAAGCTGAGTACAGGGTGTACTACGCAAGACTTATGGCTAGTGGAGTTATTTTGCAAAAAGCCATCTTTTGTTTTCAAATCAAGAGGGAGAAGAAACTCGCCTAGTTAGATCATTTTAAAAAGGGGATGAGAAGACTTCAACTCTAGCTCTTAAATTCATCTTTGATATCCACCAAGCATCATCATCAACTGAACCACTCTTTATGGACTACCCCCTCAACAACCCCGAGGAAGTATTCCGGATCTCACTTTAGTTGACAAGTTTTAACATTCGGTTATAGTTCTCTATGATCTTCACGTCCGTTCCCAAGTCATCCATAACCGTGGACACGGCTTTTTGAAAAGATTAATAACCCTGCAGGGGTGCACAACTTTACCCACACGTACCAACCGATTCTTAATGCCAAATTATTAGCCCTCTTCCTTGGAAGGCCGGCAGAGAGTGGTTGACCATGACCTTTACCTTGCTTTCGTCGAGACTGAGTCACGCACTAGGGAGATGCCGCCATAACGGGTCAAGTCCCGAAGCCGGTCCCTAATGATGTGCGCATGGTTCAAGATTACGGATGCCGGGCATCTCTTGTTCCCGACCATGCTTACCTACCTGTTATGAATGCACCTCCATCACCTCCATTCAAGAACAACCAAGATGTGTATGTCGAATGGAAAGTCCAAACTATGTGACTCATGGAATCTACTAGGCAAGTTAGTTGGTCGAGGGGGTTTCCAGGCCCCCGTGTGGTTGTACGCTCGTCTTGGTTCAAGAGGCAAGAACATCGGGTCCTAGGGGTGGCAAGTATGGGACTACAAAAACCACAACCCACGTGGCCTCCCATACAAGCCTTAGCATGTTTATTATCCACTCTGATCACATCACCACATCCTTCTATACTATATTCATTCGCATCTCCGGTGCATCACGTGAATGATCAGCATCTAAACACTAAGCATGGCTAAGCTTGACCGAACTTGTGGCACTAGCGACGCTCATAATCCAAACCCTAGTTATGCTTGGAGCGGTGGATCAGGTAATATAGTTCACAAAGGATAACATGCATCAGATAGGATTACTCTGTCTACTGACAAAAGACTATTTGAACCGAATGCATATGACGAGAATGAAATACTTTGTAATCAAAGGATTCATATGTATGAGTGGGGCTTCACTTGCCTTGTCTGTTGTTGGATTGATACTGCCCTTCGGTGGCATTGAATTCAGCTTCGGGTTCGGTTCCTATTCGCGAGAATCAATCACCGGAAAAGAGGAAGCAACACTCAACACATGGCATGTGCAATGCTCATATAATATGGATGATATGACAAGTTAAACAATATTGAATTGAAACCTAAAGCATACTTGGTCACTTTAAAGGGGGTTCCGAAAATCCAAACCCTAAAATAGGGGGATCATCAGAATCACCTGTGGGGTTCAATTAGTTCTTCTAGTTAATCTTGCTATCAAAGCTGATTAACAATGTATGATTATAGCTTAGTTGGATAGGTTTCATTTTTCTGAACATTTTGGTATATTATTTGTATTTTTCTGATTTAAAATGAATTAGTTATGAATTTCCCAAATTTTAATTCATTTTAAATCATTTTTGGAATATTTAAATTAATTTGCAAACTTGGACCCACATGTCAAACTTTTATTAATTTCAGAAAATGTTTATGGAAATGATTAAAACCCTGACAGGCAGGCCCACCTGTCAGATTTTTATTAATAGAAATTATTTACAAAATAATTAATAAATAAAAATGAGTTATTGCCTCATGCTGATGTCAGCATGACATCAGCAATGGAGCTCACCCTCGGATCGAGCAAGGATCCAACGATCCCGTGCTCGCCTGGATGCGCGGAGGGGCGCGTTAGAGAGAGGGCGTCGCGGGGAGCCAGATAGTGGCGGCGCCGCCCTGGAATGGTCGTCGGAGCATGGCACACAGCGACGCGCGGTGGCGGGGCGTGCAGATGCTCGTGGCGCCAGCGACAGAGAGCGAGAGGAGGCGAGAGAGGAGGTCTATGAGGACCGCAAGCTCACCACGGATGCAACGGAGGGGTCGGCGAGGTGAGGCGCGGTCGGGAAGCGTCGGAATTGTCGTCGGAGAGTGGCGGACGGCGTCGGGAGAGAAGAGGTCGATGGCGAAGATTCGAAGCACGCAGGGCCGATTCCTCCGGTGGAGATGATCTTCGCGATGAGGCGGTTCCAACGGCGGCCTCGGCTGGCCATGAGGTGGCCGGAGATGGCGGGGCGACGCAGCACCTGCGCAGCTAAGGTTCGGGCAAAGGGGAAAACAGGGAAGTCGATCTTGGAGCGCGGTGGCGCATTGGGTGGCCGGCGGCGAGCCACCGAGCTACTTGCGTCGGGGAGGAAGAAGACAGAAACAGAAAGGCCGAAGGGGTACGGGCCTGGCTGGGCTACTCTTGGGCCCCGGGTGGGCTTCCTGCTGGTGCTAGGGAGAGAGAAGGAGAAGTGGGCTCGGCCCAGTAGCTAGGTTAGATACATTTTTATTTCCATAAATGTTTTTCTATTTCTATTTCTGATTTCCCTTTTGTAATTTAAATTTCAAATCTGTTTTGAATCTTTTCAACTTACATAAATTTTTATAAAGTATATGAAATAGTGTGAGACCCTTTTATACACTTTGGGCTCAACTCATGTAGTTAGTTGTTTAAATACAAAACTCATTTGAATGGTTTTCAAATGGAGGGGGAAGTTAGGGTTTAGGGTTTGATTGGTTCTTTCTTGATTAAACCAAAATGCAAGTGTAATGCATGCATGAAATGCTCAAACACATCTTATTTATATTACACAGAAGGGTGGTATGTTACAGCTCTACCCCACTTACAAGAATCTCGACCCGAGATTCCTAGGTTCTAGAGAAGAAGGCAGGGTACCCAGATCAAAGACGATCTTCGCGTTCCCAGGTTGCTTGTCACATCCCAAGATTTTCCAAATCTTGTTATGTGAAAAATAAATGAATAAAATAAAACTTTGTTGATTTTCAGGGTGAGAAGAAACTCTTGATTCCAATTGGAAACCCTCAAACCTATTTTTGATCAAACAAATCCTAAAGGTATTTGAAAAGATAAACAATTAATAAAGAAAATATTAAATATGTGAAATTACTATTTTTGGATCTTTTAATAAAAAGATTTGATTTTCAAAAGCAAAGATAGATTCATAAATAAGGATTATTTTACAGAGCCAAATTAAAACTTGGCCAAACTTTTGAAATAAAATATTTTTTTGATTAAAAAGAATAAAAGTCTATTTAAATAAAATAATGAGGATTTATTAATATCCAACTTTATTAAAATAAAGGTTTTACTATTTAATTAAACATTAAAACTTGTTAAATTATTTTAAACAAGTTTTCCAAGTATTTTATATTATCAAATAAAAACTACTGAAATGTTTTGTTATTGTTTAGATTTCAAATGGGGATTTCAAATAAAACAAATCCTATCTCAATTAATAACTAAGGTCTACTTATTTAATTATTAATGGATCCTAAAAAGAATAAAAATATTATTTTATTTTGGACTCTGATTTGTGTTATTAAACAGAACTAAAATCAATGCAAAGCTTGGCAAAAGTTTGAATCCATTTGTTGTTTGAATTGTTGGAATGAATTTCAAAACAGAAAACCAAATAGAAAAAGGAAAAAGATTCAGTACAAAAAAAAGGGGAAACAAACAGCAACCCAACTAAGCAGGCCCAGCAGCCCAGCACCAGCCCAATTAAACCCCCCACGCGCAAATCGTTTTCCACTCGAACTCACACCCGCAGAGTCGCAGACAGCAGGACCCCACCGCACCCTTCTCTCTCTCACTGCCAGACGACCCCACGCCCACGTCACCTTTTTCCTCCCCGCGGTGAACTCGCCCTACCGTTGCAGCCGAGTAATTCCAGCGATGAATTCGCGTTGAAGACGGCCTTAATTCCTTGCAGTGACTACGCTCGTTAAATCGCCCCTCTCCCCTCTCTCTTTTCCCCCAGACAGCTCCTTCCCTCTGCCCATAGGCTGCCCTGAATTCCCCTTGCACCGCCACTGCTCCGACGAGCTTCTCCAGTGAATTCCGGCCATACCTCGCCGCCCCTCGCCTTCCACTGCACACAAGCTTGTCCTCCACCTCCAGGCGTACCTTCCCGTGTGTTCCACTCGCCCGCGCGCGTTCCCTAGCGTCGGCAAAGACGACCTCAACTCGCCACCGCCGTCTGTCTCGCCTCCGACGAGATTTCCTGGTAAGAGCCGACCACCCCGAGTCTCCCTATTTATATTCCTAAGATCCCCAGGACTGTACGCATCTGACCGTGCCTTTGTTTTGCCTTGGGGTGAACCGCAACGTTGCCCCCATCATCAAATAGAACCACCTCCGCCGTTGCAAACTCCGGCGAGGAATTAACCGCGGCTCCGAGCGCCCCTCGCCAAACCGACGCCACCTTGAGCTTCAGCACCTCCCTGCGAGCACAGTGAGCCCTCTCCCATGCCTTCTCGCGTCGTACATCGCCGGCGACGACCACGCCAGTGCGCTGCCGCCAGAGCGCCGCCGTCAGCGCCGCTCGAGTATGGTCAATTAGATTTACACCGTTAGATGTTAATCCTGCTGCTAAGATTAGAACTTAAGCGAAAGGGTATAAGCGCATCTAAACAACGCGATCTAACTTAAATCCTACGGTTCACAGAGGCTGATCCGCACGAACCGGTACCGGCCAGTAGAAACACGCCGCGTGGAATTGGATCTGTTTAAAACAGAATTTAGAATCTGATTTATATGCAAACTTGTAAATTCCATAACTTTCAAACCACACGTCCAAATTTTGAAAAATTTATATCAATGGATTCAGAAAAACAAGCCCTAGCCAACCATGCAGTTTGTTTAGTAAAAAGATTCTGGTAAAATGTTTGTTTTTGCAGAAACTTGTGTATGCTTGTTTAGGATATAGAATTTATTCCAAAATGATTTTGGGGTTGAAATCTTTGGAAAATGGTTTGTTGTGAACTTTCTGACCCTAGGAAACAACTTATGGATCTAAAAATGTATTTTGTGAAGTTTAGGAATAGGTAATTGAATTAGCTCATTTCTAGTCAAATAAAAATATTGATTTTGAGATGGAAATGATTTTTGAGAAAAACCTTTGGAAAATGTGTTGATTCAAACCTACTGACCCTAAACACCAAGTTTTGTGAATTAACAACTTATTTGTTGAACAATATAAAATTTGTTGCTTTGCTGAAAACATTTGCCACCACATGAAATAATGATTTGATTTAAAAATGGTTTATAGATAAAACCCTTTTGCAAATGGGTTTGACACTTTAGAAAATGACCACTTTGAACCTTACAATGTATAGAGCCTAGTAGAAACCACCTTTGCAAATAAAACTATATTTTGCATGTTTGCATGCATGACTTAGTTTCTATTATTTTATGTGTGATGAATTGTTTGAATAATGGTTGGAATGCTAGTTGAATCTATGTTTGCTTGATTGATTTGTAGTGAAGTTAGAAGAGTGTGATATTAGAAAGATCAAGAAGTGAACCAACATCCTCTACCAAAAAGGCAAGTGACACTATCATCCAAGTCCTATTATTTTCATTACACTTAGTGGATTTTTGAAACATGCATGATAAGGACTACTATATTTTGCTATGCTAAATCCTATTAGGATACCCTTATATATTCCTTAGTGAAAACAATGTAGTTGTAATATGCTTAGCCCTGCTATATATATTGAGAAGGGATACATGTTGAGATTATATGAAGTATTGAAAAGACTTGTGTTTTATATAATAAAACAAGTACTCAATGAACCACCTGGGTGGACAAGGATACTCAAGTTTTGGACAAGGTGGCAACAAAAGGAACCATGTTTATATGGCAATCTCTTTTTGTTGTGCACTAGAAGAAAACCACCCAGGGACTTAGAGATTGAACATGTTTCTCGTACAGTGGCTTCCGTGTACAGCCACATGCTAAATGGGCACTGGCTTAGTCAACTACATAGTGGAAGACCCATGCATTGGCCTCTTTAGGTTAACTGGAATGAGGGAACTAGGAACCCTACATTGGTCCCTGAAGACAAGCTAGCATTGTGTATTGGGAGGACCCTATGGAAAGACTTCGTCACATTCTCAATCTGCCAGTACTCCATCTTGGTGAGTACTTATCCAGCGGCCACTGGTGGCATCAAGATGAGAATGTGTCATGTGGGTAAAGTGTACAACTTCTGCAGAAGATCAAAATTCTAAGTACTTAGCCGTGTCCCCGGTTATGGACAATACTGAGCAACTAAGGCCTGAAGCTATGGAAGATCTCGACATTACAATTTCTAAAAGTAAAACTTGAAAAGTGACAACAAGAGACTTGAAGCACTTGGAGTTTTCCAAGGAGTTCAGAAATATTTTCAAAAGATCAAAACTATTTTGAAAAGATAGGATAAAACTATATTGCTTTCTGCAAATGAGCCTAAACCCTACTTAGCCAAATATGCATGTAATGATAGGATCCACTTATTTCTACATAGTAGTGAAACTTGCCAATACAATTTAAATGTATTGAACCTTGTGGCGGTAACTTGTTATGTTGCAGGTTTGATTGATTTAGTGAAGTGTGTTAAATAGGATTACAACTCTACAACCAACATGACTGCCTGTGGCACTTTGAAGATGAAGGACCCCATGCTTATAGATATTCTGCTGCAATGTAATGTGATAGCCAAATGAGCTATGTAAGATGTAATGAATTATTTTATTCCTAGTTATAAAATTGTATTATGACATTTGTTTCTTGATATTACATCTTAACTGTGGATGCTAGCTATTGATCCAGGGACTAGCATTGTAAACACAGGGATCTCTACCTTATTAAAGGTTGGGACCTCTTACATTGCTTCTGACTCAGAGTGATGAGACCATTGAACTTTCAGGAACTTGATGGTTTAGCGATGAGTCTTACGCTCGGTTTCATCAAGAATACGAACAGGGTATTCTCGGTAGGTTAGATCATCTTGGAGATCCAAATTTTCATGGTCCACACCACGAATGGGATCTTTGAAGGAGCGATTGAGTTGAGACACATGGAAAACATCATGTACCTTTGGAAAAGTTGAAGGTAGATCCAATTGGTAGGCAAGCTCACCCTGCTTGGAGAGAATGCGAAAGGGACCAACGTAGCGAGGTGCCAATTTGCCTTTGATACCGAATCGATGGACACCCTTCAGAGGAGTGACCCAGAGGTAAACTTGATCACCAACTTCATAATGAACATCAAGATGATGACGATCATAGTTGGTCTTCTGATGAGATTGAGCGTCCTTCAAACGCTCTCGAATTATGCGAACGTGATCTTCTGCTTATTGGATCATGTCCGGACCAAAGAACTGTCTTTTGCTGGTTTCTGTCCAGTTCAGTGGTGTTCGACATGTTCTCCCATACAGAAATTGGAAAGGTGCCATGCCCAAACTGGATTGAAAACTGTTGTTATAATATAACTCCGCAAAAGGAAGACATTTCTCCCAGTTCTTTCCAAAGGATATGACACATGCTCTGAGCATGTCTTCAAGAATTTGATTCACTCTTTCAGTTTGACCACCGGTTTTAGGATGATAAGCTGTGCTGAAGGAGATATGAGTTCCCATTGCTTCTTGCAAGCTTTGCTAGAATTTGGAAGTAAACAAACTTCCACGATCAGAGATGATCTTCTTAGGAATACCATGAAGAACGACGATCCGAGAGATGTAGAGATCGGCCATTTGACTAGCACGTATTGTTTCTCGAACTGGAAAGAAATGAGCAACTTTAGATAACCGATCAACTATTACCCATATGGCATCATTTCCTGCTTGTGTCCTTGGGAGTCCGGTGATAAAATCCATACCAGTTTCATCCCATTTCCACTCAGGAATTTTCAATGGCTGCAGAAGTCCAGTAGGACTTTGGTGTTCAGCCTTTACACGACGGAAAACGTCACACTCTACAACAAAGCGAGCGATTTCTGGTTTCATTCCACTCCACCAGAATCTTTGACAGAGATCTCGGTACATCTTGGTACCACCAGGATGGATAGACAGGGGGAATTCGTGAGCTTCTAGAAGGATTAGATCTTTGATTTTCCGACTGTTTGGAACCACTAGCAGGTTACTGAAGTATAGAATGCCTTGATCATTGACGGAGAAACATTTAGCTTCACCGCTTGCAACACGTTCTTTGATCTTGGTAACTTCATCATCTTGCTTTTGACCTTCCTTGATTTGGTCCTCTAGAGAAGATTTTATTTCAAGGTTAGCAAGGAATCCACAAGGAACTACTTCAAGGTTAAGACGCTTGATTTACTCGTACATAACAGGTTGGGCTTGTGAAATCATCAGATTGTTGCAATAAGACTTCCGACTTAGCGCATCAGCTACGACATTGGCTTTGTCGGGTTGATAGTTGATACCCAAATCATAATCTTTGATGAGTTACAACCATCGTATTTGCCTGAGATTCAGATCTGGCTGGGTAAAGAGATACTTTAGGCTTTGATGATCCGAGTAAAGTTCACAACGGTTACCGATGAGGTAATGTCGCCATTTCTTAAGAGCATGAACGACAGTAGCAAGCTCGATATCATGGGTTGGATAATTTTTCTCATGTGGCTTCAACTGCCGAGAAGCATAGGCCACTACATGACCATCTTGCATCAACACATAGCCTAGCCCTTGAAGAGAAGCATCACAATAGATGACGAAGTCCTTGCTTGTTTCCGGAAGAACAAGCACAGGAGCGGTGGTTAGCTTAGTTTTCAAATCTTGGAAGCTTTCTTCTGCCTTTTCTGACCATTCAAATTTCTTATCTATCTTAAGAAGATCCGTCATAGGCATGGATATCTTGGAGAAGTTCTCAATGAATCGGCGGTAATATCCAGCCATTCCGAGAAAACTTCAGACTACCTTGACTGAAGTAGGCGACTTCTATTCCAGAATGGTCTGAACCTTATCCGGTATGACAGCAACACCACTTGCAGACACAACATGACCAAGTAAGAAAAGCTCTTGTAACCAGAACTCACATTTGGAAAACTTGGCGTAGAGGCGATGTTCACGAAGTTTAGTCAATACCAAACGTAAATGTTCGGCATGCTCTTCTTCAGTCTTTGAGTAGATTAGAATGTCATCAATGTATACCATGACGAACTTGTCGAGATACTCCATGAAGACGGAGTTCATGAGCCTCATGAATGTGGCAGGGGCATTGGTTAACCCGAAGGACATCACTGTATACTCGTAGAGACCATAACGAGTTGTGAATGTTGTCTTTGGGATATCATCCTTTCTGATCTTGATTTGATGATACCCTGATCTTAAGTCCATTTTGGAGAAGACAGTGGCACCACTTAATTGATCAAAGAGGTCATTTATCCGGGGAAGTGGATACTTATTCTTGATTGTCACCTCGTTGAGTGGACGGTAATCAACCACCAATCTTGGAATATTTGTATCCCGCTTCTTGACAAAGATGGTAGGGCAACCCCAAGAGGATGTACTAGGTTGGATGTATCCTAGACCCTCTAACTCTTCAAGTTGCTTCTTCAACTCAACCAACTCTTGAGGAGGCATGCGATAAGGTCTTTTAGAGATAGGAGCAGTTCCAGGAACTAGCTCAATGACAAACTCCACACTTCGATCAGGTGGCATGCCAGGCAACTCTTCAGGAAAGACATCCGGGAAATCACAGACTACATGGACATCTTGGACCTCGAGAGCAGGTAGGACATCCATGGCATACAACTCCGAGAAAGGTTTAAGAACTGCTGACGGAGACTTTGAACCATCAGTCCAATACTTGACAGTTATACCAGCAGGAGAGGTCAAAGAAACTATTCTAAGTGCACAGTCAATGATGGCTTATACTTGGTTAACCAGTCCATGCCCAGAATGACATCTATGTCAGTTTACTTGAGTGCAATGAGATAAGTGGGAAACTTCTGATATGCTATATCTATCTCAACCCCATGAGTAACCCAGATGGTCTGCCAACGAGACCCAGGAGTACTAATCTCTATAGGGGAAGACATTGCTTCAAAAGGTATACCATGCTCCCGTGCAAACTCTTGTGATATGAATGTATGCGATGCTCCAGAATCAAACAAAACTGTTGCGAGAATTGAATTGACACGAAGCATACCCAGAATGACGCGTGGATCTTCCTGAGCTTCCTCAACAGTGACATGGGTCAGACGACCACGTCCAGCACCTTGAGATTTATCATTCTTCTTTGCCTGCTGATCATTGCGTCCGATAGCCCTTTGAGAACACTCCCTGGAATAGTGACCAGGCTGACCACAGGAGTAACAGGTAACCCCAGTGTGAGAACCAGCTGGAGGGTGATGGTTTGATCCACCAGTATTTGACTGTGGCTGACGAGAATTATTTCCGGAAGACTTGGGTGCATAAGGAGCACGAGGCACAACACTATATGGAACAAAGACACGGCGCTTCTTGTTACCAGAGGAAGAAGCACGAGAATTTCCTTCTTCACGCTTCTGAGAAACTTCCATATCCTTCCTTCCATGCTCCAGAGTAAGAGTCTGATTGTGCAAGTCCTAGAAAGACTGAAACTTGAAGGGCAGCAACTCGTAGCGAAGTGCAGGGTTAAGTCCCTTACGGAACATCTCTTTCTTATCTTCATCATTGTTCATATCCCTGGTTGCATAGCGAGCCAGGCGGGTAAACTCACGCCCATAGGCTTCAATATCCTTGCGCCCCTGAGTCAGATCTAGAAACTCCCTCCTTTTGAGATCCATGATGGGCTTAGGGATATATGAGGCACGAAATGCTGCAACAAACTCCTCCCAGGTAACGACATGTCCCTGAGCTTGCACATTCTGAAAGCCTTCCCACGAAACACCAGCCTCACCTTCCAGTTGATAGGTGGCGAAGTTGACACGGTCAGCAGGACAGACTCGGAGAGCACTGAACTTGCGCTCTATGGTGCGGAGCCAATCATCAGCTTCAAGGGGCTCCTTGGAGTGAGTGAAGATTGGAGGAAAAGAGCAGATGAAATCTCCAAGTTTGACACAGTCGTCAGGACGACGTTCAGTGTTCTGCGCCACACGCTCCAGAAGGCGTTCATTCCGCACACGGTTGGTCTCAATGTTGTTGAGAACCTCGGCCATTGTGGGAGGTGCCGAAAGTTCCTGATCAACATCGTTGTTTCCTCGATGGCCAACAGATCGACGAGTACCAGCCGGCATCTTGAGGAGAAAACAGAAACCATGAGAATGGATTCACCAAAAAGGGTTCAACAAAGGATGGCAAAACCATATCAAAGGATCATGGTAGAGGTGAACATGTGGAAGAAAACTATATCAATGCATTAAGTATGGCAGTAGAATAAGCATACGAAACGTATACGCTACCAACTTAGATACAAACCATAACAATGGAATGCAAGCATGATATGATACCAACAAGTCACAAAAGAGTTGAGAGAAGAATTGAAGGCATCCTTAGCAAAGTTGAAAAACAATGCTTCGGTTGCACGGATATATCTTGGAAACTCTGAGCCTTGAAACCAAGTATGGAGTACTAGGGAAAAAAACCCAAACCCGTATATCCTAAGAGTTTGAAATGATAGACGAGAAGTGAAAACCTTGCAAAGCAAATGAGATAAGATAAGTCAGCAATAGAACAATCTTGCATAAGGAGTAAAAAGAGTCCTATTTAGAGTTTTGCAAATAGTTTTTAGCTTTCAAATAGTTTTCTCAAACTCTAAACTCAACATAGACCAGCTAGAAGGGTTTCCTACAGGCAGTCCTGCTCTGATACCAAAATCTTTCATGACCCGGGATCAGGTCTAGACAAATACCCGATCCTTATCTCATATAAGCCTAACCTAAATTCCGAAACACGCAGGGAAAGATCGGTAACATTACAGAACATACAAACCATACATTAATAAGGTGAACTCTTAAGAGAGTTACAAACCAGCCATACAAGCCAGGGGTCACAGACCCATCATTACATCAAACAACGGAAGCAAACAAGTTGTTCTAAACAACAAACTTAGCAAAGGGCCTAAGAGTAGCGACCCTTCCATAGATCCTAGGCTGCTGCCCGGGAACCCCAACTACTCGTCGACTTCAACATAGAAACCACCTTCAGTTGGAGTAGCATCATCTGTAGCAATCATCATCGAAGCAAAGCTGAGTACATGGTGTACTCCGCAAGACTTATGGCTAGTGGAGTTATTTTGCAAAAAGCCATCTTTTACTTTCAAATCAAGAGGGAGAAGAAACTCATCTAGTTAGATCATTTTAAAAAGGGGATGAGAAGACTTCAACTCTAGCTCTTAAATTCATCTTTGATATCCACCAAGCATCATCATCAACTGAACCACTCTTTCCGGACTACCCCCTCAACAACCCCGAGGAAGTATTCTGGATCTCACTTTAGTTGACAAGTTTTAACATTCGGTTATAGTTCTCTATGATCTTCACATCCATTCCCAAGTCGTCCATAACCGTGGACACGGCTTTTCGAAAAGATTAATAACCCTGCAGGGGTGCACAACTTTACCCACACGTACCAACTGATTCTTAATGCCAAATTATTAGCCCTCTTCCTTGGAAGGCCGGCAGAGAGTAGTTGACCATGACCTTTACCTTTCTTTCGCCGAGACCATGAGTCACGCACTAGGGAGATGCCGCCATAACGGGTCAAGTCCTGAAGCCGGTCCCTAATGATGTGCGCAGGGTTCAAGATTACGGATGCCGGGCATCTCTTGTTCCCGACCATGCTTACCTACCTGTTATGAATGCACCTCCATCACCTCCATTCAAGAACAACCAAGATGCGTATGTCGAATGGGAAGTCCAAACTATGTGACTCATGGAATCTACTAGGCAAGTTAGTTGGTCGAGGGGGTTTCCAGGCCCCCGTGTGGTTGTACGCTCGTCTTGGTTCAAGAGGCAAGAACATCGGGTCCTAGGGGTGGCAAGTATGGGACTACAAAAACCACAACCCACGTGGCCTCCCATACAAGCCTTAGCATGTTTATTATCCACTCTGATCACATCACCACATCCTTCTATACTATATTCATTCGCATCTCCGGTGCATCACGTGAATGATCAGCATCTAAACACTAAGCATGGCTAAGCTTGACCGAACTTGTGGCACTAGCGACGCTCATAATCCAAACCCTAGTTATGCTTGGAGCGGTGGATCTGGTAATATAGTTCACAAAGGATAACATGCATCAGATAGGATTACTCTGTCTACTGACAAAAGACTATTTGAACCGAATGCATATGACGAGAATGAAATACTTTGTAATCATAGGATTCATATGTATGAGTGGGGCTTTGCTTTCCTTGTTCGTTGTTGGACTAAAACTGCTCTTCGGTGGCATTGACTTCAGCTTCGGGTTCGGTTCCTATTTGCGAGAATCAATCACCGGAAAAGAGGAAGCAACACTCAACACATGGCATGTGCAATGCTCATACAATATGGATGATATGACAAGTTAAACAATGTTGAATTGAAACCTAAAGCATACTTGGTCACTTTAAAGGGGGTTCCGAAAATCCAAACCCTAAAACAGGGGGATCATCAGAATCACTTGTGGGGTTCAATTAGTTCTTCTAGTTAAACTTGCTATCAAAGCTGATTAACAATGTATGATTATAGCTTAGTTGGATAGATTTCATTTTTCTGAACATTTTGGTATATTATTTGTATTTTTCTGATTTAAAATGAATTAGTTATGAATTTCCCAAATTCTAATTCATTTTAAATCATTTTTGGAATATTTAAATTAATTTCCAAACTTGGGCCCACATGTCAGACTTTTATTAATTTCAGATAATGTTTATGGAAATGATTAAAACCATGACAGGCAGGGCCCACCTGTCAGTCTTTTATTAATAGAAATTATTTACAAAATAATTAATAAATAAAAATGAGTTATTGCGTCATGCTGATGTCAGCATGACATCAGCAATGGAGATTACCCTCAGATCGAGCAAGGATCCAACGATCCCGTGGTCGCCTGGATGCGTGGAGGGGCGCGTTAGAGAGAGGGCGTCACGGGGAGCCAGATAGTGGCGGCGCCGCCCTGGAATGGTCGTCGGAGCACGGCACACAACAGCATGTGACGGCGGGGCGTGCAGATGCTCGTGGCGCCGACGACAGAGAGCGAGAGGAGGCGAGAGAGGAGGTCTGTGAGGACCGCAGGTTCACCATGGATGCAACGGAGGGGTCGGCGAGGTGAGGCGCGGTCGGGAAGCGTCGGAATCATCGTCGGAGAGCGGCGGACTGCGTCGGGAGAGAAGAGGTTGATGGCGACGATTTGAAGCACGCAGGGATGATTCTTCCGGTGGAGATGATCTTCGCGATGAGGCGGTTCCAACGGCGGCCTCGGCTGGCCGTGAGGTGGCCGGAGACGACGGGGCGACGCAGCACCTGCGCAGCTAGGGTTCGGGCAAAGGGGAAAACGGGGAAGAAGAGAAGCTAGGGTTGTTGATGGCGGCCCTGGAGCTCTTATAGGCTGGCGGGGGCGGCGACGATGATCTTGGCGCGCGGCGGCGCATCAGGTGGCCGGCGGCGAGCCACCGAGCTTCTTGCGTCGGGGAGGAAGAAGACAGAAACAGAAAGGCCGAAGGGGTACGGGCCTGGCTGGGCTGCTCTTGGGCCCCTGGTGGGCTTCCTGCTGGCGCCAGGGAGAGAGAAGGAGAGGTGGTCTCGACCCAGTAGCTAGGTTAGATACATTTTTATTTCCAGAAATGTTTTTCTATTTCTATTTCTGATTTCCCTTTTGTAATTTAAATTTCAAATCTGTTTTGAATCTTTTCAACTTAGAGAAATTTTTATAAAGTATATGAAATAGTGTGAGACTCTTTTATACACTTTGGGCTCAACTCATGTAGTTAGTTGTTTAAATACAAAACTCATTTGAATGGTTTTCAAATGGAGGGGGAAGTTAGGGTTTAGGGTTTGATTGGTTCTTTCTTGATTAAACCAAAATGCAAGTGTAATGCATGCATGAAATGCTCAAACACATCTTATTTATATTACATAGAAGGGTGGTATGTTACAACCGAGAAGTGTACCGATAGTGGAAGTGTGGATCGATCCCGTTGGGGTGAGATTCACCGGAGAATAAGGGAGGCCTTTTGTGGCGTTGGTGGTTTGATACCACCCCCTCTCCAAACGAGACGTACTCCATGTTGGGAGGAACTCGGTAAAATATCGTTGTACCCGCGTGCCTATGTTATCTCTATACCCGAGCTCTTTACTTATGCACTTTGCATTGTGATAGCCTTCGTGCTTGAAGTAATATATATCTTGCTATCACTTTGTTGCTTGTATTTCTTAGCATAAGTTTTTGGTGCACATAGGTGAACCTTAGTTGTTCTAGGTTGTGCTTAACAAAGTAGACACTAGTTTTATTCCACCTTTGTTGATCCACTCTAGGAAAAGTTTTAATCGCCTATTCACCCCCCTCTCTAGGCGACATCTGTATCCTTTCAATTGGTATCAGAGCCAGGTCTCTCATTTTAGGCTTCACCGCCTTGAGAGTAAAGATGTCGGCTAGAGGATTAGTGCACAATGATATGTTCATATTCGATGGCACAAATTATGATATATGGAAAAATCTTATGCTCATTCATTTTCGGGACAGGGACCCAAATTTGGAGCGTATTGTAGATATGGGTTTTTCTCCTCCTATGGATTTCAAAAATCTATCTTGTGAGGATGAGAAAAACTTATATCTCGATGCTCAAGCTTCTAATGTGCTTGTTAATGCTTTGAGCTAGTTAGTTACCTCTTCAATCATTCCTTTTTGTAGCGCTCATGAGTTATGGACAAAACTTCAAGATAAATATGTTGTGTCCAATATTTTTGAGGATGATTGTGTTGCTTCCACTTCCGGTCGAGATGAGTTCTCATCCTCTACCACTTCACCAACATGTGACTTTTCACAAGGTAATGATATGGTAAGTGGTGATAGAAATTGCAATTTGGATAATGTGCTTACTATTTGTAATCCCTCATCTATATCTAGTTGCAATGATCTATCTTTGGACCTTAACACTTCTAGCACTACAAACCTCTTACATGCTTGTGTTAATAGTCCTTGCATATCATGTAGAAATGACTTGAATAAATCTCATGATGATATGCTTGTGTTGTCTTGTTGCCATGATAAAAATGCTTCTATTTCCTTGTCTTGTGTTGCTAACCATGTAGAGGAAAATGAAGATTCTATGGGACAAGACAAGGTTTTGAATAGAGCTACAAGTGCAATATCATCATCACCTTCCTCCGGTTCTCACATATGCCTTATGGCTAAGGGAACAAAGGTAACCTCTTTGGATCCCATTGTATCTCATGATGATGATGATGATGAGGTTGATAAAGATAATGATGATTATCGACGTAAGTATGATATTACCTCTATTAATAAAATAGGAGAGGTTGTCTATAGTGCTCTCTACAAAAATAAAATTGCTTCCTCCAACCTTCTTGAAATCTTGAATTATGATAGAAGGCAATGATCTTATTGAGGAGCAAGAAAACATAATTGATGAAAAGTTTGCACTTGAGCGTGAATATGCTAATGAACTTGCTCAAGTAAAGGACTCCCTTGAAGAAGAACAAACCACCAAAGAATCTGATGCAGCCCGTCCTACGACCGCTACTACATCTACTCCCACGAGCTCCCCAAGTGGACCCATGACTCGCGCCCGAGCCAAACTCCTTCAAGCTAAGGTGAACTCGCTCCTCTCTTTGTGTGACTTCGATACACCTTTGGATGGCCTGCTACTTCATACGCATACCTTGTGCATCACCAGGTACGAAGAGAAGGACCCACAAAACGGAGGCGCACCAGTGAAAGAAGCCAAAGGCTCTCTGTCGCCAGTGGTACTACCGGACCTGGCGACCGGTACTACCGTCGGGCGGCACTACCACCCCCTGCTACCGCTAGCAACAGACGACACCAACAGAAGCCAAAATCTCTCTGTCTCCGGCGGTACTACCGGACCTCCGGTACTACCGGACGACGGCACTACCGCCCCCTGCTACCGCCACCAACAGAAGCTGCCAGCGGAAGTCCCAGGACGACAAGCAGCACTACCGGGCCCGGAAGCGGTACTACCGGCTGACCGGTACTACTGGTCGTGCTGGACCGGTACTACCGGATGTGTGTGGACCTGATCGTGTCAAGTCGGCCCAGCGCCCTGTAACCCCCTCTATATTTCGCTATTTGTTCCTAAAATACCCCTGTTTATGTGGTTGGCCTATAAATAGCCCCCACCCTCCATTGTAAACCCTAGACTTGGATAATAATAGATTAAGGACACCCCTTTGAGGATCTTTCAATCTATTGGTCTCATGCTCCTACCAAGGGGCACCCTATTATCCACCCTCCTCTTGGATCTTGCCTAGTGCGTTCAAGTTGTACAAGGCCTTGGTTTCTTGGTTTCTCGCCCCCAAGTCGTCAAGGTCTCACCAAGCACCTCATCCCCCGTTGTTGGCGTGGAGAGAGAGCTTCGCCCAACACCGATCCTAGGGATTATGTTGGACCGGTTGCCACCGACGTGAGAGATCGGCGTGTATCGTGATGTGTGTGCGTGTGTTCATGGTTTTCGCCCCCTTCTTTCCCCAACCACCGCTTTCCCCTCGTTTCTCGTGGAAATTCGTGAAAGATCGGGCCACCCCAAGGGGTTACCCCATAACATCTTGGTATCAAGAGCAAGGTTGATCACGAATTTCCCCCCAATTTTTCTTTATCCCCCTTAAAATCGAAAATCCCACCAAAAAGAGCCCCAATTTTCCTTCGGATCGATCTTTGGATTTGGTGAGTTTTTCGTGGTTTTGGTCCATAGATCTGTTGCTTTTGGAGTCGATCTATAGCCCCTGATTGTTCCTAGCCCAGCCTTTCGGTCAGTTTCCCACGAATTTGAGGTTTGTGTCAAGTGGATCTCGTTCCTGTTCTGTGACCTACGGTACTACCGGTGGCTCAGGCGGTACTACCGCCGTCCGGTACTACCGGCCGTACCAAGCGGTACTACCGCGCGCCAGAGAAGGTTTTTCTTCTTCTCTTGACGCCTCAACTTCGTTTGCTGACTTTCCATCTTCAATTTGTTCGTGTTTCGCGTGTTTGTCGCCATTTTAACACAAGCTTCCGCATCAAAAGTCACCCGCGCTCATCGACACCGCGACACTCGAACATCATCCCCACCAACGGTTGCAAGTCGTCAACAATACCAAAGGTATAACTTGCACCACTTTGACAGCCCCATATCTTCCTTTGTGTGTATCTATCCTATGAGAGCAACTCATTTTGTGTTTGTCTAAGCATTGTGCACTTGCCTTCGGAAAGTGAGAGTGTGAGGCCAAATACAAAAGTTAACATAGTAGCATAGAAAGGGAGAAAAAGGAAAAGAATCAAAAAAAAGAGAAAAAAGATACATAGTCTCCCAATATAAAGAGAATACCAAGCTTGTAAGCCAACAAGAGAGAGGAAGAGAGCACACCAAGGCAAGTGCACAAATCTATTGCTTACCCTCTTTTGGCAAACGAGTTGTGGTCTCTCCTTGAGTTAGCACGACAACCGAGCGTAGTCTTCGTTAGGACCTTTTGTGCTCATTTTCATAGTCGTGCTAACCCCGTTTTTCTCCACGTGTGCGTTTTTCCGTGTTTTTGTAGATCGTATCCTTTTGCTTTTGATCTTTGGTTCTTTACCACTTAGAACAATAACCTTTTGCTTGGATCGTTTCGTTTGGTTTTCCACAATCCTAACCTTCCACCAAAAGCTTTTGAGAGTTCTAGCATATTTCTGTGTGAGTTTATTTGCCATTTCACTTTGCACGATGTTCGCTCATTTGTGTGGCAATTGGTTTGATATAATCTCCAAGGTGAGGTAAAAGGCTAACTCTTCGCACCCTTACTCTCCATATACAACTCTTGTCGGCTTTGCATCATGGACAGGAATGGCGAGCCGTCCCAACCACCACCTCCGGAGGATGACACACAATACATGACAAGATGGGACCATTGGAAGGTCCGAGGAGAATTCAACTACCGTTGTGAAGCTCTCGAGCGGCGGCAAGATGAACAATTTAGCGAAGCCCGCGTGGAGTTCAAGAACATCGACAACCGCTTCGAAGAAGTCCGTGGCCAAATGCATGCCATGCAACACAACCTTGGTCATCAAAATGAAGCTCTTGGTCGTGCACTCGCCTCAACGGATGAGAAGCTTCAACGCCTCATTGATGGGCTAGCAAGGCCACGCTCGCGCGACTCAAGCTCATCTCAGCACTCCTCAAGTGAATCAAGTGCACCTCGCCGTCACGCTTCAAGGCACCGGGATGGACCCGTCCTTCAATCCATGAGCTCTTCTCAAGCGGTACCATCTCCGCGACACGCCGCAACGTCAAGCTATGATGGTGACCTCTCCGCAAGACCTTCATGACGTGAAGCGAACCGGCCACAACCAAGGGCACTTGTGATTCAACAAGATCAACCTCACATGGACCACCAAGCCCATCGCCGTCGACATGTTGTTTCAACAACAAGTGAAGCATCCGAAGAGGACGAACAAGATCACCGTCGACGTGAAGATCCACCAAGGCGTCATCATCGACATGATCGTCAACGTCGGCAACATGATAGTCATGACGAGCCTCCTCCACACCATGAAGAAGAAGAGCAGCCCATTGCGCATGCGGCTCGACGTCCTCCTCGCCATAGGGCGCAAGACAATGCTCCTTGGCATCAACCGTGAAAAGAACAAGAGCAAGCGCCCCAAGCTCGTCGTGAGGACCATCAACCTCCTCCTCGTCCTCAACCGCGCCAACAACACGAGCAAGCTCCCCAAGCTCGTCGTCAAAACCAAGTTCCACCACAAAACGCGGCACCTCAACAACCGCAAGAGCAACGCCACCATCACCAAGCAAGACATGAGAGCTCGGATGATGATGTTGACCGCCAAAATCATGGCAACCGCCGCAACCGGAACCGCAATGGAGAAGAAACTTTCGGCAAGCTCAAATTCACCATGCCCAAGTTCACCGGTTCCAATGAACCCGAAGAATATCTCTCGTGGGAACTCAAGGTTGACAGGATCTTCCGCATGCACAACTATAGCAATGAGAAGATGATGGCCATGGCTTCCCTCGAGTTCGATGAGTATGCCAACCTTTGGTGGGAACAAGTCCAAATCGCTCGCGAAGCAAAAGAAGAGGCTCCAATATCAACTTGGCAAGATATGAAGGCCCATATGAGATCCCGCTTTGTTCCTTCGCACTACACGCGTGACCTCTTCAACAAGCTTCAAACGCTTAGTCAAGGGACAAAGACCGTGGAAGAGTACTTCAAGCAAATGGAGCTCAACATGATCGTGCCAACATTGAAGAGCGAGATGAACAAACAATGGCACACTTCCTCAATGGCTTGAACCATCCCATCAAGCGCATCACCGAGTTCCAAAAGTACAACAAGATGGTTGAGCTTGTGCACATCGCATCAAAGGCCGAGCGTCAAGTGCAAGAGGACATCAAGTACAACAAGCCAAAGACGTACTTCACCTACAAGCAAGCACCAACCACTACTCCAACAACACCAAGTGGAAGATCCTCAAGTACCACCAAGCTTCCCTTCAAGCCAACACTCCCTCAAGGAAAATAGCCCCCAAGTGGCAAAAACACAAGGGATTATCAACCACTCAATGGTGAATGCTACAAGTGTGGAGGCAAAGGACACAAGTCGGCCGCATGTGGAAACAAGAAAGTTTTGTTCATCCATGACAACGGCGATGAAGAATACTTGAGTGAAGAAGAGTTCGATGCAAGGGTCAAGGAAGCCATGGCAAGGAAACATTTGGAAGAGGACCAAGAACTTCTTGTGTGTGAGCATGACGCAAGTCCATCGCTTGTGGTCACAAGGGTCTTAACTACCCAAGTCAATGAGAATGAAGACCAGCGCTTGAACATCTTCCAAACTCGTGCCGGCATCAATGGGAAGTCCATCAAAGTTGTCATCGATGGAGGGAGTTGCCACAACCTTGCAAGCACGGAATTGTGTGAGAAACTCAGTCTCACCCTCCATACGCATAAACACCCCTACCATATCCAATGGCTAAGTGACCAAGGATCCGTCAAGATCAAGCACACCGTCTCGGTAACGCTCTCAATTGGGACCTACAAGGACACGGTGGAATGTGACGTGGTCCCAATGACGGTTTGCCATATGTTGCTCAGAAGGCCGTGGCAATATGACAAGCGTGCTTTGCATGATGGTCACTCAAACACTTATACCTTCAAATGGCTTGATAAAACTTGTGTTGCAACCAATGACTCCTAGCTAAATAATTGCGGACAATGCAAAGGCTTTAGCGAGAGCGCAATACACAAAAACACCTTATGAGAAGAGTGGTGAGCGAGAGAACCACACCATAGTGAGTGAGTGCCACAAGCCAAACTCGAGTGGAAAAACTAAGAGTGTTCTTCTTGCCACCAAAAGTGAGATGAGAGAAGTGCGGAACAACCCATCCATCTTGCACTATGTCCTTATTTGCAAGGGACTAGCGCAAGGAACTAATGACTTGACAAATGTTCCTCCTTCTTTGATGGCTATTTTGCAGGAATTCCAAGATGTATTTCCCGAAGAGCTTCCTCATGGCCTTCCTCCACTTCGTGGAATCGAGCACCGCATCGACCTCATACCCGGTGCTCCACTCCCAAACCGCGCCGCGTATCGCACGAACCCGGAAGAGACGAAGGAGATAGAACGTCAAATCAACCAACTCGTCTCCAAAGGTTTGATCCAAGTAAGCACTAGCCCAAGCGCGGTCCCCGTGATTCTAGTTCCAAAAACGGATGATACGTTGCGGTTATGCATGGACTGCCGTCCAATCAATGCTATCACCGTGCGTTATCGACATCCTATACCGCGTCTTGATGACATGCTTGATGAGTTATGTGGAGCCACTATATTTTCGAAAATTGATCTTCGTAGTGGTTACCATCAAATTCGCATGGCCGAAGGTGATGAGTGGAAAACCGCCTTCAACACCAAGCTTGGTCTCTATGAATGGTTGGTTATGCCTTTTGGCTTATCAAATGCCCCATCAACCTTCATGCGCCTCATGAACCACATCTTGAGATCTCTCATTGGGAAGAGTGTAGTCGTTTACTTTGATGATATCCTTGTCTATAGCAAGTCACTAGAGGAGCATGTTACTCATGTTAAGGAGGTCTTTCAAATCCTTCGTCATGAAAAGCTTTATGCTAATCTCCCAAAGTGCACTTTTGCAAAAGACAAGCTGATTTTCCTTGGTTTTGTTGTGTCTTCTAATGGCATTGAAGTTGATGTCTCAAAAGTTAAGGATATACGAGATTGGCCCATCCCTACCAATGTTAGTGAACTTCGTAGTTTTCATGGGTTGGCTGGCTTTTACCGTCATTTTGTGAAAGATTTTTCTACCATTGCTTGCCCCCTCAACGAATTGACCAAGAAAAATGTCACATTCGTTTGCGGAAAAGCACAACAAAAGGCTTTTGATGAGCTCAAAACGAGGCTCACCGAAGCACCACTTCTTGCATTACCGGATTTTACAAAAACCTTTGAGATTGAATGTGACGCTAGTGGTATTGGCATTCGTGGCGTCCTTATGCAAAATGGGCGTCCTATTGCATACCATAGTGAGAAACTTGATGGCGCACGCCTTAACTATCCCATTTATGACAAAGAACTTTTTGCCTTGGTTCGAGTCCTTCAAGTGTGGCAACACTATCTTTGGCCCAAAGAATTTATCATCCATTTCGACCATGAGTCGTTGAAGTACCTCAAGGGCCAAGCCAATTTGAGTAAAAGGCACGCCAAATGGGTTGAATTCATGGAGTCTTTTCCTTACATTGTCAAATACAAGAAGGGCAAAGAAAATGTGGTAGCGGACGCCTTGTCTCGCAAAAACACAAACCTTCTTACACGTCTCGAAGTAAATGTCTTGGGTCTTGATGACATAAAATCTTTGTACGCGTCCGACCCTTTCTTTGGACCAATTTTTGCAAGATGTTCAATAGACAAAGGGATTGATGATTTCTATTTGCATAAGGGTTTTCTATTCAAACAAAACAAGCTTTGCATTCCGAAGTCGTCTCTCCAAATTTTGCTTCTTCAAGAGTCCCATGGTGGAGGCCTTATGGGTCACTTTGGCCATGACAAGACGTATGACATGCTCTCCACTCACTACTTTTGGCCAAAGATGAAACGCGACGTGGAGCGCCACGTCCAACAATGCACTACATGTATCCAAGCTAAGTCTAAGTCCAACCCCTTTGGTCTTTATATACCATTGCCTATTCCTCATACACCTTGGTCGGACATTAGCATGGATTTTGTGTTAGGCTTGCCTAGATCTAAACATGGACATGATTCTATATTTGTGGTAGTGGATCGCTTTTCAAAAATGGCACACTTTATTCCGTGCCATAAGACCGATGATGCTTCACATGTAGCCAATTTGTTTTTCAGGGAAATAATTTGTAACATCCCAAAAATACCAAACTTAGATCATCAGACACTAATCATCAAGATTAGGGTTAACAAAAAACTTTTCTAAATAAACTCATGAATACATGTATATGTCTATGCATGGATTTTGAATTTCTTTAAAAACCACCTTGTTTGTGTGATCCATTGCTTGTAAAATGTTTCTTAGGTGAAATAAACATCATCTAAAACATTCCCACACTTTTCCTAAAGACAAGTAAATCAAAACAAATATATTAAGTGAATGGTCATTTTGACCAATTTAACTCCCATGCCTACTTTGGCTGTCTCAAACTTTCAAAACCTAACAGAAACTTTTCTGGATCTTTGCATCCCTTGAATGTACTCATAACAAGGTATCAAGGCCCACTTTGTGATCATCCAAAAACTTTCAAATGCATAGTTTAAATGACAATTCAAAATTGAATCTTCTTCATATGGGAAGATCCCACTTTTCCAAAACCCACTCAAACAAGCTCAACTTTTAAAACCCAAGCATCTGCAGACTCACCAGAACCAATCTAGCAAACCCACCAAAAATCATTTCAAAATCCAAAACTTGATTTCATGCGGCCATTTCATCAAACAGGTTGCAGACACAAATCAAACAAAACATCAAACACTATAGTGTACAGTGATTCTTGCCTAACTTGTTCCCTAGTTAGCTCACACACAACTCAGTAGATCATCTAGAAAGATTAGCCCAACACTAGCACCCCTGTGAGCTTGCCATTGTCATTAATGGTGAACAGCCGAGCACCCCCATGTCACCCCATTGTGGACAGCAGGCTAGAGGAAGAACTAGCCGTGCCAACCTTGTCTGGGAGGCAGCCCACCGTCCACCGCCACTCCCTGTCCCAGCCGCGAGCGTTGCCAAGCCCTGGACCACGCGCACAAGCCACGCCCAGACCATGCCGAGCGTGCGCCAGAGCGCCACCCTCGACCAGCATCCACAGACCGCGCGCCGCCCTCACCGCGTGCACACACGATCACCACCGACCCAGGAGGCCGCCAGACATCCCCGTTTGCCGCCCCGTGCCATACAGCCACCGCCCGCCATCGAAGACGCCGCCTCTGCCGCGCAGAGCGCCGGCCGTTCCAGACCAAACCACACCGCCCCATGCCTCGCGACCATGTCGTTGAGCATCGCCAGGAGACACAGCACCGTCCCCTACCCTTGCCCATGCCATTAGCCGCCTGTAACGTCGCCCCCGACGAGCTCACCGTGCGCCCCGACGGTCCCCTCGCTCGACTATAAATAGAGGCCACCCCCGCACGATTTATTCACACCATCTCACTCCCCTCTCCTCACTGATCGTGCCACACCTTTCTCAGAGCAAGGCGAGCACCACCTCGCCGGAATTTCACTGGAGCATGCCGCTGCCGGAGAAGAAAGGAGCCAGCGATTGGAGCCGCCCCAGGAGAAGCCACCGGTACCAGGAGGTTCGCCGTCGTCGACTTCGTCGTTCGCCCGCCTCGCCAACCCTCGCCCGTACCCCGGTGAGCCCCCAGCACCCCTCACTGGCCGCGCTAGGTTTCGTTCTCGCCGGAGTTGTCTCGCGTCGACGATGACCCCCAGCCGTTGGATTAGAACTAGATCGAACGATCCGCGTTGCCCCATACCGCTTCGCCCAGCCCCGTGTCACTGACGAGTGAGGACACCCACTTAAGCAGCCCGCAGGAGCACTGCGCTTAGCAGGCCGGCCCGTTAGAATTTCCCGCGCAGCCCAACAATTCAAATTACTATTTAAATTCAAACACACTTCAGCACCCAACTTCAAAAATCAACCCAGATCGATTCAGTACACCAAATTGGATGAAACCAATTTTGTTGGAAAGGTCTGTGAATGCTTAATCCAAGCCTGTTGGATTCAAGTCATTTGGATCTATAGATCACCCATAGTAAAAATAACAAGGCATAAGCTTTTCTGCATTCAAACATTTTTCAAATTTAAACCATAAAAGCTTTTGCGTTGATTCCAACTCTCAAATATCACATTTAACCATACCTTTCAGAATATATAAAAATATATAGGTTTACTTGTAGAAATAATGTTCAAGTAATAAAAGAATGCTACATAAGCATTTCTAGCCACTTTAATTAATTAAAATAAAAGGGTAAAACCTTATTAAATTGTGACACCACTTTAAATCACATTCCCATGGACTACAATATGTGGTGATGACATGTGTCAACATGATCCCATATTTGGTTTGGAGAATATTAAATCTTAAGTAGTTTTTCAATGAGTAGAAATTACTTTTCTAAAAATAAAAGGAATTAAATCAAGCCTTAACCTTGTAATGTTAAGAGATGATGCTAGATCATCTATAGGACCCTTGTGTGTGATGATTGCAAGTAGTTAAGTATTGTTTGGTGATTGTGTACCTCGTATTTATTCATAGACGCTAGTACCGACCAAGGATACTACGAGGATGAAGGAGGATACTACGAAGAGGAAGCCGAGGAGAACTTCAACCACTGCTCTGCACAAGGCAAGATAACACTTGCAAGATACTATACCAATGCAAGCTAATTACTATGCAAGCCTAATACTACTAGTGAATGTGCAAGCTAACCCTTGCCAGATACCCTACTAATGCCACAAACCCATACTTGTGATATGACTACTATATGCCTTAAGCATATGTGATCATACCCACTTGATAAACCAATCCTAGTTTTACTTGCAAGCTTCTTACTTTATTTCGTTATCAAAGCTTACTTAGAGTCTACCTAAGAGTTTGGTAGATACTAGACAGTTATGCTGAAGGTTGCATAAAGAGCATAAAATTTGGCCTAAGCTAGAAACATTGATATCAACCTAAGATATAAGGTTGTACTTAGTTGAAACTCCACCAGTTTACCACCCCTCATCATTACTACCCCCACCTGTAGATGCTAGTGCTAAGCATAAAACTTGATCAACTTTTAGATGGGAATACTTGGTGGAAAAATGGTTATGAAAACCTTGGAATGATGGATCATTCTATTGAAATGTTTTGGACATGTGTTTCCAAACACTTGATGATTTTGGTGATGAAAATGTTGAGGCATGAGCCTTAGCCCTTTATAAAACTGATGGTTGTCTGGATGCGATACCATTCCAATTTTATCGTACAACCACAATACCCGAATATTGGATAGGGCTTGACTGGAAACTTATATACCTTAGTATTAGTTCCCTCCCGGCCAAGGTCTGAGCTGAGGCTACCTTGTGAAGATTGTCCACCTGTGTAGTACCCAAGATGACAGTGGTCATGGTTGGGAGGCCAAACTCACAGGAGAGGTGCTTATACTAGGGCGTGTAATTGAACGGTTAGGATTGATTATCCGCATACTGAGTATGGTAAATTCAGGATTTGTTCCTGATAGATGTATCGAATGTTGTGGTGAAACTGTACAATCTCTGTATACTGTCAAACTATTCGAATAGCCGCGTCCGCGGTTATGGACAGTTGGAGTGGCCATACTGTTCCCCCGTCAGACCTTTTCAAAATGACTGGTGAAATGAATTGAGACTTTGACTTGAACACAACAGAGTTGTGACCTGAATTACAAGATCCCACTTAGGAGTTATAAAATTGTGACTAGCTTTGGAACTTAGTAAAGATAAACCTGGCTTTTTGCAAAACAACCCTAGAGCCTAGTGTCCTATTATCCAAAAACCCCTTACCTGTTAGTATTAGCTTGCGAGTACTTAAAGAGTACTCATGGCTTTGTCCCTGGCTATTCCCATGGCCAGACTATGAAGAGGAGTACCTGGAGGATGGACCCCAGGAAGGTTACGACAACTAGGATCATCTCCCATCGTCAGCATTGCATGTGACCCCGAAGATGGAGCTTCGCCTACGCTACCGTTATTATTACGTATTCCGATGCTTGATGTTGTATTAAGAACTGGATCATGAGATCTCCATTTGTGTAAGAACTTATGTATCGTTTGTAATGGATGAAGTACTATGGCATCCAATTCTGTTATGTCTCGCAAAAATGGTAATCCTGGGATTGCGATGTATGGCATAACAGGCATCTAGGATTGAAAAATCCGGGTGTTGACAAGTTGGTATCAGAGCCATCCTGACCATAGGAGACCCTAGTTAGACTGGACGTTGAACCAAAAACTTAGTTTCAAAACCAAAGAAAAACAAATATTTACAAAAACCTATTCTCATTCTTACCTCTTTAATTCTTTCATAAAACTTCATGTTCCTCAACAACTCTTGCAAAAAAAAGATAAAATTTTGTCACACTTGTTCACTCTGCTAATCTACTCATCCTCTATTTTTATAGATGGACGTGAAGTACAGCAAGTTTTACCAACTTGGGAATGGAGGAGACCTTATCTTTGAGAGGGATCTGGATCAGCTTTCGGAACTTCTGGAGCGTCCGCATCCCGAGTTCTTCGGAGCTCAGCTCAATGATCAAGGAGGAGAAGATCTGCAGTGGCTAATTGTTGCAAGTCTCCGAGGAAAGATTGAACCTCCCACTGCGGAGGGAATTCAGTTTACCTTGCGGGAAAACAACTGGCTCGATGGACTTGCCAGAGCAATGCAGGAAGCTCTTTCCCGTCTGTGTGGGCAGAGCATCAATCTGATCAAGGGTAATCGCTTTGAGTTTTGCCCAAGGCGTGATGCAAATGGCCAACCACTGGAAGCCCCATACCACCCCGAGCTGAAGACTCAATTGGACCACCTTAGCTTCATGATGTATGATCGTCAGCAGGAATTGGACAACTACCGTGACTATTGCAACCACAAGTCTGCCATCATCAAGATGAAGGATCAGACCATCGCCATGCTAGCAAAGGATCGCAAGTCTCGTCGCCGTCAGCTCGACAAGAAGGAGCGCATTATTTCCCGTCTTCGCCATCGAATCTCATCTCTGGAAGAGACCATCCATGAGAGAGACATGCAGTTAGAGGAAAGGGAGAATGCCGTAGAGGATCTTCGTGGAGACCCTTACTCCTATATCAGTGATGACGATGATTTTCTGGAGGATCAGGCCATGGACTTCTTCACCGATGAGGATGATTTCGCCTTCATCGATGATGCTGAAGATGATGAAGCCACAGACTCCGAGGAGTAGTAGCACTAAGCACTAGTGTAGTGAGTAGTAGTCGGTCCCACTGTATCGTAGTTTCCAGAATGATTCTTAAAACCATCTTTTTTTCTTTGTTGTGATGTGTGTTGTACTGTGTGCTATGAATGAATGAATGAAAAAGCAAGTTGCTAGAAAAACCTGAGTCAAACTCTAAAAACTTTTCAAAAACCCAAAACCTTAGAAATTTCCCTCTTTTCTCATGATCTATATCAATCTTCAGATGCCACGTGGAGGAAGTGGTTCAGCCCCGGACCCGATGTTGCAGATTCTGCAAATGTTGACTTCTGACCGCGAAGCTGAAAGAGCGGAACGTCAAGCCAACCTAGCCACTCTGCAACAGATAGCCCAGCTAGCCCACAACAACCAAGGCCATGAAAATCAGGACAACCACGGATCTAAGCTCAAGAATTTCCAGAATACCAACCCACCCGTTTTCACCAAGTCAGAAGAACCCCTAGACGCCGATGATTGGCTGCAAACCATGGAAAATAACTTAGAAGTAGCAGGAGTGGAAGCCAACGAGAAAGTCCTATTCGCCACCCATTATCTAGCAGGAGATGCCAGGGCATGGTGGAACAGTGTTCGTGCAATGACCGGAGGCCAGATGATGACCTGGGAGGAATTCAAAGTCAAGTTTAGCAGAACCCATGTGCCACCAGGTTTGATCAAGAGAATGAGAGACGAGTTCAGAGAGTTGAAGCAAGGAAGGATGACTATAGTGGAATACCGTGACAAATTTTTGTCATTAGCTAGGTATGCCCCGGACGAGATAGACACCGAAGCCAAGTAGAAAGAAAGATTCCTGAATGGTCTGCATGACAAGATGCAGACAGTGTTAGTCAATATCCCCTTTGTTGATATTGAAGCCCTTGTCGACTCTGCTATCCAGATGGAAGGAAGGATCAACCAGGCCAATGAGAACCGCAAGCGTTGCATGATGCATCAACCAGGAACCCATCAAACCCCAAAGTATCGCCCCAACCCATCTCTAGGATTTGCCCCAAGAACCAACAGACCCCCTATGACCCGTACAACCTACCCCAACCGTGGAAACCCTAGACCCGTAGGAAATCACAACAACCCCGAAAACTCTAGCAATTTCACCCGTGCCCCACCCAAGTTCAACAACAACAATGCTACTGCCAACCCCAACACTGCCCCGAGGACTGGAAGCAATGATGTGCCTGTCGCAGCCAAGGACAAGTCACAAGTGACCTATTATGACTGTGGAAATAAAGGCCACTATTCCAACGAGTGCCCCAACAAGAAGAATGCTACAGCCCCCAACGCCAATGTCCCAGCTCAGCAGCAGTGTCGTGTCCAGCCAGGGAGAAGATTTGCCCCAGGGAATTCACTCAACCGCAATGGTCGTCTTTTTCTCATGCATGCTGAAGAAGCTCAGGAAGCGCCAGACGACGTGCTGGGTATGTTTTCTGTTAATTCAGTACTTGCAAGAGTGTTGTTTGATTCTGGTGCATCGCATTCATTTGTCACCGAAGAATTTTCCTGCACTAGTAAAATTCAACCAACCAAATTGAAGCATGTGATGATTGTACAAATTCCCGGATCAACCACCAAGGCTAGGCAAATTTGCAAGGCCGTCCCTATCCGAATTCATGGCATAGATTTTTATGCTAACCTAATAGTACTCGGAACTAAAGGTTTGGAAGTAGTACTAGGAATGGATTGGATGTCCACACATAAAGGATTGATTGACTGTGCCAAGAAAGCCATCACCATGACCAGTACCGCCGGAATATCAGTCGAGCATATATCTGAAACATTACCTCGCCAATTCAAGTGTAACAAGAGTCTAGCCCAACCTACCATTGACCAAGTCCGGATAGTCTGTGAATACCCCGATGTATTTCCAGATGTTTTGCCCGGTATGCCACCAGATATGGATTGTATGAGTATAGGGTCATGTCTTTTGGATTAACCAATGCCCCCGCTTATTTCATGAACCTCATGAATAAGATTTTTATGGACTTCCTAGATAAGTTTGTCGTTGTTTTCATCGATGAAATTCTGATTTATTCCAAATCAGAAGAAGAACATGAGCTACACCTAAGGACCATTCTTGGAACCCTTAGAGAGCATCAGCTGTATGCAAAGTTTAGCAAATGTGAATTCTGGTTACAGGAAGTAGGATTCCTCGGTCACATTGTATCAGCCGGAGGAATTGCCGTTGACCCTGCCAAAGTGAAAGATGTAGAAGATTGGCAAGCCCCAACCACTCAAACCCAAGTTCGTGCTTTTCTCGGATTGGCGGGATATTACCGCAAATTTGTTGAAGGATTCTCTAGTATCGCCCGACCCATGACCCAATTTCTGAAGAAGGACAAGAAGTTTGAATGGACCGACAAATATGAAGCGAGTTTTCAAGAACTCAAAAGGAGATTGATATCAGCCCCAATCTTAATCATGCCGGATATCACGAAGCCCTTCGATGTGTATTGTGATGCATCCAAGATTGGTCTCGGATGTGTGCTAATGCAAGAAGGCAAAGTTATATCTTATCTATCGCGACAATTGAAGCAACATGAACAAAACTACCCAACCCATGACCTCGAACTCGCAGCCGTAGTTCTAGCCCTGAAGACATGGAGACATTACCTGATGGGAAATCGTTGTGAGATTTATTCGGATCACAAGAGCCTAAAGTATATATTCACTCAGAAGGAGCTGAATATGAGGCAGAGAAGATGGATTGAGCTAATCAAGGATTACGACCTGGACATTCACTATCACCCTGGTAAAGACAACGTGGTAGCCGATGCCCTTAGCAGATTGTTGTGCCGCTTGAACTCCATGATTTTGAAGGAGCAACCAAGTTTGCACAAAGAGATGGAAGATTTTCGAATGGAATTAGTAAGTGAAGGATTTTTGGCTAGCATAGAACTTCAGCCCACTTTGATCAGTCAGATTAAAGAGGCGCAGAAGGGAAATGCCAGTATCGACGGAATCAAACGTCGTATCGGTACAGGCAAAGTACCCGGATTCACCGAGGACGAAGAAGGAGTTCTGTGGTACAAAGGACGCCTTTGTGTACCAGTAGATTCGGAGTTGAAAGAAGTTATCTTGAAGGAGGCTCATGATACTCTTTATTCTATCCATCCCGGAGGAACTAAGATGTATCAAGATTTGAAAGAGCAATTTTGGTGGCATAAGATGAAGAGAGAAATCGGAAGCTATATCGCCAAGTGTGATATATGTCAGCGAGTCAAGGCAGGACATCAAAGACCCGCTGGATTGTTGCAACCTTTGCAAATTCCGGAATGGAAATGGGATTCTGTAGGAATGGACTTTATCACTGGACTACCTACTTCTAGTAGGGGAAATGACTCTATTTGGGTCATAGTGGACAGATTGTCCAAAGTTGCCCATTTCTTGCCCGTCAAAACCACCTATCAGAGTTCGAAGCTAGCAGAGTTGTACATTGCTAGAATCGTTAGTTTGCATGGAGTCCCCAAGAACATAGAATCGGATCGAGGAACTCAGTTTACCTCGATATTCTGGAAGAAAGTCCAAGAAGGTTTAGGAACCCGCCTAGATTTCAGTACCACGTATCACCCTCAGACCGATGGACAAATGGAGCGAGTAAACCAAATACTCGAAGATATGCTTAGAGCATGTGTGTTAGAATATGGATCCAAATGGGAAGACTGTCTGCCGTTTGCAGAATTTTCATACAACAACAGTTACCAAGCCAGTTTGCAAATGGCCCCATTTGAATTCATGTACGGAAGAAAGTGCCGCACCCCTTTGAACTGGTCGGAAGTAGGAGAGAGTCAGATCTTCGGACCCGACATCCTACGAGAAGTAGAAGAGAAGGTTCACAAGATTCGTGAGCACCTCAAGACCGCCCAATCCCGAAAGAAGAGTTACACCGACAAGAGACGTCGAGACCTCGCCTTCAACATCGGAGATTTTGTTTATCAGAAAGTGTCGCCATTGAAGGGAATGCAGCGTTTCCAACTCAAAGGAAAGTTAGCCCCCAGATATATCGGACCTTTCAAAATTTTGAACCGTCGAGGAGAGGTATCTTATCAACTAGAACTACCTGAAGAGATGTCAGCTATGCACAATGTATTCCATATCTCGTTACTTCGCAAGTGTCTCGAATTCCCCGAGAAGACCAAAGTGTTCAAGAATATCGATCACCGGACCATAGAGATCAACGATGACCTAACCTATCCCGAAGTACCCATCCGTATTTTGGAAGAAGCATTTCGAACTACCAGAACTCGAAGCATCAAGTTTCTCAAGATTCAGTGGAGGAACCACACAGAAGAGGAAGCTACCTGGGAACGCGAAGATCACATCAGGACGGAGTTTCCACATCTCTTCAAAACCTAGGTAATCTTTTCGTCCTTTTTCAAATCTCGGGACGAGATTTTGTTTAAGGGGGGAAGGTTTGTAACATCCCAAAAATACCAAACTTAGATCATCAGACAATAATCATCAAGATTAGGGTTAACAAAAAACTTTTCTAAATAAACTCATGAATGCATGTATATGTCTATGCATGGATTTTGAATTTCTTTAAAAATCACCTTGTTTGTATGATCCATTGCTTGTAAAATGTTTCTTAGGTGAAATAAACATCATCTAAAACATTTCCCACACTTTTCCTAAAGACAAGTAAATCAAAACAAATATATTAAGTGAATGGTCATTTTGACCAATTTAACTCCCATGCCTACTTTGGCTGTCTCAAACTTTCAAAACCTAACAGAAACTTTTCTGGATCTTTGCACCCCTTGAATGTACTCATAACAAGGTATCAAGGCCCACTTTGTGATCATCCAGAAACTTTCAAATGCATAGTTTAAATGACAATTCAAAATTGATCTTCTTCATATGGGAAGATCCCACTTTTCCAAAACCCACTCAAACAAGCTCAACTTTCAAAACCCAAGCATCTGCAGACTCACCATAACCAATCTAGCAAACCCACCAAAAATCATTTCAAAATTCAAAACTTGATTTCATGCGGCCATTTCATCAAACAGGTTGCAGACACAAATCAAACAAAACATCAAACACTATAGTGTGCAGTGATTCTTGCCTAACTTGTTCCCTAGTTAGCTCACACACAACTCAGTAGATCATCTAGAAAGATTAGCTCAACACTATCACCCCTGTGAGCTTGCCATTGTCATTAATGGTGAACAGTCGAGCACCCCCATGTCACCCCATTGTAGATTAGCTCAACTCTGGGAGGCAGCCCACCGTCCACCGCCACTCCCTGTCCCAGCCGCGAGCGTTGCCAAGCCCTGGACCACGCGCACAAGCCACGCCCAGACCATGCCGAGCGTGCGCCAGAGCGCCACCCTCGACCAGCATCCACAGATCGCGCGCCGCCCTCACCGCGTGTACACATGATCACCACCGACCCAGGAGACCGCCAGACATCCCCGTTTGCTGCCCCGTGCCATACAGCCACCGCCCGCCGTCGAAGACGCCGCCTCTGCCGCGCAGAGCACCGGCCGTTCCAGACCAAACCACACCGCCCCATGCCTCACGACCATGTCATTGAGCATCGCCAGGAGACACAGCATCGTCCCCTACCCTTGCCCATGCCATTAGCCGCCTGTAACGTCGCCCCCGACGAGCTCACCGTGCGCCCCGACGGTCCCCTCGCTCGACTATAAATAGAGGCCACCCCCGCACGATTTCTTCACACCATCTCACTCCCCTCTCCTCACTGATCGTGCCACACCTTTCTCAGAGCAAGGCGAGCACCACCTCGCCGGAATTTCACTGGAGCCTGCCGCTGCCGGAGAAGAAAGGAGCCAGCGATTGGAGCCGCCCCAGGAGAAGCCACCGGTACCAGGAGGTTCGTCGTCGTTGACTTCGTCGTTCGCCCGCCTCGCCAACCCTCGCCTGTACCCCGGTGAGCCCCCAGCACCCCTCACTGGCCGCGCTAGGTTTTGTTCTCGCCGGAGTTGTCTCGCGTCGACGATGACCCCCAGCCGTTGGATTAGAACTAGATCGAACGATCCACGTTGCCCCATACCGCTTCGCCCAGCCTCGTGTCACTGACGAGTGGGGACACCCACTTAAGCAGCCCGCGGGAGCACTGCGCTTAGCAGGCCGGCCCGTTAGAATTTCCCGCGCAGCCCAACAATTCAAATTAAATCCTTTTCTATTTAAATTCAAACACACTTTAGCACCCAACTTCAAAAATCAACCCAGATTGATTCAGTACACCAAATTGGATGAAACTAATTTTGTTGGAAAGTTCTGTGAATGCTTAATCCAAGCCCGTTTGATTCAAGTCATTTGGATCTATAGATCACCCATAGTAAAAATAACAAGGCAGTAGCTTTTCTTCATTCAAACATTTTTCAAATTTAAACCATAAAAGCTTTTGAGTTGATTCCAACTCTCAAAAATCACATTTAACCATACCTTTCAGAATATATAAAAATATATAGGTTTACTTGCCGAAATAATGTTCAAGTAATAAAAGAATGCTACATAAGCATTTCTAGCCACTTTAATTAATTAAAATAAAAGGGTAAAACCTTATTAAATTGTGACACCACTTTAAATCACATTCCCATGGACTACAATATGTGGTGATGACATGTGTCAACATGATCCCATATTTGGTTTGGAGAATATTAAATCTTAAGTAGTTTTTCAATGAGTAGAAATTACTTTTCTAAAAATAAAAGGAATTAAATCAAGCCTTAACCTTGTAATGTTAAGAGATGATGCTAGATCATCTATAGGACCCTTGTGTGTGATGATTGCAAGTAGTTAAGTATTGTTTGGTGATTGTGTACCTCGTATTTATTCATAGACGCTAGTACCGACCAAGGATACTACGAGGAGGAAGAAGGATACTACGAAGAGGAAGCCGAGGAGAACTTCAACCACTGCTCTGCACAAGGCAAGCTAACACTTGCAAGATACTATACCAATGCAAGCTAATTACTATGCAAGCCTAATACTACTAGTGAATGTGCAAGCTAACCCTTGCCAGATACCCTACTAATGCCACAAACCCATACTTGTGATATGACTACTATATGCCTTAAGCATATGTGATCATACCCACTTGATAAACCAATCCTAGTTTTACTTGCAAGCTTCTTACTTTATTTCTTTATCAAAGCTTACTTAGAGTCTACCTAAGAGTTTGGTAGATACTAGACAGTTGTGCTGAAGGTTGCATAAAGAGCATAAAATTTGGCCTAAGCTAGAACCCTTGATATCAACCTAAGATATAAGGTTGTACTTAGTTGAAACTCCACCAGTTTACCACCCCTCATCATTACTACCCCCACCTGTAGATGCTAGTGCTAAACATAAAACTTGATCAACTTTTAGATGGGAATACTTGGTGGAAAAAATGGTTATGAAAACCTTGGAATGATGGATCATTCTATTGAAATGTTTTGGACATGTGTTTCAAAACACTTGATGATTTTGGTGATGAAAATGTTGATGCATGAGCCTTATCCCTTTATAAAACTGATGGTTGTCTGGATGCGATACCATTCCAATTTTATCGTACAACCACAATACCCGAATATTGGGTAGGGCTTGACTGGAAACTTATATACCTTAGTATTAGTTCCCTCCCGGCCAAGGTCTGGGCTGAGGCTACCTTGTGAAGATTGTCCACCTGTGCAGTACCCAAGATGACAGTGGTCATGGTTGGGAGGCCAAACTCACAGGAGAGGTGCTTATACTAGGGCGTGTAATTGAAAGGTTAGGATTGATTATCCGCATACTGAGTATGGTAAATTCAGGATTTGTTCCTGGTAGATGTATCGAACGTTGTGGTGAAAGTGTACAATCTCTGTAGAGTGTCAAACTATTCGAATAGCCGCGTCCGCGATTATGGACAGTTGGAGTGGCCATACTGTTCCCCCGTCAGACCTTTTCAAAATGACTAGCGAAATGAATCGAGACTTTGAATTGAACACAACAGAGTTGTGACCTGAATTACAAGATCCCACTTAGGAGTTATAAAATTGTGACTAGCTTTGGAACTTAGTAAAGATAAACCTGGCTTTTTGCAAAACAACCCTAGAGCCTAGTGTCCTATTATCCAAAAACCCCTTACCTGTTAGTATTAGTTTTCGAGTACTTAAAGAGTACTCATGGAATTGTCCCTGGCTATTCCCATGGCCAGACTATGAAGAGGAGTACCTGGAGGATGGACCCAGGAAGGTTACGACAACTAGGATCATCTCCCATCGTCAGCATTGCCTGTGACCCCGAAGATGGAGCTTCGCCTACGCTACCGTTATTATTACGTATTCCGCTGCTTGATGTTGTATTAAGAACTGGATCATGAGATCCCCATTTGTGTAAGAAGTTATGTATCGTTTGTAATGGATGAAGTACTATGGTATCCAATTCTGTTATGTCTCGCAAAAATGGTAAGCCTGGGATTGCGATGTATGGCATAACAGGCATCTAGGATCGAAAAATCCGGGTGTTGACATAATTAGGCTGCACGGTGTACCAAGAACAATCGTCTCCGACCGCGACGTCAAATTCATGAGCTACTTCTGGAAGACTCTCATGGCCAAGCTCGGCATCAAGCTCCTCTTCTCGTCCGCCTCGCATCCTCAAACCGATGGACAAACCGAGGTCATCAATCGAAGCCTTGGAACACTCCTCCGGGTGTTGATAAAGAAGAACCTTAAAGACTGGGAGGAATGTATTCCACATGCCGACTTTGCCTACAACCGCGCCAAGCACTCCACCACCATGAGTATCCCGTTCATGATCGTCTATGGCTTCGAGCCTCTCACCGCGCTCGATATCCTCCCACTACCACTTCATGAACGTGCCAATATGGACGTTGTCAAGCGTGCCCAAACAATGAAGAAACTCCATGAAGACACACGAGCTACTATCGAGCAACAAGTCCTTCGCCAAGCATCAAGGCTAAACAAGAACAAGAAAGAGATAATCTTCGAAGAGGGCGACCTTGTGTGGATACACTTAAGTAAAGACCACTTCCCCAAGGAATGCGACTCCAAACTCAAGCCAAGAGGTGATGGACCATTCAAGGTGCTAAAGAGGATCAACAACAACGCCTATATCATCGATATCCCAACATCAAAGTATCTTGTGAGCTCGACATTCAATGTCAAGGACCTCTCACCCTACCAGGGAGAAGATGAAGTTGAAAAGATTGAAGAGTCGAGGACGACTCTTTCCCAAGGGGGGGGAGCTGATGCAGCCCGTCCTACGACCGCTACTACATCTACTCCCACGAGCTCCCCAAGTGGACCCATGACTCGCGCCCGAGCCAAACTCCTTCAACCTAAGGTGAACTCGCTCCTCTCTTTGTGTGACTTCGATACACCTTTGGATGGCCTGCTACTTCATACGCATACCTTCTGCATCATCAGGTATGAAGAGAAGGACCCACAGAACAGAGGCGCACCAGTGAAAGAATCCAAAGGCTCTCTGTCGCCAGCGGTACTACCGGACCTGGCGACCGGTACTACCGCCTGGCGGCACTACCGCCCCTGCTACCGCCAGCAACAGACGACACCAAAATAAGCCAAAAACTCTCTGTCTCTGGCGGTACTACCGGACCGCCGGTACTACCGGACGACGGCACTACCGCCACCAAAAGAAGCCGCCAGCGGAAGTCCCAGGACGACAAGCGGCACTACCGGGCCCGGAAGCGGTACTACCGGTCGTGCTGGACCGGTACTACCTGATGTGTGTGGACCTGATCGTGTCAAGTCGGCCCAGCGCCCTATAACCCCCTCTATATTTCGCTATTTGTTCCTAAAATACCCCTGTTTATGTGGTTGGCCTATAAATAGCCCCCACCCTCCATTGTAAACCCTAGACTTGGATAATAATAGATGAAGGACACCCCTTTGAGGATCTTTCAATCTATTGGTCTCATGCTCCTACCAAGGGGCACCCTATTATCCACCCTCCTCTTGGATCTTGCCTAGTGCGTTCAAGTTGTACAAGGCCTTGGGTTCTCGGTTTCTCGCCCCCAAGTCGTCAAGGTATCACCAAGCACCTCGTCCCCCGTTGTTGGCGTGGAGAGAGAGCTTCGCCCAACACCGATCCTAGGGATTATGTTGGACCGGTTCCCACCGGCGTGAGAGATCGGCGTGTATCGTGATGTGTGTGCGTGTGTTTGTGGTTTTCGCCCCCTTCTTTCCCTGACCACCGCTTTCCCCTCGTTTCTCTTGGAAATTCGTGAAAGATCGGGCCACCCTAAGGGGTTACCCCATAACAGAATCTCTTGAGGAGACTTTTACTCTAGAATTATATAGAGTAAAGGAATACCATGATAGAGAACTTGCGGTGGCTAACTCCTTCAAGATTAAAAATGATGATCTTGAAGTTGCTTATGCTAAACTTGTTGAGGATTTTAAGCACCTCGAAAATGGCTCTCGGGTCGTTAAGAGGGAGCTCATCAAACTCACCGAGTCACATGAGCAACTTAAAGCTTCATATTTAAAAGATCTTGGCAAGTTGACCTCACCTCTTGCTAATAATAATGATGCTTGTGCTACTAACTCTATTTCTTGTGAAGCATTTATTTTTAAGGAGAATGTTGAGCTAAAGGCTCAACTTGCTTTGCTAACTAGCAACTATGGGAAATTAGAAGAAAGTAATGTTAAGCTCTCGAGCTCGCATGAGGATCTTTTAGTCTCCCATGGTAGGCTAAAGTTAGCTCATGAGGCCATCATGTCAAAGGTAACATCTAGTGGGCCTCATGTGTACATTAGCCCTATATCTCCTCCAAATGTTATATTGCCATGTGCTAGTCCTTGTAATTCATCCTCTCACAACCATGATATATCTCGTGATGAATTACATTCCATGCCTTGTTGCTCTAACAATGTAGCATCTACTTCCTCTAGTACTTTTGTTGAAACTAACCATGTAGAGGAAATCAAAGAGCTAAAGGCTCAAGTCACTTCTTTGAAGAATCACTTGAAAAAGGGTCATCAAGGGAAGGTCGCACTCAACAAAATCTTGAGTGTGCAAAAATCCCCCAATGACAAGAGTGGGCTTGGATTCAACTCCAATGTCAAGAACAAGTCCACTATCAAGTTGAAGCACAAGGACAACAAGAAGAATGATCAAGATCAAGTCAAGAATCCGGCCAACATTGTTTGCTTCAAGTGCAAGGAATAAGGGCACCATGTTAGATCTTGCCCATTGAAGAAAAGGCCTCTTAGTGTGAAGCAACAAGGGAAGCGGCCTCAAGCTCCACCTCAATTCATCGACGGACCTCTTCCTAAGAGGACTACTCAAGCTCTTCCTCGAGTCATGGTTTCACCTAAGAAGAAAGATGGCATGAGAAGAACTTGCTACGTATGTCGTGCAAAGGGGCACATTTCTTCCTCATGCACTATTGGTATCTCCTCATCCAACCCTATCACTATTGATGATGCTTATTCTCTTTGTAAGGATGAGGTTGGCAATGTGTTTGCCAAATTTGTTGGTGCTCAATGTGGTTTGAAGAAAAGAACCATTTGGGTTGCCAAGCCTATTGTGACTAACTTCTTAGGACCCAACTTGTTTGGGGACCAACAAGCCAAAACTTGATCAATAGGCGTGTGTTGGAGGGCATTGGAGACTTGGCTACATCATGGAGAATTAAGGGATCTTCATTATTATTTTTGTCAAGCCAAGTCATATGGATTATATTGCTCCTATTATATTTCCAATGTTCCCCCTTGCGGTAACATATGCTTAACTCATTTCATTAAAAGTTACTCGCCCCCTTGTGCATGTGTTGGTTTTGTATCTTCCATGCTTTTGTACATGTTGTATTTTGCACTTAATTATCTTGAGGTATGAAGCATATTTTTGTATGATTAGGTGGAACACCATGTATGTGTGTTTCTTGTATTGGAGCCTTAATTGGTTATATTTGATATCTTATTTGGCTCTTGTGAGAGATTAATGGATTATCCCATTTTGGGGGAGTGTTATGCTTGGGTATTCCACAATCATAAAATTGTGTGTACATGAGGAATACCACCTAGTATTTATATTGGATTATTGCCAAGTCTCTATGTGGTACAATTCTCATGAGAAATTTAAGTTTATAATGTCCATTAATTATATCTATTTGTATCCTTTTGCCTCGTGTTGGTTTTATGGTAGTATCACATTATGGGGGAGTCATATTCTTAGTGCATATTACAATCCCATAAAATGTGAATATTCAAGGTTGTGTCACTTAGAATTGATATTGATAATTATCTAGCGCCTATGTGACACATTTGCTCATACAAGTTCCAATTTGCTTGAATGCATTTATTGATCATATTTTGGATCTTGTATATAAGAGTGGTTCTTGTATGTGTTTCCACATATTTAGATCTCTATATCATCATGGAAACCATTTGCTTCAAATTACTCTAATCACTAGTGATTGTGTGACAATTGGAAGCTACCAAGAATCTTGTTCGAAGTATCATGCTTAATTCTTATATTTGTTATATGCTTCTTGTTGTGACTATGATCTTGGATATCCATGCAAGATACCTTGGGAAAATGATTCCCAATATTTCTTGTCCTTGTACAATGAGTGCTATAATTATGGTAGAATTTATTGATCATATTCACTTTGGCCCTTTCGTAATATTGTCCTATCTTTGGCCAAGTAAATGTTTTGTGTGCTTCCATGTATTCCTTGCTACTTTTGGATCTTCTTATTTTATTGGTATCCTCTTGTGTTTTATTTAATGTAGGTAGTAGTGATGATCTCATTTGTGTGCATTTTGCATTCAAAAGCAAAATTCTATATAATGTACTACTTATGGGTTAGCTCTCCTATATTATTTAGAACACTCGTACTTATGCTTCTTTGTTTGATCCATATCGGGTTTTATGTGCGTGGAACCTCAATCTTTCTGTTTTGGTATTTTGTGCCATCATGAGAAGTTTGGGGAGTTTGGTTTCTTGTTGGAACCTTGCTCTTTTTGGGAGTTGGTTTTGTCTCATTCCTTATTACATGATTCGACCATTTTAGAATGAGATAAATCCTTGAGCATTTTTATTTTTATATATCTTTTGCTCTTTGGCTTTTGCCTAGTTCATTTGTTGAATTTGTGATATTTCATGTGTTGAATTGGTTCTTTGATATAATTTGGACATCATTTTTCGTGTCACACTCTTGTGTGTGCAATCTCGATTTACTTGGTGTTTTTGTTCAAATTGTATATTCTTTTTGGTTCTTGAAGGATTTGTGCATGCATATTTACTAAATGTTTATATAATGGCATGCTTGCTTTCTTTGATCCAATATATAGGGGATACTCCACCAAATCCCATCGGCTAAGTTTTACATGATATTCAATTTCACATTAATATGTACATATTTATGTGGAGTCTCTCCTATGTATTGTAGTTGCACTAACTACATTGGACCCAATAAGTTTGGGGACCATTTTGTACTTAAATGTGTTTTAGGTACATTTGAGATATATTGGATACTTATCTCTCAATCTTGAAGAAGTGGTGCGGTAATGAAAATTGGAGGCAAGCTATAGGATGATCAATGAATTCATATCCTCTACTGTTGGAGATATGCCCTAGAGGCAATAATAAATGTAGTTATTATTATATCTTTGTGTTTATGATAAATGTTTACATTCATGCTATAATAGTATTAACAAGGAAACATTGATACTTGTGTGATTTGTAAACTTAATTTGAAGTCCCCAGTATAGCCTCTATACATCGCTAGCTTGTTGGTTGATAAATGATTGTGGTTTCCCTATCATGAACATTGAGATGTTATCAACAACAAGATCATATCGTTAGGAGAATGATATGGTGGACATACTCCTATAGATAAGCGTAGCATAAAGATCAAGTCATTTCAATAGTTCAATTGCTATATGCTTTCTGATACATAGTAACCTAATTCCTTCGACCATGAGATCATGCATATCACCTTTGCCGGATGGATACTTTGATGACATCAAACACCACACCGTAACTGGGTGGCTATAAAGGTGGCATTGAGTGTTCAGAAAGTATTGGTTGAAACACATGGATCAAGAGTGGGATTTGTCCATCCATATGACGGATAGATATACTCTGGGCCCTCTCGGTGGAATGTCATCCAATTAGCTTGCAAGCATGTGACTGGCTCACAAGGGATCACATATCACGGGAACGAGAAAAGAGTACTTATTGGTAACGAGGTTGAACTAGGTATGCAGAGATACCGACGATCATAACCTCGGATAAGTAAACTATCATGAGACAAAGGGAAATTGGTATCGTAGGTAAGTGGTTCATTCGATCGCAAGTAATCGTAGAAATATGTGGGAGCCATATGAATTTCCAGATTCCTCTATTGGTTATTGTTCGGAGAAGTGTCTCGATCATGTCCGCATAATTCACGAACCGTAGGGAGACACACTTAAGGATTCGACGTTGTTTGAGTAGTTATGGAATGAATGAGAAAGAGACCGAATGTTGTTCGGAGTCTCGGATGGGATTCGGGATATCACGAGGAGATCCGGAATGGTCCGGAGAATAAGATTCATATAAGGAAAGTCCCGTTTCGGAGTTGGGGAATGATTCCGGTGTTTTCATCAGGAATGTTCTAGAAGGTTCCGGAATGTCCGGCACCCCGGAGGGGAATGGTACATGAATGGGTTGTATCAAGTTGGTATGATTGCATCATGTACTAAGTGTCATCGTTGTTCCAAATAAAGGATTAATCGAATCCTAGTTTGAAAAGTCAAATAGCTAAATTGAAAAGTAAAACGGCTAAATTTGGAAAGTGGAAAAGAGGAGGAGGAGGTGAAACCGAGTTGGGGAGGGAGTCCTCCTCCCCAAGCCGGCGAACCACCCAAGACTAGTTGGGGAGGGACTCCCCTCCCTCCCCTTGGCCACCGGCCCCTCCACCTATATAAGGAGGGGCAGGGCTCCCTCCTAGCACACACAAGTACCTCTCCTCAAACCCTAGCTTGGCGCCTACCACCATAGCCGCCGCCCACTAGGGTTTTGCCCTAGCCGCCGACTTGGGGGTCCCCGGAACCCTAGCCGCCGGCTCTAGCACCTCCTCCTTGGTGTGTATAAAACCTAGATCGCCGAGGAGCTCTCTCATACTCCACCATACTCGCTCCGGCTTAAGGCGAAGCCCTGCGAGATCTCCCCTCTACTTCCGGTACCACGCCGTTGTGCTGCCAGAATCACGAGGAGAGTGCTACAACCTCCGCTGCCTGCTGGAACAAGGGAGAGGAAGGTCTTCGTCGAGTACCGAACGTGTGACCGACTGCGGGAGCGCTGCCGGAACGCAGCGCCAGAAGGATCGTCTACGCGATCTTGAGATCGGGAAGAGTACGACTACATCACCCACGAGAATCCGCTCTCGTTAAACGCTTTGGAATCTTCGAGGGTAAGTTATTCCATCGACTCGTTGCTACAATCTAGTAGATAGATCTTGGCTTGTTTGTTTGTATGCGATAGAATTTTTTTGTTTTCCATGCTACGAAACCCTACAGTGGTATCAGAGCCGTGTCTATATGTAGATCTGTTGCACGAGTAGAACACAATGGTCATTTTGGGCGTTGATGCTTTTATTGTCGATTGCTTCTTGTGTACTTTGCATCTTGCGGTATGTTGGGATGAAGCGGCCCGGGCTAACCTTACATGACATCGTTCATGAGACTTGCTCCACGCTTGACATGCAACTTGTATTGCATAAGTGGCTTTGCGGGTGCCTGTTTCTCCTAGCATAGTTAAGATCCAATTTACAACGGGTGATTAACAATACTAGTATCAATGTTGTGGTTCATGTTCGTAAGTTAGAACTACACTTATTGAAAGCCCCAAACCACGTAAAACATGCAAAGAAAGTAGAGGCGTCTAACTTTGTTTTGCAGGGGTGTGCAGTGATGTGATATGGCCATGATTGTGATTATATTTGATGTATGCAATGTTCCTTATTGTAAGTTGGCAACCGGCAGGAGCCATATGGTTGTCTTTAATTTATGTTAAGACCCGCGTGTCTATTCAAAGTAGTTGTAATAGTTGAAGCCGGTGGACGACAACCATGGAGAGGCGTCATTGACCTTGATGCAATGCCGGTGATGATGGAGATCATGTTCGTGCTAGAAGATAGAGATCGGAAGCACAAAGAAGAAAGGCCATATCATATCACATATTATGAATTGCATGTGATGTTAATCCTTTATGCATCTTGTATTGCTTAGTAGACGACGGTACCATTATAAGATGATCCCTCATACACATGAATTTCAAGTCATAAAGTGTTCACCCTTAGTTAGCACCGTTGCTAAAGCTTGTTGTTTCGAAGCACCACGTGATGATCGGGTGTGTTAGATTCTGCAAGTGTATACAACGTGAGCAAGCCAGATTTGCTCATGCGGAAACTAAGGTTTGATCTTGACGAGCCTAGCATGTACAGACATGGTCTCGGAACACGGATCACCGAAAGGTAAAGCATGAATCATATAGTAGATATGATGAACATGACGATTGTTCGCCATTGAAACTATATCAACTCTCGTGATGATCGGTGTTGATGTAGTGGATTTGGTTCGTGTGATCACTAAAACAATGTGAGGGATGTTGTTTTGAGTGGGAGTTCACCTAGATTAACTTTATTATTAATTTGAACTCAATTTGTCATAAACTTAGTCTAAACTATTGCAAATATGTTGTAGATCAATGGCAGCCCCTACCATCAATTTTAATGCGTTCCTAGAGAAATAAAAGTTGAAAAACAATGGAAGCAACTTCGCGGATTGGTTCCGCAATTTGAGGATTGTCCTCACAGCTGGTAATTTGACCTATGTGCTGGATGCACCGCTGGGTGACCCACCTGCAGCTGATGCTTCCGATGAAGTAAAGAATGTTTACCTCGCTCGGAAGAATCAGTACTCCATAGTTCAGTGTGCTATCTTGTATGGTTTGGAATCGGAGCTTCAGAAAAGGTTTGAGAATTCAGACCCATATGATATTGTCGAGGATCTCAAATTGATCTTTGAGACTCATGTGGCAATTGAAAGTTATGAGGCTTCTGAAAAGTTCTTTAACTGCAAGATGGAAGAGGGCAGCTCCGTCAGTGAGCATGTGCTTAAGATGTCTGGGCACGCAAACAAACTTCAAAGCTTGGGTATAGTGATTCCTAATGCTTTGGGGATTTACCATGTCCTCCAATCACTACCACCAAGTTACAAGAACTTTGTGATGAACTACAACATGCAGAACATGAAAAAGTAGTTGCCAAAACTGTTTGCTATGTTAAAGTCTGCAGAAGTGGAGATCAAGAAAGAGCACCAAGTGTTGTTGGTCAATAAGACCACCAAATTCAAGAAAGGCAAGTCTAAGCAGAAGGGACACTTCAAGAAGGGTGGTAAGAAAGTTACCACGCCGACGAAGAAGACCAAGGCTGGACCTAAGCCTGATACTGAGTGCTTTTACTGCAAGGGAGAAGGTCACTGGAAGCGGAATTGCCCAAAGTACTTGGCGGATTTGAAGAACGGCAACATCAAGAAGAAAGGTATATCTGATATACATGTTATTGATGTGTATCTCACTAGTACTCGTAGTAGTGCCTGGGTATTTGATACTGGTTCGGTTGCTCATATTTGTAACTCGAAACAGGTGCTGCAGAATAAACGGAAGCTAGCGAAGAACGAGGTGACGATGCGCGTGGGAAACGGATCAAAGGTTGATGTGATCGCGGTCGGCACGCTACCCCTTCATCTACCATCGGGATTAGTTTTATACTTAAATAATTGTTATTTGGTGCCTGCGTTGAGCATGAACATTATATCGGGATCTTGTTTATTGCGAGACGGTTACTTATTTAAGTCTGAGAATAATGGTTGTTCGATTTATATGAGTAATATGTTTTATGCACATGCACCTTTGATAGATGGTCTATTCTTATTTAATCTCGATAGTGGAAATACACATATCAACAACATTGAGGCTAAACGTTTGAAATCGAGCGATAACTCGACCTATATGTGGCACTGTCGTCTTGGTCACATTGGAGTGAAGCGTATGAAGAAACTCCATTCCGATGGACTTCTTGAATCACTTGATTTCGAATCACTTGAAAGATGCGAAGCATGTTTCATGGGAAAAATGACTAAGACTCCATTTTCTGGTATGATGGAGCGAGCTACGGACTTATTGGAAATCATACATACCGATGTGTGTGGTCCAATGAGTGTAGCATCGCGCGGTGGTTATCGTTATGTTCTTACCTTCACGGATGACTTGAGTAGATATGGGTATATCTATTTCATGAAACATAAGTCCGAAACTTTCGAGAAGTTTAAGGAGTTTCAAAGTGAGGTAGAGAATCAACGTAACAAGAAGATTAAATTTCTGCATTCTGATCGTGGAGCTGAATATCTAAGTTACGAGTTTGGCGAGCATTTGAAGAAATGCGGAATACTTTCACAATTGACACCGCCGGGAACACCACAGCGTAATGGTGTGTCCGAACGTCGTAATCGAACTCTCTTAGATATGGTTTGTTCTATGATGTCACTTACAGATTTACCGCTATCATTTTGGGGTTATGCATTAGAAACAGCCGCATTCACTTTAAATAGGGCACCATCTAAATCCGTTGAAACGACACCGTATGAATTATGGTTTGGGAAGAAACCTAAATTGTCGTTCCTTAAAATTTGGGGATGCGAAGCCTATGTAAAGAAGTTACAGCCGGACAAGCTAGAACCCAAAGCGGAAAAATGCGTCTTCATAGGATACCCGAAGGAAACTATTGGGTATACCTTCTATCATAGATCCGAAGGCAAAATCTTCGTTGCCAAGAATGGATCCTTTCTAGAGAAGGAATTTCTCTCAAAAGAAGTGACTGGAAGGAAAGTAGAACTCGACGAGGTTGTCGAACCTTCTCTCGAAATTGCGAGTAGCGCAGCACCGGAAGACGTTCCTGTGGTGCCTGCACCAATTAGAGAGGAAGCTAATGATGATGATCATGAAACTTCGGTTGAAGTTGCTACAGAGCCTCGGAGGTCAACGAGAACTCGTACCACTCCAGATTGGTATGATCCCGTTATGAGTGTCATGTTGGTGGACAACACCGATGACCCTGAGACATATGAGGAAGCAATGATGATCCCAGATTCCAATAAATGGCAAGAAGCCATGAAATCCGAGATTGGATCCATGTACGAAAACCAAGTATGGACTTTGGTGGACTTACCGGATGGCCGGAAGGCTGTCGAGAACAAATGGATCTTCAAGAAGAAAACAGATGCTGATGGTAATGTTACTGTCTATAAAGCTCGACTTGTCGCAAAAGGGTTTCGACAAATTCAAGGAGTTGACTACGATGAGACTTTCTCACCAGTAGCGAAGCTAAAGTCTGTGAGGATTATGTTAGCAATCGCTGCATATTATGATTATGAGATATGGCAGATGGATGTCAAAACAGCATTCCTCAATGGAGACATTGATGAAGAGTTGTATATGATGCAACCCAAAGGTTTTGTCGATCCTAAAGATGCTAACAAGATATGCAAACTTCAACAGTCCATCTATGGATTGAAGCAAGCATCCCGAAGTTGGAATCAACATTTTGATAAGGTGATCAAAAGTTTTGGTTTTATACAAACTTATGGAGAAGCTTGTATTTACAAGAAAGTGAGTGGGAGCTCTGTAGCATTCTTAATACTATATGTAGATGACATATTTTTGATTAGGAATGATGTATACCTTCTTAATAGTGTCAAGGAATATTTGAATAATAGTTTTTCAATGAAGGATCTTGGCGAAGCAGCTTACATATTAGGCATAAAGATTTACAGAGATAGATCGAAACGCCAAATATCATTGTCACAGAGTACATATTTGGACAAAGTTCTAAAGAGGTTTGGAATGGAAGATAGCAAGAAAGGGTTCTTGCCCATGTTGCCCAATACGACCTTGAGTAAAACTCAAAGTCCGACATTGGCAGAAGATAGAGAAAGGATGAGTAAGACTCCCTATGCCTCAGCCATAGGATCTCTAATGTATGCCATGCTATGTACTAGACCCGACATTGCATATGCTGTTAGTTTGACTAGCAGATATCAAAGTGATCCAGGAGTGGATCATTGGACAGCGGTCAAAAACATCCTTAAGTACTTGAGAAGAACTAAGGATATGGTTCTTTCTTATGGAGGCGATGAACAGCTCGTTGTTAATGGTTACACCGATGCTAGTTGGAACACCGATCCGGATGATTCCAAATCACAATCTGGATACGTATTTATTTTGAATGGTGCAGCAGTTAGCTGGAGGAGTGCAAAGCAAAGCGTTGTGGCGAGATCTTCAACTGAATCGGAATACATGGCTGCTTCGGAGGCTTCACAAGAAGCGATATGGATGAAAGAGTTCATTACAGAGCTGGGTGTGGTTCCTAGTGCGCTGGACCCAATGTCTATCTACTGTGATAACATGGGCGCCATAGCCAATGCGCAAGAACCAAGGTCACACAAGAAGCTGAAGCACATCAAGCTACGTTTTCACGCTATTCGAGAACATATCCAAGATGGGGATATAAAGATTTGCAAAGTACACACAGATCTGAATGTGGCGGATCCGTTGACTAAACCTCTCCCGAGGGCAAAACATGACCAGCACCAAACTGCCATGGGTGTTCGGTATATTACCATGTAATCTAGATTAGATGACTCTAGTGTAAGTGGGAGACTGTTGGAGATATGCCCTAGAGGCAATAATAAATGTAGTTATTATTATATCTTTGTGTTTATGATAAATGTTTACATTCATGCTATAATAGTATTAACAAGGAAACATTGATACTTGTGTGATTTGTAAACTTAATTTGAAGTCCCTAGTATAGCCTCTATACATCGCTAGCTTGTTGGTTGATAAATGATTGTGGTTTCCCTATCATGAACATTGAGATGTTATCAACAACAAGATCATATCGTTAGGAGAATGATATGGTGGACATACTCCTATAGATAAGCGTAGCATAAAGATCAATTCATTTCAATAGTTCAATTGCTATATGCTTTCTGATACATAGTAACCTAATTCCTTCGACCATGAGATCATGCATATCACCTTTGCCGGATGGATGCTTTGATGACATCAAACACCACACCGTAACTGGGTGGCTATAAAGGTGGCATTGAGTGTTCAGAAAGTATTGGTTGAAACAGATGGATCAAGAGTGGGATTTGTCCATCCATACTATGTATAGATATACTCTGGGCCCTCTCGGTGGAATGTCATCCAATTAGCTTGCAAGCATGTGACTGGCTCACAAGGGATCACATATCACGGGAACGAGAAAAGAGTACTTATTGGTAACGAGGTTGAACTAGGTATGCAGAGATACCGACGATCATAACCTCGGATAAGTAAACTATCGTGAGACAAAGGGAAATTGGTATCGTATGTAAGTGGTTCATTCGATCGCAAGTAATCGTAGAAATATGTGGGAGCCATATTAATTTCCAGATTCCTCTATTGGTTATTGTTCGGAGAAGTGTCTCGATCATGTCCGCATAATTCACGAACCGTAGGGAGACACACTTAAGGATTCGACGTTGTTTGAGTAGTTATGGAATGAATGAGAAAGAGACCGAATGTTGTTCGGAGTCTCGGATGGGATCCGGGATATCACGAGGAGATCCGGAATGGTCCGGAGAATAAGATTCATATAAGAAAAGTCCCGTTTCAGAGTTGGGGAATAATTCCGGTGTTTTCATCGGGAATGTTCTAGAAGGTTCCGGAATGTCCGGCACTCCGGAGGGGAAGGGTACATGAATGTGTTGTATCAAGTTGGTATGATTGCATCATGTACTAAGTGTCATCGCTGTTCCAAATAAAGGATTAATCGAATCCTAGTTTGAAAAGTCAAATAGCTAAATTGAAAAGTCAAACGGCTAAATTTGGAAAGTGGAAAAGAGGAGGAGGAGGTGAAACCGAGTTGGGGAGGGAGTCCTCCTCCCCAAGCCGACGCACCACCCAAGCCGAGTTGGGGAGGGACTCCCCTCCCTCCCCTTGGCCGCCGGTCCCTCCACCTATATAAGGAGGGGCAGGGCTCCCTCCTAGCACACAAGTACCTCTCCTCAAACCCTAGCTTGGCGCCTACCACCATAGCCGCCGCCCACTAGGGTTTTGCCCTAGCCGCCGACTTGGGGTCCAAGGAACCCTAGCCGCCGGCTCTAGCACCTCCTCCTTGGTGTGTCTAAAACCTAGATCGCCGAGGAGCTCTCTCATACTCCACCATACTCGCTCCGGCTTAAGGCGAAGCCCTACGAGATCTCCCCTCTACTTCCGGTACCACGCCGTTGTGCTGCCGGAATCACGAGGAGAGTGCTACAACCTCCGCTGCCTGCTGGAACAAGGGAGAGGAAGGTCTTCGTCGAGTACCGAACGTGTAACTGACTGCGGGAGCGCTGCCGGAACGCAGCGCCGGAAGGATCGTCTACGCGATCTTGTGATCGGGAAGAGTACGACTACATCACCCACGAGAATCCTCTCTCGTTAAACGCTTTGGAATCTTCGAGGGTAAGTTATTCCATCGACTCGTTGCTACAATCTAGTAGATAGATCTTGGCTTGTTTGTTTGTATGCGATAGAAATTTTTTGTTTTCCATGCTACGAAACCCTACATCTACATCCTACCAATTATATCTCGGTAACAAGTATCTCTTTCTCATGCTCATATATCTTGATTCCAACCATTTTTCGGTTGCCTTCTAGCATGAATTCATGTATTTGTAATTGTTGTAGTTCTAGCCATGGTTTTAGAGAACTCTCTATTGTAAATGTGTATAAGTTGAGATGAGTACATATAATTGGGACTACACAAAATCATGCATATGATCCACCAATCCCAAATATGTCAATCTAGCAATTTATTGCCTATGTTGTCCTCAACTTCTCTCATGTGCAATAGTGAGACTTTGCTAGCTGTTTATTCCTTGTGATACTTGTTACCTTTCTCCATATGTTCCAACTTTCTCCTTTTTCCCTTGGCGATAGTTGTTATATATGTAGTGTGTTAGTGTTTGAAGTTCATTAATGTACAATAAGATAACATTGTGCCTTTGGCCATGCTTTGAAGCAAAAATCTTATTAATATATGTTATGACTTCATTTTTGCCTTTTATGTGATTTATTGTATATCTTCTTTGTGTGTGATTGTTTCTTTATGGGAATATGTCTTTGTGATGTTTTCCACTTAGAGACATAGTAGAGAAGATAATTTTAGTTGATTTCTAATCCTTGGAGACAACCTTTCTATTACGTTTGATTCTTTGGTGGCTTCCAAATTTAATTGCCTATGAGTGCTTGTTCCTCTTGTTTGCATCTTTGGGCACTCATATTTGTTCTCTCATGCCTTGTATTATTAAATGAACTCGGATGAGTGACGGTTCCATGATTATGCACCTTGTTCCCAATTACAATTTTCATAATTGGTGCATTATCTTTGGGGAGCTCATCTAATTCATTTAATAATGCTCATTTGTCTCATTTATCATTTATTGTGCCGTAAATGTTTATGGAGGAGTGAGGATTCCATATTTGTGCACTTTTTTATTGAAATACAATGATTCTAAAGTGTGCACAAATCTTGGGGAGCTTCTCTATTTTATTTAAGCATTTGTTTGATCTTTCATTTATTGTGTTTTAAATGCTTATGGGGGAGCAAGGATTCCATGTTTGTGCAATATGTATTCTAATGCATTTATTTTGAATTGTGCACAAATCTTGGGGAGCTTCTCTCTTTGTTGTTGGAAGCACTCTTTTTCTCATATCATAATATCTTTTTGTTTCCATTTGGACTCATTTGTTGTTTTCAATTGATTTGTCGGATCTTGTGATTGCTTGCGTCATTTGTGATGCATCGTTTTATTTTATTTCTTTTGGAAATCTTTGGTTCCTCGATATAGTTCTACTTCCTCCCAAGTATTCATCATTGGATATGTGCGAATGCACACCTTTGGAAGATTTATCACTATATTGGCCTTCTAGAACTTGTCACCCATTTTGGCAATCGATGCCAATGGGGGAGAAGTTTTAGAGGGTTTTAAGGGAAATGGTTTATGCATTGAGTTTGGTCTTATGCATTTGCCTCTCATGCTCGTGCATCTTTCTTGTTGCTTAGCATGTGGTATATATAGAGGAAACTCCACCAATGATAATGATTGGAATATATGCAATGAAATTCGAGTTCATCACACATGCATAGATTGTGGGGGAGTTTGCTCTATATATGGTGGTGGTACCAATATAACATACTTATGTAGTATTTGATATTGGTGTTGACATTTTGTTCATTAAGATTCCTTATATAAACCCTCTTAAAGGGAAAGTCATCAATTACCAAAATGGGGGAGATTGAAAGAACATGTTGGGCCCCCATGTGTGGTTTTGGTAATTAATGACAATCTTTATGGACTAATGTGTGTATTAAGTTATACTTGTAGGATTTGTCCATTGGCATCACTTGGAGCATGTGGTGGCTTCAAGGTCGATGAAATGATAAGAAGATGCATTGTGCAAGCTCAAAATGCACCATTTATAGAAGATCTCATGTTTGATGCTTGCCATTCTCGGTGATCATGGATCGATGATGAGGAATTAAGAAAGGCGTTCCATCTTGAGAAGGGCAAGATCGTCTACATCAAGCTCAAGTGGAATGCTCAAGGCAAAGTATAATCTTGATAGGTTTTACCTTTTGCCGGTCTCATATTGTTAGTAGGAGACCGGGTTTAGGATAGATAACCGTACTATCAAGAGGGGCTCTCGAATGAGTAACTCGGTCACATCGTTTGGAGAGAGCTCAAACCTTTGCATATTTGCATCATCATATTTGGTTGTTATTTGGTCTTATCCATGTCAGGATATAGAGCTTGTGGTAATCTCCATAACAAGCTCTTGTTCATCAAAATCGGATCTTCCGTTTGTATCTTGTTGCGATTTTGATCTTGGCGGCTTTTTGGTTTCTCACCAAGTGAGGTATCTCACATTATTATACATGATACATTCTCACTTGGTGATAACCAATATTTTCACCTTTCATAGGGTAGCTCATGTCGTCCTTTTTCCAACGCAATTGGAATCGGGTCGATCGGAGTTACCAATCAAAAGTTATAGAGGTTTGAATTTTCCTAGGTACCAAAATGTGGTAGTACCGCATTTTAGTACCTAGCGCGGCAGTAGGTTTTGGCAAGTTGTCAAATGTCACTGCCCTCCTAGGTACCAAAATGCGGTAGTACCGCATTTTAGTATGTAGCACGGTAGAAGGTTTTTGACAAGTTTCCAAAAGCTACTGCCGGGCTAGGTACCAAAAAGCGGTAGTACCGCATATTAGTACCTAGCACGGCAGAAGGTTTTTTACTTCATCATTTGGATCTATCCTCCCTTGCTGGACTATGATGTTTCTTTGCATGATCTTGTAGAGGTTGTTGTCCTCTTCGAAACGAGCCCAAGATCATCGAAATCGGAGTCCGGATGCAAAAGTTATGGTTGTTTTTGTTCTGTGATGACCGATAGTACCGGACCAGGATCCGGTAGTACCGCATTTTGGTACCGGGGAGCGCAGAGAAAAACATAGCAAAGTGGATACTAAACAAGTATATAGCATCAAAAATTATAGATACGTTTACGACGTATCAAAGGCACTTGAAAAACTATTTGATCTCATCCTGGCTTAGAGTGAAGAAAGAAGGGGGCAGTAATATTCGTTCTTCTTGACCTTTTTACCCTTCCGACGACCTTTTGTCGCCTCCGACTCATGATCATCGTCATCTTCCTGATCATTACGAGTAGTGCATCCTCCGTGAAGATCCTTCCTGATGCCCATGAATATCAGGTCATGCCTTGCTTTAGGACCATCTTTTGTCCTATCTAGCATGTTGATTAGGGTGGCGACCAGACTCTCGCACATGTTCTTCATGATATGCACAATGGCAAGGCCATGAGGCGTGCAAAGAAACTTCTAGTATGGCAACTCCCCAGATAACAGACCTTGTTTTCCATACCTTCAGCAGCGGCTTGTCTTGCTGCCTCTTTCACTTCTTTCTAGGCTTAGAACGATCATTCTAGTTTTTCAGCAATTCTTCTACTAGTTCGTTACTTCTCCGCTCTAGGATTTCTTGGGTCTCGAATTTTCCATCGAACAGATCTCCATGTTTTCTCCATGGATCATTCTTGCCGAGCCACCTCCGGTGCGCCATGAACACGGTTTTCGAAGACCCTAGATCTTTCTCTAGTTGGAGATAGCTTGTGTTATCCATGCACCTAACGCATGCAGAGAATCCTTGGATAACCTGCCCCGAGATATATCCGCAACCTGGATAGTCTTGCATCGTAGTGACCAACATGGATCTCATAGTGAAATAATTTTGTGCGACAACGCCGTACGTATTGGCTCCAAATTTCCATAACGTGGCTAGCTCCTCTTTCAACAGATCGAGATACAGATTGATGTCGGTACCAGGTTGTTTTGGTACTTGAATTAGCATACTCATTTATATGTACTTCTTCTTCATGCACAACCATGGAGGGAGGTTGTACATCCATACAAACACGGGCCAAGTGTTGTGTGTGCTGCTCTGGCTACCAAACGGATTGAGTCCATCGGTGCCATCACCAAGCCTGATGTTCCTCAAATCTCCACCGAATTCTGTGAATTCGAGGTCCAATGCTTTCCACTGGCTAGCATCTAAAGGGTGCGTCAGCAGCTCGTCCTTTTTGGGATCATCGCCATCTCCTGGCTTCATCCTTTCCGTATGCCAGCGCATGAGCTTTGCTTCCTTAGGGTCTACGAAATAGCACTGCAGATGAGGAATGATAGGAAAGTACCGTAACACTTTTCGAGAAGCTTTCTTCTCTTTCTTGTACCGACTCACGCCGCACACCGAGCATGTGGTTTTTTTCGCGTCCTCACCCCGATAAATGATGCAATCGTTAATGCAGACGTGGTATCTAACGTGCGGTAGATCGAGAGGACGGATGGTTTTCTTGGCGTCCTTGATACTAGTTGAACATGTGTTTCCCTCTGGGAGACCATCGTGCCAGAATGCCATCATATCGTCGAAGCTTGCGTCGGTAAATTTGTGTTTTGCCTTCATCTCCATAGCCTTGAGCGTTACATTCAACCGGGTATCATCGGGCTTGAATCCTTCATACAATGGAGTAACCGCGTCTTTTTCAAGTTGCGCAAGCTTGGCTTTCTCTCTAGTGGCAGCCCTGGCGTTACTCATCTGTTTGAGAAGAAGTTCTTGAACATAAGGGTCCCGCACCCAGCCTGACGTTGTTCCATCGTCTGCTCCTCTGACATCTAGATCATCATCATCCCGGTCTGCTTCCGCACCTTCACCATCTTTAGGAGACTCTTCTTGATCTCTCACGTCCTCACCGTGATCATCATCATGTTGCCCTCCTTCCACATTTCCTGCCGCCCCATTTATGTCCCTATCGTCTTCGTCATCGCTTATCTACCGAGTATATCCATCTATGAAACCATGGCGGAGCAGGTGTGCCTGCAGATGCCTGGAATCTGGGTCGATCAACCAGTTGAGTTTGCATCTTCTGCACGGACATCTTATCTCTGTCATGTTATTTCGTATCATGTGGGCAGTCGCGTATTTCAAAAATCTAGCCACAATGCCTTCGCTCATTATGCGGACCATGGTTGCCTGCGCGGTGTACACAGTAGAATTAGAAGTTTATTAGAACCACATAATTAATGCATGTATGCAATGGTCGATAGAAAATTTCGGCATAAACTATCCTAAAATTAGGACATTTGCGAAATGCCAAAGTCTTGCCAAATAGAAATGAATCAACATTTTGGCAAAACAATGGCAACTCATTCACACACAAACACAAGAGAGAGAGAGAGAGAGAGAGAGAGAGAGAGAGAGAGAGAGAGAGAGAGAGAGAGAGAGAGAGAGAGAGAGAGATAGATATCCATACACATGAACATATCATCCTCTCCATACACACATAAGCATCTACCCTCTCCATACATATGAGCAATATCATCCATACATATGAACACATCCTTACATAGACAACTTACCGAGATGAGAGACCGATCGAGAAGATGGAAGGAGAGGCGCGAGACCGAGAGGATGGCGTGCCCGGAAGGAGAGCTTCCTCTATTATGTATGTAGCATCTAAGGTAAGTTCTACATGCTACAAATGGTGAAAAAGTGAAGAAATTGAGATGAGAAAGAGGAGGATCATGACTAAATTCAAGGAGGAAGGAGGGAAAAGTGAAGTGGGAGTGTGGTAGTGGATAGTCACATGTGTAAAAAGGGGCTGCCAAAAAGTGGACAACACACCCGTGGCGCACATGGTGCTAACAAGCCATAAGAGTTAATCACAACCGTGACGCGCATGGATGTGGTGCGCCATGGACATGACAAACCATACCCATATACGCCACAGTTGCTATAGTTAGCAGTAAGATGAGTGTGCCACGCATGTTTTACACGTGGGACACTCCAAGCACATGATTTAGGTTTTCACCCGAAACCGATATGGGAAAAGTAACCACAATGCATGGCGTCTCCAGAAGAGTTACGATACCCGGGTATCGTCGCGGCCGGAAGCGCTGAGCTCTCAACAATAACCACTCTCGCTAGAGACGCGATTCTGCCAGAGAGGTAGAACAAGTACAAGGTACATACCAAAAATGTGCATAAATGGCACGGCATAGTAGGAGCTCGCTAGCTGTCGATCCCTGGCCGAGATCCTCGCCGGCCACTGCCGTCCTTGCGTTGCGCCGGGGCCTATGTCCTCTCGTCCTGGCCATGCATGGCCGGTAGCGATCGAGCTCTGCCTGCGTCGCGGTGCATGCATGCATGCATATGCGGCTGTACGTACTGCGAGCCTGCGAGCTGTGCTCACATATCCCATCCCATCTGGATCTGGGTTCTGAATTTCTGGCAAGCATCAGCTAGCCGCATGCGTACAATCCGGCCAGTCTCCAGCCTACAGCGCCATTACTCTGACTCTGAGTCCCTGAGTCTGAGGTCCGGTGCAGTGCATGCAGAGATCTCGAGTCCTTGACCTCTACCAGCCCTGTGCAAGATTCCCCATAGCACGAACATACATATATATCCACTACATCTGCAAGCATGCCCCCTCCGGCCGAACCATCAAAAACATTCTATTGGATATTGCTCACGAATCATGCATACATAAATGTACATATATATATGTATATCTTCTGCAGCCCACGTATTTTTTACTACTTGCTCCATATGGCGTACCATGTACAGTTCCACCAAGCTGGAGTACATGGACAAGTAAGAGTGTTGATTAATCGGTGTGTCCGGACGTACGCAGCGCAGGCATGTGGGCGTGCTTATTGTATGTGGGAGATTCCCTTTGACCAAGTTCAAGCCTATACATGCATAGTTGGATGCATGTTTGGTAGCTAGCTAGTTGCGTCGCGATTTCGCTAATTTGACTAATCACTCTAGATCTAGGCTAATCTGGGTAGTACTGTATGCAAACTCCCGCCCGAGGTGACCAGTACTAGAGTCTTTGACTGACCATTTCTCCTCTTCCCCCGGCCGGCTATAAATAGCGGACCATCTCGCAATGATATGGAACCAACCAAGCACTTGCTCACTCACTCACTACTCGCACTGAAAGCAGAGGTAATAGCTAGCTAGCTTCCTGGGTAGGGACTAGGGAGGGAATCGAGCAAGAGTTAGCAATGGCGAAGCCACAGCAGGAGGTGTACTTCGTGTTCATGAACTTCGACCCCCTCTACGAGCGCCTAAAAGCTGATCGGTCTGTATATGCATGTCGTAACATTGTCCATTCATGAGTAGCTAGCATCATTTTAAGCAATGGTAATGTGGTTTTGACGGATATGGTTTGTTCTGTGTTTGTTGTTGTTTGGTGCGTGCAGGTCAAAGCAGGGATCGGCGGCGCTGGACGCGTACCTGAGCCAGAAGCACGACAAGCTGCTCGCCAAGCTCCTCCCACCCGACACCTACTGGAAGAAGTCCTCCCTCGCCATCGTCGACGGGTTCGCCGTCGAGATCACCGACGCTCAGGTCACCGCCCGGCCTTGCATCACATGGATCATGGATGCGTAGTCATTATAAATGGTCACCCTGATGACATGATCTTGACCGATATTTCTGTTGATGATGCAGGCGAGCGTGCTGAGGTCGGCCAAGGAGGTGAGGGTGGTGGAGAAGAACCAGGAGCTTGCTTGACCAGCCAACATATCCCAGAGAGAGATATGCTTCTATCGATGCTTTGGCATCAGCTATAGCTATATAGCTAGAGAAGCTTAGTTTACTATGCCAAAGGAGTTGATCAGTTGCTACTAGCTACTACTAGTATTAGTCAACTATATTTGCGGCGTAAGTGTATCGATCCGTGTATGTGTGACGACGATCTCCCATCGCTCTGTTGACTCTGGTGTCAACCTCAAGCTTATAGCTGCTATAAACTATCGTACGTACTTGCTGGTACCCAGCATTATTAGCTATAGATATATAAAGTTCTTCGTCTTACTAGCTTGGGTATTACCGATATTCAGAGGACGACGGACTTTGATGATTGAACCCTGCAATGTAATGGTCGAATCAATGGATTATTCCAAAACCAAGCCTGTGTGAGTGTAACGTAGCGGTATATTTAATATTACACTCTGTACTTGTCTTTGTGTGTCCAACAGCATGGCAGTGTGTGTATGACTTTTGGGTATTGTTTCTATATGCATGGGTAGATGCATGCTTTGGATGCCTAACGCGAGTGGTTTAAGGTCTGGGATTGACTTGTTAAAACTACAAGACAAGGAACCATTCAAAAAAGAAAAACTACGTCTCCGAGAGGAGGAGGACGAGGAAGATTTGATGAGTTCACTCGGCGTCTCGAACTGATAATCAAGATATGATTCCAAATTAGCAATCGCGAGTTTTCGAGATGAAGAAATCTCTCGTACGTCGAAACTGGAAATGAACACATAAATGTACTAATTTGTCTATGCGTGCGAGTGCATCGGTGCGCGATTGTGTATTTTGGTTCAAGTTCTCAAATCTAGAGAACCGTAGGTAGGTGCGTGCTCGAGGAAATTTCGTGTCACGTGTCACACTCTCCTTAATAGTGTGTCGCGAGGCAGTGAACTTGTAGGATTCGTTTGGAACATTGAACTGGGGATAGTAAAAGCTTAGAAATAGAACAAGTATAGAGGATAGGGGATTTCATTACGTGTTTCACTACCAGGGAGAAGCTTTCCTGCAATGGGCGATGTTGCAAGAACACTATTGTTGCAATGGGTAGTTGCTGCAATGAATTAGATCGTATCAAAAAAACTGAGTGCAATAGGTTGGGTGCTCATAAGTTGTTGCAAAGTTTTCGAACTTGTGGCAATTAATATACCGCGCACTAGTGTAACTATTAAGGTATATTTTACACAACAAGAAATACAGATGCTTTACAAATATGCAACCACAAGATTTTGGTTACACTTTTATATTGCAGCGGAAACAAAATCTGTGGTGTTACCTTATTGCAATAGTTATTTTCTCATGGTAATATCCTAGACTTTGACATGCTGACCGGGTTTCATTACAAGCGCTGGATTTAAATGTGACACCAAGAGCTTTCAAGTAGAAGTACACAGTTTGTATGAAATACGCACTTTTTTCTCTAGCAAAACAAAAAGTACTGTTTCATTAAGTTGTTTCATGAATTCCTGTGAATCCACTTGAAACCATAAGTAGAGGTTTTCTATATGGAACTTGCCAGCTTAGCAACCCTGTGAACAAATTCAAATGGGTGTTAAGTGCCCATATATTCGGAATAAATAATATTTTTCTGAATATTATTTTTATGGAATATGGGCACACTGCCAATAGATACATGGCTAATAGCGAGCGGTGAGCATTATTTATTTGGACTTTTCCTCCCAAATGAATATGTATTTTCTGTTTCTATAAGTATTGTGTTCACCATTTACATGAAGTGTACGAAGGTCAAGCAGAAGAACACTACTTCGCTACTGGTACATGGTAATTGTGCCTAGGTTTAACAGGCAAGTGTTTGCCTGTTTGGTACCGTAATGTATTACGTGTGGAGAATTTTTCGGAGAATACACATAGCACCATGAAGTTATCTTTTAAAATTCTGTGAAAATGCCATTAACCCTTAAAGTCGATTTTTGTATGGAGCTTCACAAAGTTGATTGTATCCTCTGACCTTTTCTAGGATTTCCCTCCTATTTCTTATTCCTCTTTTCTATTCATGCATGTTTGCTTTCTTTTACAATTGCCTTGTACTACTATATATCTCTGTTCATAGTTACCGGACATAATAAGCAAGTAAAAGACGAAACTTTCACCAAGAGACGAAGCTATCAGTGTTCTGTACAGAAATAGTGAGATGGACAAATCAGTCAGGCCAATCAAAACTCGATACGTGTGGGACTGTAGTAGGGATATATAAAAGAGCTCATTGACAGTGTAGGCAGAACCTGCACCGTGCATGTCCAAAGCTCTGAAAAGTCTAAGAATATTGCTGTGCAGCGAGTTATCCAGATTGTGAAAGCATTTTTCTTTGCATGACGTCAGGCCAATCAGATTTTGTAACTTAATTTGCCAGGACAGTCCAAGAGTTCTCAAATAAGAAAAAAATCCAAGAGTCACACGTTCAGACCTAGCCAGGTCTCTATACTAGGCAAGACGAAGCAAGATGTCAAAGATACCGAGATACTCCATAGCTAGAAGACGAAGAAGCTAGGTGCCTGGAGAAATGTTGGTACCGTCTCTATAAGAGCATCTCCGGTACTTGCCGCACACACCCCATTTGGCGTCCGGCGCTGCCCAATTTTGGGTCGTATGTGGGAGGGGGACTGGTTCACTATTTTGGAAGGCGCTGGCTTCCAGCTGTCCCCCATACAAAAAAAATCAATAATTTTGTTTATCAAATCAACAAATAATTTAAACATGTTCAATATAGAAAATAAATAATTAAACATTCAGATTTATTACAGATTTATAAAATTAAACAAACAATTCAAAATGTTTATTATAGCAAATAAAGGTAAAAAAAATAAACAAACTAGTTGGCTCGTTTGAGCCTCCACAGATGCTTCACCAGATCATCCTGCAGTTGGCTATGAGTATTTGTGTCTCGAACTTCCTGCCGCCTAGCAAGAAAAGTAGCAAACGCAGGTGGCACTTGGTGGTCAATATCTGCAAGAGGACCTTGGCGAAAATAGGGTTCAATGTCAAACCCTGGAGTCTCTCGCTTGCTCTCGATAATCATGTTGTGCAAGATCACATAGGCAGTCATGACCTCCCACATCTGATCTTCCGACCAGGTAAGGGCAAGGTACCTGACAATGGAAAATCGAGCTTGCATCACACCGAATGCCCTCTCCACATCATTCCTGCAAGCCTCCTGCTGTTGGGCAAACCAAGATTTATTCCCTCCAGGCATAGGGTTTGAGATTATCTTCACAAATGTTGACCATCTTGGGTAGATGCCATTTTCCAAGTAGTAGCCCTTGCCATACTAGTGGCCATTGATCTCGAGCTGCACCGGAGGAGCTCTTCCTTCAATAAGCTTGGCAAACACATTTGAACACTGCAGCACGTTGATGTCTGTCGTGGTGTAGAACACGGCAGTGCCATCGGGGATGGCTAAAGAGGGACACTGGATGCAATCGGTGTCTCACACAATGGGTTGGGCACGGTGAACTTCAAACACAGCGACGTACCCAGGTTCGGGGCCCTCTTGGCGAGGTAACACCTCTACTCCTGCAAGATGAACTATATGGGGGGGGGGCGAATGCCCAGTACAAGTTCTCCTAGAGTTGTTTCCTTAGATACTATCGAGGGCTAGAGGAAGAAGAACTAGAGGCAAGCTCTCCCTACTATCGATCTTACTTACCTAGAACCCCAGCTCTACCCGCCCTTATATACTGGTTAGGGGAGGTAGATTACAATTTGGGCTCTAGGGTTTACTGTTTGGATATGGGTTTACAGGGCAGGGCCGGCTGCAGGGTCCAGCCGGTGGGCCAGGACCCAGTCCGCCCTTCTTTTGGTGTCATTTCCTTCTTTAACGGTCACCCGGGCTTCCTCTGGGGCGTCACCCTTGCTTTAACGATCACCCGGACTGCTTTGGCGGTCAGCCGGCCACTTTGCTTTATCTTCGTCGGGTAGCGCAGGTCATGACGGCACGCCAGCCTGCCTGATGACGAAGGGAGCCAGAGGCGTACCCCGCAAGGAGCATCTCCCCCTCCGTGCTTTCCATCGAATTTGAGGTAAGCCGGGTGGAGGCATCCACCCGGACGGTTATTCTTGCTACCCGGCTAGACAGGCCAGCCGGGAAAGCTTTAAACCCAGCCCGGCAGTACTGGCCAGGTGGCTGTAGTTGTCCTTCTTGATGGCCAGGCGGCTTGTATCTTCTGGAGCCGGCCTACTTGGGCTTGGCTTTCCCCACCCGGGGGTTATCCCCCCGACATTAGTCCCCGAGCGCGTAAGGACTTGGCCGGTGGGTAAGGTCTTGCGAGCTCCTTTGTATCTTAACGCAGTTTGTTGGCCGGGTCCGGCTATAGCTTTTACTTTTGCTTTCCGGATGGATTCAACCGGCTGCGGAATCGATGGCCGCCCACTGGGTGTAAACAGCGAAGGCACCGACCGGCTGGCGAAGCTGGAGCTGAAGCGTCAATTTGATGAGGTTGATGATGTCGTCAGCCACGACTGTTGCTCTGGAGCACGTCGCGCCAGTTTGACTTCCGCGTCGCTGCGTCAGTTTTTGGTAACTGTGCGCGCCACTTGCCGCAGCAGTTTCTCAGGGAGAGCGCGCATGCCTCCTCTCCTGGTAACGCAAGTGGATCTTATGTGCTGGGTTGCGACGGTGCAAAGGATCCAAAGCCGTAGCGTCGTGTGGCTAGAGTGCCTCATGGCCACATGTCGCACGGGAGCCGAGGAGGCGACGGTGCCTCCCGCAGGGATAAATAGAGCCCTGGAGGGGAACGGGGCTCACACTTCGCCTTCCTCCAGCTCCTCCTTCCTTGTCTCTCTGTCTTCTCTCGCACTTCGCTCTTTGTGCCTCCTCTTTGTGGTCGCCGGAGCCACCAGACACCGTCCACCACGGCACTCCACCTGCCGACATGCTTCCGGAGCAGCACGGAGGCTGGTGCGGGTACTTTGTGACCGACGACCTTGTTTACAAGTATCGGCGAGGGAAGTTTCTCCCTTCGTCGATGCTGGTGAAGCACCGGCTCGTGTCGGAGGGGGAGAGGGTGCCTAACCCCCGGCCAGGGGAGCGCGTCGTCTTCATCGTGCAATTCGCCCGCGGCTTCGGCCTCCCTGTCAACCCCTTTATCCTTTAGCTCTTCGTCTTCTTAGAACTCCACCTCCACCACCTCGGCGCCAATGCCATCGTGTAGCTATCGCATCATGTGGAATGCTGTGAATCGTACCTTGGGGTGTGGCCCGAGATGGTGAACTTCCTCAATTTCTTCCACTTCAAGGCCGGAACACCATCAAGGATGGCGCGCTGATGGAGACGGGCTGTTGTGCCGTCTATCCGTGGCCCTCGTCGCTGATGCCGCGGTTCGAGATCCCCGACACCTTCAAGCTATGGTAGAGCTCATATTTTTATGTGAGCAATGCCACGGAGGTGGACTGGATCGGCCTGCCACCCTTCTTCAACATGCTCTCGACGCAGAAGGCCTGGACGGTGAAGGTGATGGGGACCAGGTAGACATCGACCGGATGGCCGCCTGGGTGGAGGCGATGGTGGCGACGGAGCGGCTCATCGCCTGGGATATTGCGATGTCATGGATGGCACTCTGCATGCTTCCGCTGCAGAAGCGATCGCACAAAATGTGCCACCTGTCGACCGTCGACGACCCGACGCGAACGTCGCGGAAGGATGTTCCGTACCAGGACCTGCGGAACTGAATATCCATGATCTCCAAGTTCCGCATGGAGGCGAACTGGACGTACTCCTGCCCGCCGTACCACCGCGTCCGCCTGCCACCTCGGGTGAGTTGCTCTTTGGTTTCTCCCTTTTTGTGTTTATATCTCTTCCCGGTAGTTTTTCCTTGGGTGCCTTATGCTCCCATTTTTGAGTAGTTGTTTACGGCGCAGCATGCTGAGGACGGTGTCGGCAACCTCACGCTCCCCACCTTCCTAGCGGACCAGAAGCCGAAGAAGTACCCCCAGACGGAGCCCGAAGGGTTTCCCGTCCGGTCGGACGACGGTCCCTCCGATCTTCATGGTAATTTCCGGGTGCGGCTTCCGCCTTTGTCCTGGCCCATGGGGTCTTGTGGCTGAAATTGTTTTTTGTTGCAGTCGGTTGGATAGATCTAAGTAGGTCTGCTTTTACTCCTTACCCCTCTGCTATTCTTCTCTTACCTCTGCGTGTTTTGAATCTACTCTCGTATCCTTTCTTCGAGTCCAGGAATTCTCGTGGTTGGTTTTCCGTCGTACCTTCAGGGTTTCGCTTCCATCCTCTTCTAATGGTGCTTCGACATCCGGACTTCTTGCTATCTGAGGAACTTTTCTCTATTGTACCTTTCATTGGACCAGAAATTCACTAAAGCTTTTCTTTGTATCCTCCGGTGTTATCCGATATGACGAAGATATCCACATCAGACCTGATGAGAATCCCCATCCCTCCTTAGTTTCCGAACCTCGCTTGTCGAGATCTTCAGTCTGAATCCCGAGAGTTGGTTGCATAATTCTCCTATTCATGTGCAGAGTAATGCTTTGGGTACGCGATGGACTGATCACCATCCGACTACTCTTATCATTCGCTCTTGTACATTGGATCGGTGGATCGATGCAACTATACCCATTCCTTGGAAGTTAGCGGTGGCCTTATCTTCTGAGACCTCTACCTTCGTCCTTTGTTTTCTGGCGTGTTCTCGCAACGAACGTAAGCCACACTCTTTGTTGGTGGTGTCACCAATTTCCAGACGGAGAAATAATCTTTATTAGTGGTGTCGCGAGGATCTACATGAAGCGGGAATATTCAGATCATCGGCCTTCTTCCTTGTACCATGAGGCAGATCTCGAGGGCGAGATCCATTGTTAGTGGTGTCGAATTGTAGCACCCCGGATAAAACCACTACTAGAAAATCCCTGTTGTTTTTATTATGTGCATCATCATGACATCATCATGCATATGTTTGTCTAAAACTATTTTTCAAAAGCCTATGTTGTTTTCTAAATTAGCCCTCATTCATTTTCAAATCAAATCTCTCGGTCCGTTCGGATCTTGTATTTTTCTTCAACTATTTACAAAATCTTTTAAAACAAAATAATTAAAACCAAAACTATTTTGGGGGGGGGGGGGGCAGGCAGCCAACGGCCAGGCCTGAAGGCCCAACCGGAGGCCACCCAGCCCACAACAACCAAACCCTAAAAACTACCCCATCTAACCCTAATCCCACATCCCCACCCTGCTGCCACCACCCACACACACGCGACCCTCGCGCACACCCACCTCCCGACCGAACCCCCCTCCCCCGCTACCCTCACCCGGTTAACCCGACCCTGCCCTGGACCCACTCCCCAGCCCCGCACGCTCCCTCGAACCTCGTTCCACCCCGTGACCCCTACCCCCGTCGCTTCTCTCCCTTAGATCCTCTGCCCCGCCGGCGGCACTCTGGACCCTGATTCCCCTCCGCCAGCGCTCTCGCAAGCTTCGGTCCCCGGCCACCTTCCTCCCTGCGGCCGCTACCGACCTCTCCGCCTCCGTGGGCCGCGCCGCCAGGCCGCCCCAGCCCCGAGCACCCCGTGCGCCACCCCCGTCCCCGCTCGCTGCCCTGTCGCAATGGCGCCGCCGCTAGCGCCCGCCTCCATCATCGGCCATGGCAAGAACTCGTCGCCGCGGGTCCTCTTCCCCTTTCCCGTGCGAGCTGCCTCTCCCGGCCGACCTCCTCCACCGTGGCCTGCATCCTCCGCCTTCCGCCGCTGCCGTGCGTCCTCTGCCTCCACCGGCTGCCCCACCTCGTCGCCATGTCGCCGTCCCTGCCGCCAGGCTCTACGGTTCTGGCCCACCTCACGGTCCCTTGCAGGCCGCTGCAGCACCTCCGCCCGCGCGTGCCCTTCCCCGGCCTGCAGAAGCCGTCCCTTTCACCGTGGTCCTCCCCGTGGACGCCATTGCCGCACGTCGCCGTCTGTTCCTTGCCTTGTTGTTGTCAGTCTTTGACAATTGCGGCTTTAGTACTGCGTTACTTCAGCCAGCACAGCTTCCTCGCTGACCCGAACATGATCTGTTGGTCCAGGAGTCGCTATTTCGTGCACTCGTTGTTGAATGCAAGGCCAACGTTTTGTTGTTGATCCCATGTGACCAAGACCCTAAGAAGCCCCAAGTGATCGACGCCAAGTGAAGTTTGTTACTGATGAACAAATGCGGAACCGAGTGTCACGACAAGATTCGCTTCGGCAAACAAAGATGGAACCCCAAGGCCTTCGACACGGAACGACATGATCTTCACGGAGCGCCAAGATCGCCTCACGGGTTTTGAAGCCTGTTCCGATGAACCGATACCCGTTGAACCATCGGAACCCCAAGATCGCCGAGTTTTCCATGTGTGACCCTTTTCTTGAGACCTTATTTTTATAATATATACTATATACTTGTTGCATACATGCTTGTGGTTTTGGGGCATTATGCTGATTCACCTCATAATTAAATATGGGGTCCATATTATTGGCCCCATTTAAATTTGTGTAGCGAACCGGTGCTATCTTTTGCCTTGTTAATGCAACATTTAAATTGGGGGTATCTAAACAACATGAACTTAATAATTAATTATCGAGACCCTCGGTCTCGCTTAATGTTGCCTAATTTCATCGCATCTTTGCCATGTCATGCATCATGCCCGATCTTCCGCCATAGTAGTAAATATTGCATCCGGTGTTTCTGCTAGTGCTTTTCTTCTTCACGGATTAGGCCGATGAGTTGATGCGAGTGTCGACCCGATCTTCGGATGAATCTTCAGCAATGTTTTCAGGCGAGCATTCTCCCCCTTTCTACCTATTTTGCATTTATAGTCTTTATTTCTTCCTGTTGATCTATTGCTATCTGTGTTGCGATGCTCTAGTTTTCGTACCCGTGATATCCCTTGCAGCCTTATATTTCCTTGGACACATCCTATTACCTGTTGTTTGGTAGATAGTTGGACTTGCGTGTCGTAGTCGCTTCCTCAAGTGTTGTTGCGTGTCGTCAAGTACCACAGTTGTTGGAAGACTGCCATATGCTTTAAGTTGGAGATGATCATGGCTTTAATTACTGTTTAATAACTAAAATTGAAGTAGGTAAATAATGCAGAGGCACAGGTGGGCAATAGATGTTATTTGGTTTTTAACCGTCCACTTGTGTCCTGTAGGACCCCGAGTTCTTGACACCTGTTCCGAGATGGAGCGCGCTAACCACAGGTGGGGTGTGTGGGCACCCCCATCGATTTAGTACCTGATTTCAAAGTACTATACCGGGGGCCACAAACTAGTTTGGGGCTTTATTACTATCCTGTACTTATGCCATGTTTTACTGCTTTATTTACTATTGCGCTTGGAGCGCCTGTACTGTTTTGGATCGCGGCACGATTTCGCAGTATCGACAAGCCCAGTCACGCTTTCGGGTTCCCAGTCATTTATAGCCGTTCTCGCAAACCCTAGGTCCGTCTCGGACACCGGCCGACTTCGTTACGAGTAGCTTAGTGGGGTGGCCCCCCATGTGCTTGCTTTGGGTCTAGGAAACGTCGTGTCCGAAACCCCGTCGACATACCGTTGGGTGTATGTTTTGTGATCTTGTACCTACCTGATCTGACAACAAGGGTGTAGGTGTGTGTGGAAACTTTGGTGCACCCCTGCAGGGTTAAATCTTTTCGAGAAGCCGTGTCCGCGGTTATGGACGACTTGGAGCACAGTTCTCGATCATAGACAACTACAACTAAAGTTTACTGTTATAATTTGACTTGTATCCGATATGACTAGTAATCAGCTTCACTACAACGGAATGGCTAAATAAAAGTACCAACAACTGTTGGGTTTGGGATATCTCATGCTAATTGTATCTGACTAGTAAGTGTCGCAACTACAACGGAATGGTTAACTAAAAGTTCCCACTGCTTATTATATCAGGATGACTATCTATACCTGACTAGTACTTGCTGCAACGATAACTGAATAAATAAAACTGCCAACTGTGTGAGTTCCTCGGTTGACTTCCTCGTTTGGTCTCGAGGGGGGAATACCAGGATGGGTATGTTTGGTGGTAGTATCAGGATGGTTTCGAATAGGTCTTTCTTATCTCTCTCTGATAGCCGATAGTTGTATCGAGTCTCTATAGATTTTTTAGTGCATGTTGCGCTGCCGCTTCAGTCCACCATACCTATGTAGGCGAGGACCGCCGAATTCTAGTCTCGCCGTGTACTGGCCTCAGTACTGACCGCTCTCTTTTTCATTTGCCCTTTGTCGGCACCCCTTTTGTTTAAGCAGGTTTTGAGATCGACGTCATTAGCAGGGTTACCCTTCCGGCTTGGCCTGGGCAGGGTTATGGACGCCATTGGTTATTCTTTAGGGCTCTTAGCCCCATTTGCATCTTGTTCGTAGTAGGACGCTATATCATTTTCAAGGTGATTTGGATCTTTGTAAAGTATATCTGTATTTTTGACTCATGGAGTCGTTGTTGTATTTGTCTGTTCTGTGGGTTCCCTCGTGGACTATTGTGTAATGGTATTACTTCGTTTTCCACCCGCACGAAAGTGCCTGGTGGGCACCTTTGAATCGTTTCTATGCGGGTTTGGCGGGAATCGCTGAAACTTACATAGGGTCGATTCTGAGGGTGTTACACAAGGTCTCCGACTGCACTTGCGTCGGCTGCGCCTGCCCCGCCGTCTCCGCCTGGGGCTCCTCAGGGCTCCCCGGCCGTGGGAGTGCTGCACCAAGCGCCCGTGTCTTCGCGGGTGGGGAAGCTCTTTGCGGCCGCTCATGACCCCGAGACCCCCTCCTTCATCCTAGGGCTGGTGTGAACCCGGCCTGGAGCAACGCTCCAGCCAGTTCTTCCAGGCCCGTCATCACGGAAGTGACGGAGGAGGCTGCGGCAGTGCAGGCGGCTGCGGCGAGCGTCGGCCAGCCGGGCGCCTCCGGATCGGTGGGGAGGGAGCTGGTGGTGGCTGCACCTTTGGCCGCGGACCCTAATGAAGACGAGGTTGTAGTGACCGGCTCGAGGCCAGCTTCGATTGTGCTGACGCCGGGTGCAATCCTCGCCCAGCTCTCGGGCGCGGCGCCCGTCGCACTCAGCCAGGTTTGCCACCTGGTTGAGGGAATGGAGAAGGGCCTTGGCGAGGCCAAAAAATTGTCTGTTTTGATGGAGGTAAGTGTCTCTCCCCATTCTCTTTTGCCGCACCCGACTTTTGCAGCCAGATATTCTCTCTTTTCCTTACTCCCTTCTCCTTGCAGAAAGTGTTTCCGGAGTCTGTGAAGAACACTCAGGAGCTGGGCCATAAGATTGCTTCCTCTGATCTGTCTTGGCGGTTGGCCTCCTTTTCCCGTTTTTTTTGACCATCGGGTATCCTCCTACATCCATGATCTTGGATAAGGAGAAGGAGGTGGAGCGCCTCAAAGCCCAAGTTGCCCGGCTGGAGGAGTCGAACAAGGCACAACAAGTGTAGTTCGGCTAACTGGTCGCAGCCAAACACAAGCTGGAGGTTGCCGTGGAGAGGAGCAAAAAGGCGGATGACATCCGGGGGTGAGGCGTTGAAGACCTTGGAGTCGGCCTCCGCCCAAAGGGAGGAGACGGTCAAGGCTCTCCATTCCCGGGAGGAGGAGCTGACCCAGCAGCTTCAGGGGATCTCCGAGCTGGTCGTTAGTAAGTTTTCTTCTTCTCTCCCTTCTATAGTATGGTGAGATGATTTGTATCTGGCCGCTTATCCCTTCCTCCGACTACATCTCATTACCCGGAGTCAACCGAGATAGCTCTCGAGAATCTGCCGGCAGAGGAGGCGGGCCGCGATCCGACCGCCTGGGATCTGGTCAAGGTATTGGCAGAGGAAAGAAACGGTCTTCGCAGCGTTGCCAACGACTTCTTCTAGTATATCTGGCTGGAGACGGGTGAGCCGCAATGACATTGCCAGCCTGGCGGTCGCCATGTCCTGCGGTATCGACATGCTGGAGATCCATAAGGAGTGGGAGGCGCGTGGCAGCGTGGAGTTGGCTCTAGCCTTGGTGAATTCCTGGTATCCGGATGCGGACCTAGGTGTTCCCACCCGTGGCTTCCGGACTGGGACCATCTACGAGAGCCTCCGTGATAGCATTCCGGCGATCAGGTCTTGCAGGGTGAAGATCGGCACGTACGTGGATCTGGAGCGTGACTTCCGTGACCCCTCCGAGCCGGTGCCGTTCCACTGGATCCCAGCTCACACGAACTTCGCCGATATTGCCTCCTCCAGCCTAGTGCATGCTGAAAGGATACGGATGTCGCCTAGAGGGGGGTGAATAGGCGATTAAAACTTTTCCTAGAGTGGCTCAACAAAGGCGGAATAAAACTAGTGTTTACTTTGTTAAGCACTACCTAGAACAACTAAGTTTCACCTATGTGCACCAACAACTTATGCTAAGCAATACAAGCAACAAAGTGATAGCAAGATATATATTACTTCAAGCACGAAGGCTATCACAATGTAAAGTGCATAAGTAAAGAGCACGTATATAGAGATAATCGAGGCACGCGGGGACACCGATATTTTACCGAGTCCCTCCCAACATGGAGTACGTCTCGTTTGGATAGGGGGTGGTATCAAACCACCAACGCCACAAAATGCCTCCCTTATTATCCGGTGAATCTCACCCCAACAGGATCGATCCACGCTTCTACTATCGGTGCACTTGTCGGTGGCAACCGGAACCTCTCACAAGGTTGGGGCACTTCTCCACAACTTAATTGGAGGCTCCCAACAAACGCCACAAAAGGCCTCAACAAATGCCACCAAGGCCACAAAACTGTCTAGGGTTCCAAGAACCCAAGAGGGACAAGCTCCAATGAGCAACTCAAACCAAATCCTCCGAGGAGAACTCAAAACGATGCACCAAATGTAAATGGCAAGAACACCACAAAGATTCTCAAATCCCTCACTCTCAAGTTCCAACAAACCTACTAAAGCTATTGGGGGAACAAGATAGGAGGAATCAAAGAGAGACACAAAATCCCCCAAAATCTAGATCCCCAAAGATACACTCACAAAGAGATGAATCGGTTAGGTCAAAACGTAGATCTAGATCACCTCCAACTACCCCTCAAATATATGCAAGAATCAATGGAGGGGTGAGTATAAATCTAGCTCAAAGAGTAAGGCAAATGAGGGCAAAGCTTAGACAAAAGGAGGAGGAAGAAGCAACCCTAAAAGACAAAGGGGTGAAGCTATTTAAAGAAACGGGCAAAATCTGGCCGTTGGGGCTATTTTTCTGGATGGTCCGGTACTACCGAATTTAACCCTTAGTACCGCATTAGGCAAAAAAAAACAAGGCAACAGCAGGGCCTGGCATGCGCGGCTGTGCAGCAGCTCGTCAGCGAGCGGACGCAGCGAGTGGGCCAGCAGCGGCAGGCGTGCGAGCGCCAAAGTCAACGCGCGGGGGAGGGGGGAGCGGAGGCTGCCAGCAAGGCGGGGCGCAGCGGGATCTGCGGGGAGAGTGGGCAGGCGTGCGGCAGCAGCAGGGCCTGGCAGGGCGCATGCGGGGCAAGTGGGACCAGCGGAGGCGATGGCACGCGGGATCTGGGCAGCGAGCGGCTTGCGCGCGCGAGAGCGACAGCAGCAGCCACGGGCCCATCGAGCAGGCGGCATGCGCGCGAGGCGAGCCAGACACAAGGTCAACGCGGCCGTGCAACGCAGATCGAACGGGGACGCGCCCCAGGCAGCAGGAAAAAGATTGGGGCGTGCTGGGCGCATACCTGGGCCGACCGGTAGTACTGGCCCACTCGGGCGGTACTACCGGGCCGAACAGTAGTGCCGGACCTAGCTACCTGGGGAGGCAGAGAATAGGTGGGAGACGCTTAGAGTGCGGGCCGGTACTACCGCTCAGCCCAGAAACCTGATTTTCTCTTTTCTTTTATAAATCAAATATGAGGCAGATTCAAACGGTCATAACTTTTGAACGGTAGCTCCGATTGACCCGATTCCAATTGTGTTGGAAAGAGGATGACAAAAGCTACCCTATTCAAATTCCAAAATATTGGTTATCACAAAGTGAGTGTGTATCAATTAATATAATGTGAGATACCTCAGTTGGTGAGAAACCGAAAAGCCGCATAAATCAAAATCGCAACAAGATACATATGGGAGATCCGATTTTGATGAACAAGAGCTTGTTATGGAGATTACCACAAGCTCTATATCCTCACATGGATAAGACCAAATAACAACCAAATACGATGATGCAAGTATGCAAAGGTTTGAGATCTCTCTGAACGTGTGAACGAATTACTCATTCGAGAGCCCCTCTTGATAGTACGGTTATCTATCCTAAACCCGGTCTCCCACACACAACATGAAACCGGCAAAAGGGAAAACCTATCAAGATTATACCTTTTCCTTGAGCATTCCACTTGAGCTCGATGTAGACGAACTTGACCTTCTCAAGATAGAGCGCTTTTCTTGATTCCTCATCATCGATCCATGATCACCGAGGATGGCAAGCATCAACTATGAGATCTTCTGTAAATGGTGCATATTGAGCTTGCACATCACATCTTCTTCTCATTTCATCGACCTTGAAGCCAACACATGCTCCAAGCGATGCCAATGGACAATTCCTACACGTATAACTTAATACACACATTAGTCCATAAAGATTGTCATTAATTACCAAAACCACACATGGGGGCCCACATGTTCTTTTACCTGCGACCAGGGTCACTGTCCCTCCTATAGGACCGACTCCTACTACGGCAGCCGATGCTCCTTCCACGAGTCCACCTCCTGCGCCATGATCCCTGGGATGCCAGGAGTATTTGTTTTGAAAACTTGCCATGCATCAGTTCCATCTGCTGGTGAACCTATGTTGTAAGACTTTGAATCTCTGTGCAGAACCTTCGTGTTCTGCTTATTGGCTTGACGCCCCCTTTTGGTTTAAGTTGAATTTGTCTCTATTCTTTTTGGATGTTTTTGCCCTTGCACTTTTGTGTGAGTGCGTGTCCGCGCGATCGTCGGGTGTAGTCCTCGAGGTTTGGGCCGGCTGGGCCAGCCAGCGGGGTCAAAGCTCTTTGATGCCCTTGCTTGTTGTGATGGGTGCGCAGGAGCGCGCCCACTGGGTGCAGTCCCCAAGGTTCGGGCCGGCTAGGGTAGCCAGCCGGGTCGAAACTCTTTGCTGCCCTTGCTTGTTGTGATGGGTGCGCGGGAGCGCGCCCACTGGGTGTAGTCCCCGAGGTTCAGACCGGCTGGGGTAACCAGCCGAGTCGAAGCTCTTTGCCACCTTATTTCATGTCATGTTGTGGCTCGTGCAGTACAAGACACAACGTTGTTTGAGTTAGTTTCATTACTTGTGCGTTCATTCATAGTTAAGATAAAATACGAAAATGGTGCCCTTCCAAACTAGGTCGTTAACAGGTTCCTTTTCTTAGCGAGCATTGGCCTTTCGAGCTTTGACCTTGTCGGCTGCTAGCCGGGTTGCTGTCTGCAGCCGAAACCAAAGGAGTAGCTAGGTTGGCATGCCCCGTGATCAGTGTGTTGTTATTGGCTTAGCTCGAGCAAGCGCAACCGGTTCGCCCAGGCACCTTTGTTTTCTCCTTGGGCACTTTCTTGTAGGGGGTACTTCGAGCTTTTGCTCTTGCCAGTTCGACATCCGGCTTGCGGTCTAAAGCCGGAACCGAAGAGTGGGCTCTAGGCGCCCCGTATAATACTCAATCGCCTGTAGAAACCACGGGTGTCCGGGCCATCCGGTTCGAAGGCGGAGGCGGTGCGCGAATTGGGACAAAGTCCTCGAGGCTGTGCCGAGGCTTCCAAACTTGTTCATTTATTACATGAAAAGGAAGATACATACACTTCTAGCTCAAGTGTAAAATGGACGGAGTAGGTTCGCGTTCCATTGGCGTTCGGTTTCCTCGTCCGAGCGATCTGCCTTGTTCTTCACCGGCTACTAGGCATCGATCAGGTAGTATGAGTCGTTGTGTAGCGCTCGGTTGATGATGAATGGACCCTTCCATGGCGGATACAGCTTGTGCATTCCCTTCGTGCTCTGGACCAGGCGCAGCACCAGATCCTCCTCACCAAAAGAGGTGGGAAGAATCTGGCTGGCGTGGTAGCAGCACAGGTCCTGCTGATAGATTGCTCATCTGGACAAGGCCAGCTCACGCGCCTCCTCAAGCAGGTCCATGTTGTCCTCCCGTGCTTCCTTGGCTTCCTGCTCCATGTAGAGTTGTTTGCGGGGTGCGTCGAACTGGATGTTAGTGGGAAGAACAGCCTCTGCCCCATAGATGAGAAAGAACGGCGTGAAACCGGTTGAACGGTTCGGGGTGGTGCGCAGGATCCCTAGCACGGCTGGCAGCTCCTCTATCCAGCATCAAGGTGACCTGATGAGTGGTTCGATCGGTCTTGGTTTGATTTTGGCTAGAACTAGGCCATTAGCGCACTCGCACTGCCCGTTGGACTGAGGGTGCACGACCGAGGCTAGGTCCAGGCGGATGCCCTTGTCTCCACAGAAGAAAGCGAAAGCCCCCTTGGTGAAATTGGTGCCATTGTCCGTGATGATGATGTGTGGGTAGCCGAATCGGATGATGATGTCCGTGAAGAACTTTATCACTATTGCTCCGTCCAGCTTCTTTATGGGCTTTGCCTCGATCCATTTGGTGAATTTGTCCACGGCTACGAGAAGGTGCGTCATGCCAGATCGAGCTGTCTTGAACGGTCCAACCATGTCTAGCCCCCAGACTGCAAACGTCCAGGTAATCGGTATCATCTTGAGTGTTGCAGACGGCGTGTGCTTTAGCTGGCCAAATCGTTGGCAACCATTGCATGCTTTGACCAGTTCATGAGCGTCCTTTAGTGTTGTTGGACAATATAAACCATGGCGAAGATCCTTGGCTGCTATTTCTCTTGACGAAGCGTGGTGGCCGCATTCGCCCTGGTGTATGTCCACTAGGAGCTTGATTCCTTCCTCTTGGCTTACGCATCGTTGATAGATGCCTCCGATGCTGCGCTTGTACAACTCGTTGTTGATGATGGTGTATGCGCTTGCCCTTCGCCTCACTTGTCGTGCTGCCACTTCCTCCTTTTGCAGCTCGTCCTTGGCCAAGAAGTTCATGAATGGTTTCGCTCAGTCAGATGTTTCCCGGATGGCGTACATTGTCTGCATGATGATCTTGATCTCCTCGCGAGCGGCTGGCTTCAGAGCGTCGGGGGGTTCATCGGGTGGAGGCTCATTGGCGGAAACCCCCGGGTGCGGCGCGACAGTCCTCGGGTGCGGCGATGTAGTCCCCGGGTGCGCCGCTCCGGCTGCCCCTGGGTCTGTGTTGAGCACTATGGAGTCATACTCCGGGGATGGAGTGATGGAGAGCTTGCACAGGTGCTCGAGGGAGACTCCAGGTGGTATGGCATGTCTTGTTGAGCCAACTCTTCCCAGGACGTCAGCAGCTTTGTTGTTGGCCCTGGGTACGTGGTGGAACTCGCACCCTTCGAAGCAAGCGCATAACTGCTAAACGAAGAAACGGTGGAGGGCCATGTTGGCGTCCCCCGCGTCCCATTTGCCTGAGACTTGCTGCACCACCATATCTGAGTCCCCGAAGCAGAGTATTCTCGGAATGCCTATCTGCTTGGCCATCTTGAGCCCGTGGGTGAGTGCTTCGTACTCAGCGACGTTGTTTGATGCCTTGAAGTGGATCTGGAGCACGTACTCCATCCGGTTGTCCTTAGACGAGGTTATTATGATTTCGGCTCCGAGTCCTCCTCGCATCTTGGAGTCGTCGAAGTGCAGCTTCCAGTATGTTGAGTCTGGGACTGGTGGCATGTACTGTGTCTCTACCCAGTCGACGATGAAATCGACCAGCGCCTAGTATTTGATCGCCGTCCTTGGCTCGTACTGAATGTTGTGCGCAGCGAGCTCGATAGCCCATTTCGTCACACGCCCGGTGGCGTATTTGTTGCCAATTATCTCTGCGAGCGGAGCCAGCGCCACCACCCGGATGGAATGCTCTTGGAAGTAGTGCTTGAGTTTCTTGGCGTCCATGTACACGCCATACACCAGGTTCTGGTAGTGGGAGTAGTTCTGCTTGGAGAGTTACAACACCTCACGCAGGTAGTACACAGGGCGTTGGACCGACTGGGCCTTCCCCTCTTTTGGCCTTTCCACCGCCAGTACCATGCTGACGACTCTGTTGGTGGCCCCAATGTCCATCATCATTGGCTCCTTTGCGATCGGCGCCGTCAAGATAGGCGGCGAGGTGGGCATGCACTTGAGGTCGTGGAAAGCTTCGTCCGCCTGAGTTGTCCAGATGAACTTATCTGTCTTTGATACGTCCAAAATGTATCTACTTTCTCGAACACTTTGCTATTGTTTCTCCTCTAAACTTATGTGATTTGGATACAACTAACACGGACTGACGCTGTTTTCAGCATAATTACCTTGGTGTCTACTTTTTGTGCATAAAATCAACTATCAGGAAAAATCCCGAAAAATATGCCAAAAATTATATTTCACCAGAAGATCCACGGAGCCAGAAGACGAGACGGAGAAGGGGCCTGGGGGGCCCACACCCCTGCCAGGCGCGGGCCCACCAGTTGTAACATCCCAGATTCTGTGTTTGGATGTTATTAGTGTCATGCATCATCCTTGCATCATTTGCATCCTGCATTTGAAACTTTGCAACTACAAAGATCCTAACACATAAACCCATTTAAAAACCCTATTTTAATTTTCTCTTAAGCACTCTTGTTGTTTTAGTTTGGCCCCTCTTAAAAACTTTATAAAAACAGTAAGCCATGGTCCTATGTTGACCACCTCAATTTTATGAAAATTTAGAAACAAGTTTCATAAAATTTTGACCTAGTTTGCAAAAGTTATTGGGGTTTAAAGAAAACAGAAAAAGGAAAATGTTTAAAGAAAAAAAGAGAAAGCCTACCTAACTGGGCCGCAGCGCAGCCCACCAGCACCCGCCAGGCGCCGCAGCCCAGCACCCGCCAGGCGCCGCAGCCCAGCACCGGCCCTCTCCACCCCTCGATCGCTGACGCGGGGGTCCCACCCCGTCGTCTCCCTCCTGGAGTCCGCGGCGAGCACGACTTCCTCCGCCGCGTCGGACTCCAAACCGCGCCGGACTCGACCGCCCCCTTCCCCAAGATTCTGGCCCTTATAAGCCGCCCCCTCTCGTCGTTCCCCCCCCCCCGAAAACCCTAGAAAACTTCGTCGAACCGCTGCCGCTCTCTCTCGCCGGCGTCGCGCTCGGGAAGGTTCCGATCCGGCGACTCGCGCCACCCCGAGATTCTCCTTGCTATTAATCGCCTTTCCCGTGCAACACCGCCTCACCCCCGACCCTTCCTTCCTTCCCTTGTGCAGCACAACGTCGGGGATTTCTCGCCGACGTGCCGCCGGAGCCGCGGGAACCAGTGGAGGTGTGCGCCTAGACGAGGACAGGGGAGCCGAATCCGATCACGCAGGCAGGACCGCGAGAAGGATTAGAGCGCCGTCGTGCTCTCCGCTGCTTTGGGGAACCACCGCAACGTCGCCGACGACCACGTCTGACCGCGCCGCCACCGTCTCGCCATGGACGCCGCCGGTAAGTTCTCGCCACCGCTCCCGTCCGTTGGATCCGAGTTGGACGGTGTAGATTAGATGGGAGGACGAAGCGGTACTGGCCAATACCGCGCTGCCACGTGGCAGAACCGCGCCCGCAGCCGCGTCAGCACCACGTCGGTCCAGCTGGACCAGTCAGGTGAAGCCACCTGGCTACGTTTTTAAGTGAGATTCAAATCTGGTTGCAGATTTGGTTTTTAAACTTGCGAAATTCACCAAAAATCGATTTTTTGGCCAAATCTAGCTTATAATATACCGTTGGATTCCTAATTTTATGTAGAATCCAAATATGTAATAATATTGCAGGTTGCATTAATGTTTTAGGTGTAATTTTTAATCATTGGATTAGAGAGTTTTAATCTATATGAAAATAATTGAAATTCCTTTTGTTTGAATCTTGTTACAATAATTTTGTTTCCACAATACCTACTGATCCAAATCATCAAGCTTTGCTTAGGATTATTAGATCTAACTTGGGGGCTATTTAGAGGGTTTGATCTCCTATAATCCTCGGAATTGTTTTAGTGATTCAAATTAGATCTAAACCCTTGGAAAATAAATCCTAGTGACACCCTTACACTATCACAACACACAAATTTGCTACCTCGATTAATTTAACCAACCTTGCATAAACTACCATGTTGCATGCATGCATGTTTTCTTTTGTGTATGCTTTGAGCAAGTCGTGATCAAATTTATGTTTGTGATTCGTTAGATTGCTCGGAGTGCGCTAAGGAGTGCTATTGTGTAGAGTGCTGCTCGGATCAAGGCAAGTTACACCACTTGTTCATAATTTTGTCCCAGTTTTGATTCTATGCATGTGATCTTCAAAACTCCGTAGTATGCATGTGTAGGATGATCTAGTAGAATTTTTCCTTACTAATATTTTGCAAGTGCGATGATTTTGTAGTATGCCATGAGTAGCTCTATACTTAGGATTTTCCACTCCTAATAGGTTACCCCTGTTTTTGCTAAGTACTGCTTGCTATGCTATATATACAAAGTACCGTTGGGGGGTTCGAAAGACAAAGAATTTTTCTAAGTATAAAGGCTCTCTAGAGCAAACTTTTCTTCTCAAATCCACTTCAAAATAAAACTAAGTTTTCTTCTGGGCGGAATGGTTGTCGGGTCAACGAGTGTGATTTTGGTGGAGGACGGCCGCCCAGGAATCAAAGAAGTCTGCCATGTTTCAGAATTCAGAAGCTTCCAGTGCAACCACAATACATTATGGGCTCTGTCTTGGCCTAGTACTTAGTGGGAAACCTCACCTGGGTACCAACATTTGGAGGATTCTTGGCACGGTTGGATCCGGAAGGTAGAGGGGCTACTAAGGGAAAGCCTCGTCATGGTCTTGTCTGTAAAAGGACTTGATCATGGATTGTTGGTAAAGTGCATAAACTCTCGAGAGTATTGCAATCTGATCGATCAGCCGTGTTCACGGTAACAGAACAACAAATGAGCGTCTGAAGGATGGAGCCTCTGAAGGATCTTCCTCTCTCTTTTCTAAAAACAAAGTTTTGAAAAACCCCATGGCGTGCGTAATATCGCTAATGGGTGGGAATTTGGGGGAACTTGGTGTGTAATATCCAAGTGACGCTTGGTGCGTAATATCCAAGTGTTTGGTTGTTTGGACACTTGGTGCGTAATATCCTCGTGTGCCATTCGACCTTATTTTATCCAAGCAAATGTTTACAAAGTAGGACAATCCTCTCTTCTTCTCTCTACTTAAGAAAATTAGCTTTGTGCAAATGAACTCTACAGCCTATACCAGCCTTGCATGTAGAGATAGATTTTCTCTCCTTGGTGTAATTTGCCAATACATTCAAAGTATTGACCCAGCTTGTTGGCTGCACGTCTTATGTGCAGAATCCGAAGATTGAAAGGTGCGTAGGGATCGCGGGTCTACACTCGACAAGCCTGGGCGTTGATGGACTCATGCTGCTTTTATGTTTCCGCTGTTATTTGAGCTAGCATAATGCTAAGCAATCTTTGTAATAAATTCATACTCTGGATTCTCCGTGTAATAAAGACTTTGTGTTTTACATGATATTTCATCGACTGTGAGTGCTAGCTATTGATCCAGGGACTAGCATGTTAATCACAGGGACTTAGGATCCTTACCGATCCGAGGCCACTACACCATTGGCCGCGCCTAGGGGGTGCAGCCACCCCAGGCACCCCCTCGGCCTCCCTCTATGCCTATAAGTTGCCTTTCGACCTAAAAAATGAGGGGGGTTCGATAGTTTTCCAGAAAGAGTTCTGCCATGCCGCTGCCACCAGAAACCAATATTCAGATCCAGAAACTCCGTTCTGGCACCCTGCCGGGGCGGGGAATCTGAAGAGGATCATCGCCATCGTCATCATCAACGCATCTCCATCAACCATCCATGTTTCCCTCATCCATGAGTGAGTAATCCCCCGTTGTAGGCTTGGGGATGGAAGGGATTGGATGAGTTCTATCATGTAATTGAATAAGATTGTTAGGGCATAGTGCCTAGTATCTCTATTAGTGCTATTTGACTTTGATGCAACTTGTTGTTCTTAATGCTTGTCACTAGGGCCCAAGTGTCATGATCTTAGATCTGAACTTATTATTGAAATCATTATGATAGTATTATTTGTGATCTTATCTGCAAGTTGTGTACACATATCATTATCCGGATCCAAAGGACCCAAAGTGACAATAATTGGGACAACCGGAGGGGATGGATTTGGTGTGAGGATCACATGTGTTCATGGAGTGTTAATTCTTTGCGTCGGTGCTCTATTAAAAGGAGCACCTTAATTGCCAGTAGTTCCCTAGAGGTCCCGCTGCCACGGGCTGGCTGGACAGAAGATGTTGTGCAAGTTCTTATTGCGAGCACGTATGACTATATTTGGAGCACATGCCTAGGATTGTTTAGTACTTGGATGCTTGTTATTATTTATCTGCAATGCCCTAGATCTTGAAGTTACATGTTTAGACTCGTCCGTGCAACGCCCGTCCATCCATCCATATGGCTACCGCACTAGAATCCCATTGTTTATTGTTACTATTACTATTACTCCTGTTTCACTGCTACTGTTTCTTTGTTGTTGCTATTACAAACTTTTGCTACTGATAAACTTCTGTGAGCAAGAACTTCTGTGAACAATCTTCACAAGGTAGCCTCAGCTCAGACCTTGGCCGTGAGGGAACTAATACTAAGGTATATAAGTTTCCAGTCAAGCCCTGCCCAATTCTCGGGTATTGTGGTTGTACGGTAAAATTGGAAAGGTATCGCATCCAGACAACCATCAGTTTTATAAAGGGCTAAGGCTCATGCCTCAACATTTTCATCACCATAAATCATCTGGTGTTCGGAAACACATGTCCAAAACATTGCAATAGAATGATCCATCATTCCAAGGTTTTCATAACCATTTTTCCACCAAGTATTCCCATCTAATGTTGATCAAGTTTTATGCTTAGCACTAGTATCTACAGGTGGGGGTGAGTACTAATGAGGGGTGGTAAACAAGTGGAGTTTCAACTAAATACAATCTCATGCCTTGGGGTGACATAAAGATTATCTAGCTTAGGCCAAGTTTTATGCTCTTTATGCAACCTTCAATTATCTTTCTAGTATCTACAATTCACTTAAGTAAACTCTAAGTAATAGCTTTCGTAAAGAAATAAAGTATAAAGCTTGCAAGTAAAACTAGGATTGGTTTATCAAGTGGTTATGATCATATATGCTTAAGGAATATAGTTGGCATGGTAACAAGAAAGTATTTGCTTACACATTCAACTAGTAGTATTAGGATTGCCTTGTGCAGAGCAGTGGTTGAAGTTCTCCTCGGCTTCTTCGTAGTATCCTCCTTCTTCCTCGTATCCTTGGTCGATTCTAGCGTCTATGAATAAATACGAGGTACACAATCACCAAGCAATACTTAAATAATTTCAATCATCACACAAAAGGGTCCTATAGATGATCTAGCATCATCACTAACATTACAAGATTAAAGCTTGGTTTAATTTCTTTTATTTTTAGAAAAGTAATTTCTACTCATTGAAAAACTACTTAAGATTTAATATTCTCCAAACCAAACATGGGATCATGTTGACACATGTCATCACCACATATTTTAGTCCATGGGAATGTGATTTAAAGTGGTGTCACAATTTAATAAGGTTTAACCTTTTATTTTAATTAAATAAAGTGGCTAGAAATGCCTATGTGGAATTCTTTTATTACTTGATCGTTATTTCTGTAAGTAAACCCAAATATTTTTATATATTCTGAAAGGTATGATCAAATGTGATTTTTGAGAGTTGTAATCAACTCAAAATCTATTATGGTTTAAATTTGAAAAATGTTTGAATGCAGAAAAGGTTCTGCCTTGTTATTTTTACCAAGGGTGATCTACAGATCCAAATGATTTAAATCCAACAGGCTTGGATTCAGCATTTCAATACCTTTCTAACAAAATTGGTTTCATTCAATTTGGTTTACTGAATCGAGATAGGTTGATTTTTGAAAATGGGTACAGAACTAGGTTTGAACTTAAATGGAAAAAGTTGAATTCAAACGAGTGGGCTGCGCGGGAAACGATACTGGGCCGGCCTGCTAAGCACAGCGCTTACGCGGGCTGGTTAAGTTGTTGTCCCCACGCATCAGTGAGACGAGGGGGTGCGAAGCGGTACGGGGCAATGTGAGCCGTGGGATCTTGTTCTAATCTAACGGCCATGGTTCATCGTCCACGTCGGGCAGTGCCGGCTAGACAGAACCCTAACGTGGCAGGTGGGGGTCGTCAGGGGCTCACCGGGGCTTAGGCGAGGGTCGGCGAGGCGGGCGAACGACGAAGTCGACGACGGCGAACCTCCTGGTACCGGCAGCTTCTCCTAGGGCGGCTCCAATCGCTGGCTCCCTTCTTCTCCAGCAGCGGCGGACTCCAGCCAAATTCTGGTGATCCGCTGCTCGCCTTGCTTCGGGACTGAGGCGGGGTGGTTTTGGGTGAGAGGGGTGTGAGATGGTGTGCTCAATTCGGCTGGGGGTGGCCTCTATTTATAGTGGCGAGAGGGGACCGACGGGCGCAAGGTGAGACCGTCGTGGTCGACGGCACAGAGGGCTATCGGCGTGGGCGACGGTAGGGGCGGTGCTATGCTCCCTGGCGAAGCTCAACGACGTGGTGGCGAGGCGTGGGGCGGTGATGATCGGTCGGAATGCGGCGGTGCTATGCGTGTGCCCGACGGAAGTTTTTATGGCGCACAGCGCGCGTGGCCCGCGCGGCGGCGAACGGGCGTGTCTGCCGGGTTGCTGGGACGGTGGTGATCACGTATGCACGCGGCAAGGGCAGCGCATGGTCTGTGGGCGTTGTCGAGCGTGGCGCACGGGGCGCGCTCTCGGCATGGTTGCTGGTGAGCTGGGCACGGTCTGTGTGTGGTCTAGAGGCTGGCATCGCTCGCGGCTGGGACAGGGAGTGGCGGTGGGGTGTTAGCTTGCTCCCAGACATGTTGGCTAGACTTGGTGCTTCTCCTAGCTCGCTGTCGACATGTGGGTGGCAAGGGTGCCTCGGCCTGCTCACCATTGATGACAATGGCTAGCTTACAATAGTGCTAGAGATTAGTTTAGGTTGTTAGATGATCTACTAAGGCTAGTGGTGTCCAGAGAGGGAACAAGTTAGGACACAATCACTGCTCAAAATAGTGTTTTGATTTTGTTTGATTTGCATCTGGAAGGTGTTTGATGAAATGGCCGCATGAACTCAAGTTTTGAATTTTGAAAAGATTTTTGGTGGGTGTGCTAGGTAGGTGCTGGTGAGTCTGTAGATGCTTGGGTTTTGAAAGTTGAGCTTGTTTGAGTGGTTTTTGGAAAAGTGGGATCTTCCCATATGATATAGATTCAATTTTAAACTGTCATTTAAACTATGCATTCAAATGTTTTTGTATGATCACAAAGTGGGCCTTGATACTTTGTTATGAGCACTATCAAGGGGTGCAAAGATCCAAACAAGTTTCTGTTAAGTTTTGAAAGTTAGAGACAGCCAAAGTAGGCATGGGAGTTAAATTGGCCAAAATGACCATTCCCTTATTTTGTTTGTTTTGATTTAGTTATCTTTGGGAAAAGTGTGGGGATTGTTTAGATGATGTTTATTTCACCTAAGAATCCTTTTACAAGCAAAGAAACACATAAACAAAGCAATTCAAAAGAATTCAAAATGGGATGCCTACACACATGAATGCTTTCTCATTTTATTTTAGAAAAGTTTTTGTTAACCCTAAATTTGACGATTAGAGTTTGATGATTCTAGTTTATTATTTTTGGGATGTTACACTTTGGCTCCCCATGTGTCGAATCAATAAATTGGGTAATACTACCCGCGAAGACTGTTGTGATCCCTACACTTGTGGGTCATCAAGACTATTTTCTGGCGCCGTTGCCGGGGAGCATATCTTTATTTGTAAGTTCACTTGGATCTATTATTGTTCATTTTTACTCCTTTCATCATGGGGAAGTCTCGTGATGGAAAGTTCCCTAGTTTACCATCCACTACAAGAAGAGGTACAGTCCTAAACACCTCTGCTTCTCTTGATTCACCGTCTGTTATAAGTAAGCTTATTACACCACCACCACATACACATGCTACACACACTGCTACTACTGCTGAGTCTGAAACTGCTTTTGATACTCATGATGTTACTTCTACTCTGTTTGATGCGAGTGGTTCATTAGGTCCTTTCCTAGATGCTACTATGGTTAGTCTAGGGAATACCGAAACTCCTAGTGAAGACACTGTTACACCTATTAGCTCACCTGAGTCTAGACAGAGTTATGATATTAATGATGGTTACATTGAGTTCACTGATGAATTTGTTGAAGAGTGCCGAAACACACATATGGTACTAGTGCTATTAAGAGTCTCTTTGCTAGACCCACCATTATTCCTAAGTTGTCCTCTGATCCTAAGTTTGTTGCTTCTCCCATAGATATTAAAGATAAAGATTATGATTTTTCTCTTGATTTATCCTACTTGGATATTGTTAATAAAGAACCTTTTTGTGGGACTAAAAATGAGAGTGATGTGGCTCATATGAATGAGCTTTCTACTATGAGTGCTTTATTCTCTGATGATTTTAAGATGTGCAAGTACTTTGTTACTAAGATCTTTCCTTTTTCGCTAAAAGGAGAAGCTAGGGCTTGGTTTAATAGATTACCTCCTGGTTCCATTGATAGTCCAGATTGTTTGATTGCTTCTTTCTTCCAGAAATATTTTCCTCCTATTGCTAGACATGATGCTTTGCAGAGACTTTTTGATTTTAAATAGGAAGAAGAAGAGAAATTACATGAGTCATGGACAAGGTTTTGTGCCTTGATTCATGCACGTCCTGGATGTCCATTGCCTAAGAATGAGCTGCCTGATATTTATTATAATGCACTAACTGATGATTCTAGGACATACCTAGATAGCTTTGTTGATTGTGTCTTCAGGAAAAGAACTCCTACAGATGCTGAAAAATTAATGACTACGATAAGCAAGAATTATGATGATTGGACTTCAACTAAGCTAAATACACCTGAGCCTATTAATCCTGAACCAGATGTTCCTGAACTAGTTCCAATACCAACACCAAAGAAAAGAGGAGTTATTGCATTAAATGATGAAGTGATGAAGGAAGCTAAGAAGTGTCTAAAGGAGAAAGGTATTAGAGCTGAAGATGTGAAGAATCTACCTCCTATAGAAGAATTATGTAAGCCAATTCCTCACTCATCTACTATTGAGGTACACTCTCTCTAACACTTTGATGAAGGTGATATTCCTTATGGTAAGCCTCCTGACCAATGTTTAGAGGAACTTGACATTTTTATTGTTAAGCAAGGTAATTTTAATAAACAAGTTCAGAATCATTTATTGGAAAACTCTAGAGCTATTAATGAGTTGAAAGATATTGTGGAAAGATCTTCTAATGATATTAAAATGCTTTGTAAACACTTTCAAATGGTCCAAACCCAACTTGATAAACTTGCTAAGGTATAAAAGGATATGCTAGTTAATGCCTCAGGAGATAAACATGCTTATGGAATTAGAACTAGGAGTGGTATAGCTACTCAAGATCCTTTATATCCTGAAGGACGCCCTAAAAGAATTGAGCAGGATTCTCAGCAAGTTGAAGATAGTGGTAGTCCCCGTAGGAGAAAGAAAAATAAACACAAAATAGTTGAGGAACCACTTGAACCTGCTGTAGATCCTAATAGTATATCTGTCTCAGATGCTGAAACTGAGAGTGGTAATGATAAAATGATGCTCATGATAATGAGGGAGAAGTTGAGGAAGAAACTTAGAAGCACACTAAGAACACTAGGTACACTAAGGAAGATTTTATTGCTAATAAACATGGTAAAGACAGAGAACCTAGGGTGCAGAAACCTATGCTGACGATGGGAGATGATCCTAGTTGTCGTAACCTTCCTGGGGTCCATCCTCCAGATACTCCTCTTCATAGTCTGGCCACGGGAATAGCCAGGGACAAAGCCATGAGTACTCTTTAAGTACTCGCAAACTAATACTAACAAGTGAAGGGGGTTTTTGTAGTAGGACACTAAGCTCTAGGGTTGTTTTGCAAAAATCCAGATTTACATCTACTAAGTTCAGAAACGAAGAAAGCTAGTTGAAGTTTTATAACACCTAAGTGGGAACTTGTATTTCACAACTCTGTTGTGGTCAAGTCAAAGTCTCAATTCATTTCACAAGTCATTTTGAAAACATCTGACGGGGGAACAGTATGGCCACTCCAACTGTACATAACCGCGGACACGGCTATTCGAATAGTTTGACACTCTGCAGAGATTGTACACTTTCACCACAACATTCGATACATCCATCAGGAACAAATCCTGAATGCACCATACTCAGTATGCGGATAATCAATCCTAACATTTCAATTACACGCCCTAGTATAGGCACCTCTCCTGTGAGTTTGGCCTCCCAACCATGAGCAACTATCATCTTGGGTACTGCACAGGTGGACAATCTTCACAAGGTAGCCTCAGCTCAGACCTTGGCCGTGAGGGAACTAATACTAAGGTATATAAGTTTCCAGTCAAGCCCTGCCCAATTCTCGGGTATTGTGGTTGTACGGTAAAATTGGAAAGGTATCGCATCCAGACAACCATCAGTTTTATAAAGGGCTAAGGCTCATGCCTTAACATTTTCATCACCATAAATCATCTGGTGTTCGGAAACACATGTCCAAAACATTTCAATAGAATGATCCATCATTCCAAGGTTTTCATAACCATTTTTCCACCAAGTATTCCCATCTAATGTTGATCAAGTTTTATGCTTAGCACTAGTATCTAAAGGTGGGGGTGAGTACTAATGAGGGGTGGTAAACAAGTGGAGTTTCAACTAAATACAATCTCATGCCTTGGGGTGACATAAAGATTATCTAGCTTAGGCCAAGTTTTATGCTCTTTATGCAACCTTCAATTATCTTTCTAGTATCTACAATTCACTTAAGTAAACTCTAAGTAATAGCTTTGGTAAAGAAATAAAGTATAAAGCTTGCAAGTAAAACTAGGATTGGTTTATCAAGTGGTTATGATCATATATGCTTAAGGCATATAGTTGGCATGGTAACAAGCAAGTATTTGCTTGCACATTAAACTAGTAGTATTAGGATTGCCTTGTGCAGAGCAGTGGTTGAAGTTCTCCTCGGCTTCTTCTTCGTAGTATCCTCCTTCTTCCTCGTATCCTTGGTCGGTACTAGCGTCTATGAATAAATACGAGGTACACAATCACCAAGAAATACTTAAATAATTTCAATCATCACACAAAAGGGTCCTATAGATGATCTAGCATCATCACTAACATTACAAGATTAAAGCTTGGTTTAATTTCTTTTATTTTTAGAAAAGTAATTTCTACTCATTGAAAAACTACTTAAGATTTAATATTCTCCAAACCAAACATGGGATCATGTTGACACATGTCATCACCACATATTTTAGTCCATGGGAATGTGATTTAAAGTGGTGTCACAAATTAATAAGGTTTAACCTTTTATTTTAATTAAATAAAGTGGCTAGAAATGCCTATGTGGAATTCTTTTATTACTTGATCGTTATTTCTGTAAGTAAACCCAAATATTTTTATATATTCTGAAAGGTATGATCAAATGTGATTTTTGAGAGTTGTAATCAACTCAAAATCTATTATGGTTTAAATTTGAAAAATGTTTGAATGCAAAAAAGGTTCTGCCTTGTTATTTTTACCAAGGGTGATCTACAGATCCAAATGATTTAAATCCAACAGGCTTGGATTCAGCATTTCAATACCTTTCTAACAAAATTGGTTTCATTCAATTTGGTTTACTGAATCGAGCTAGGTTGATTTTTGAAAATGGGTACAGAACTAGGTTTGAACTTAAATGGAAAAAGCTGAATTCAAACGAGTGGGCTGCGCGGGAAACGATACTGGGCCGGCCTGCTAAGCACAGCGCTTACGCGGGCTGGTTAAGTTGTTGTCCCCACGCATCAGTGAGACGAGGGGGTGCGAAGCGGTACGGGGCAATGTGAGCCGTGGGATCTTGTTCTAATATAACGGCCAAGGTTCATCGTCCACGTCGGGCAGCGCCGGCGAGACAGAACCCTAACGTGGCAGGTGGGGGTCGTCGGGGGCTCACCGGGGCTTAGGCGAGGGTCGACGAGGCGGGCGAACGACGAAGTCGACGACGGCGAACCTCCTGGTACCGGCAGCTTCTCCTAGGGCGGCTCCAATCGCTGGCTCCCTTCTTCTCCAGCAGCGGCGGACTCCAGCCAAATTCTGGTGATGCGCTGCTCGCCTTGCTTCGGGACTGAGTCGGGGTGGTTTTGGGTGAGAGGGGTGTGAGATGGTGTGCTCAATTCGGCTGGGGGTGGCCTCTATTTATAGTGGCGAGAGGGGACCGACGGGCGCAAGGTGAGATCGTCGTGGTCGACGGCACAGAGGGCTATCGGCGTGGGCGACGGTAGGGGCGGTGCTATGCTCCCTGGCGAAGCTCAACGACGTGGTGGCGAGGCGTGGGGCGGTGATGATCGGTCGGAATGCGGCGGTGCTCTGCGCGTGCCCGACGGAAGTTTTTATGGCGCACAGCGCGCGTGGCCCGCGCGGCGGCGAACGGGCGTGTCTGCCGGGTTGCTGGGACGGTGGTGATCACGTATGCACGCGGCAAGGGCGGCGCATGGTCTGTGGGCGTTGTCGAGCGTGGCGCACGGGGCGCGCTCTCGGCATGGTTGCTGGTGAGCTGGGCACGGTCTGTGTGTGTGGTCTAGAGGCTGGCATCGCTCGCGGCTGGGACAGGGAGTGGCGGTGGGGTGTTAGCTTGCTCCCAGACATGTTGGCTAGACTTGGTGCTTCTCCTAGCTCGCTGTCGACATGTGGGTGGCAAGGGTGCCTCGGCCTTCTCACCATTGATGACAATGGCTAGCTTACAATAGTGCTAGAGATTAGTTTAGGTTGTTAGATGATCTACTAAGGCTAGTGGTGTCCAGAGAGGGAACAAGTTAGGACAGAATCACTGCTCAAAAGAGTGTTTTGATTTTGTTTGATTTGCATCTGGAAGGTGTTTGATGAAATGGCCGCATGAACTCAAGTTTTGAATTTTGAAAAGATTTTTGGTGGGTGTGCTAGGTAGGTGCTGGTGAGTCTGTAGTTGCTTGGGTTTTGAAAGTTGAGCTTGTTTGAGTGGTTTTTGAAAAAGTGGGATCTTCCCATATGATATAGATTCAATTTTAAACTGTCCTTTAAACTATGCATTCAAATGTTTTTGGATGATCACAAAGTGGGCCTTGATACTTTGTTATGAGCACTATCAAGGGGTGCAAAGATCCAAACAAGTTTCTGTTAAGTTTTGAAAGTTAGAGACAGCCAAAGTAGGAATGGGAGTTAAATTGGCCAAAATGACCATTCCCTTATTTTGTTTGTTTTGATTTAGTTGTCTTTGGGAAAAGTGTGGGGATTGTTGAGATGATGTTTATTTCACCTAAGAATCCTTTTACAAGCAAAGAAACACATAAACAAAGCAATTCAAAAGAATTCAAAATGGGATGCCTACACACATGAATGCTTTCTCATTTTATTTTAGAAAAGTTTTTGTTAACCCTAAATTTGACGATTAGAGTTTGATGATTCTATTTTATTATTTTTGGGATGTTACACTTTGGCTCCCCTTGTGTCGAATCAATAAATTGGGTAATACTACCCGCGAAGACTGTTGTGATCCCTACACTTGTGGGTCATCAAGACTATTTTCTGGCGCCGTTGCCGGGGAGCATATCTTTATTTGTAAGTTCACTTGGATCTATTATTGTTCATTTTTACTCCTTTCATCATGGGGAAGTCTCGTGATGGAAAGTTCCCTAGTTTACCATCCACTACAAGAAGAGGTACAGTCCTAAACACCTCTGCTTCTCTTGATTCACCGTCTATTATAAGTAAGCTTATTACACCACCACCACATACACATGCTACACACTTCTACTACTGCTGAGTCTGAAACTGCTTTTGATACTCATGATGTTACTTCTACTGTGTTTGATGCGAGTGGTTCATTAGGTCCTTTCCTAGATGCTACTATGGTTAGTCAAGGGAATACCGAAACTCCTAGTGAAGACACTGTTACACCTGTTAGCTCACCTGAGTCTAGACAGAGTTATGATATTAATGATGGTTACATTGAGTTCACTGATGAATTTGTTGAAGAGTGTCGAAACACACATATGGTACTAGTGCTATTAAGAGTCTCTTTGCTAGACCCACCATTATTCCTAAGTTGTCCTCTGATCCTAAGTTTGTTGCTTCTCCCATAGATATTAAAGATAAAGATTATGATTTTTCTCTTGATTTATCCTACTTGGATATTGTTAATAAAGAACCTTTTTGTGGGACTAAAAATGAGAGTGATGTGGCTCATATGAATGAGCTTTCTACTATGAGTGCTTTATTCTCTGATGATTTTAAGATGTGCAAGTACTTTGTTACTAAGATCTTTCCTTTTTCGCTAAAAGGAGAAGCTAGGGCTTGGTTTAATAGATTACCTCCTGGTTCCATTGATAGTCCAGATTGTTTGATTGCTTCTTTCTTCCAGAAATATTTTCCTCCTATTGCTAGACATGATGCTTTGCAGAGACTTTTTGATTTTAAATAGGAAGAAGAAGAGAAATTACATGAGTCATGGACAAGGTTTTGTGCCTTGATTCATGCACGTCCTGGATGTCCATTGCCTAAGAATGAGCTGCCTGATATTTATTATAATGCACTAACTGATGATTCTAGGACATACCTAGATAGCTTTGTTGATTGTGTCTTCAGGAAAAGAACTCCTACAGATGCTGAAAAATTAATGACTACGATAAGCAAGAATTATGATGATTGGACTTCAACTAAGCTAAATACACCTGAGCCTATTAATCCTGAACCAGATGTTCCTGAACTAGTTCCAATACCAACACCAAAGAAAAGAGGAGTTATTGCATTAAATGATGAAGTGATGAAGGAAGCTAAGAAGTGTCTAAAGGAGAAAGGTATTAGAGCTGAAGATGTGAAGAATCTACCTCCTATAGAAGAATTATGTAAGCCAATTCCTCACTCATCTACTATTGAGGTACACTCTCTCTAACACTTTGATGAAGGTGATATTCCTTATGGTAAGCCTCCTGACCAATGTTTAGAGGAACTTGACATTTTTATTGTTAAGCAAGGTAATTTTAATAAACAAGTTCAGAATCATTTATTGGAAAACTCTAGAGCTATTAATGAGTTGAAAGATATTGTGGAAAGATCTTCTAATGATATTAAAATGCTTTGTAAACACTTTCAAATGGTCCAAACCCAACTTGATAAACTTGCTAAGGTACAAAAGGATATGCTAGTTAATGCCTCAGGAGATAAACATGCTTATGGAATTAGAACTAGGAGTGGTATAGCTACTCAAGATCCTTTATATCCTGAAGGACGCCCTAAAAGAATTGAGCAGGATTCTCAGCAAGTTGAAGATAGTGGTAGTCCCCGTAGGAGAAAGAAAAATAAACACAAAATAGTTGAGGAACCACTTGAACCTGCTGTAGATCCTAATAGTATATCTGTCTCAGATGCTGAAACTGAGAGTGGTAATGATAAAATGATGCTCATGATAATGAGGGAGAAGATGAGGAAGAAACTTAGAAGCACACTAAGAACACTAGGTACACTAAGGAAAATTTTATTGCTAATAAACATGGTAAAGACAGAGAACCTAGGGTGCAGAAACCTATGCCTTTTCCAGGTAGGAAACACAAGTCAAAGGAGGAAGAACACTACAACAAGTTTTGTGAGTGGATGAAGCCTTTATTTTGGCAAATTCCTTAGACTGATGCTATTAAGTTGCCTCCTTTTTCAAAGTATATGAAGGATATTGTCTCTAATAAAAAGAAGATTCCTAATGAGGAGATTTCTACTTTGCTTGCTAATTACTCCTTCAATGGTAAGGTTCCAAAGAAACTTGGTGATCCAGGTATACCAACTATTCCTTGCTCTATTAAGAATAATTATGTTAGAACTTATTTATGTGATTTGGGAGCTGGAGTTAGTGTTATGCCTTTTTCTCTCTATAAGAGACTCCAGCTAGAAAAGTTGCTACCAACTGATATATCTTTGCAAATGGCTGATAAGTCAACTACTATACCTGTTGGTATATGTGAGGATGTTCCTGTTCAAGTAGCTCATAATTGCTTGGTTCTAACTGATTTTGTTGTGCTTGAAATGCCTGAAGATGATAATATGTCTATTATTCTTGGGAGACCTTTTCTTAACATTGCAGGTGCTGTCATCAATTGTAATCAAGGAAAAGTAACATTCAATATTAATGACAAAGAGCACACTGTCTATTTCCCCAAGAAGGTTGCTAAAAGCTATTGCCTGAATTCCATTGAAAATATTGAGAGCATCAAGGTTGGAAAAATATATTGTCCCATTCCACAAGAAAATTTGGAACTATTATGATTGGGACCATTGCTATCAAGCTTGAGGTAACATAATCACTTGGTGGAATACAAAGTTTTGTCTGATATAAGATTTTTTTGGTAACAAGACTTGATCAACCTTGTTAACAAAAGGATTTTAATGAACAAAATAATGTTTCCACTTTGGTTATACTTGCTTTCTTTTACTTTTTCTCCTTCCTAGTCTTTGCCTTTGCTTTAGTTTTGCTAGTTGCTTGCTTGTTAGAGTGTCTTAGAGCTGCTGTAGTTTGGTTTTTGTTTGCTTTTGCTTCTTCTGAAAAAACTGTTTCTGCGAGAAAATCAATTTTCATACCCTGAAAATTGGCCAAAAATAAAGTTTTCCAAAAAATCCCAGAAAATTCAAAATAAAATTTTACTCAAAAAAAGGGGCAGAGAGACACCTGAAGTAACCCAGGGGCACCCTAGGCCACCACACAAATGGTAGGCGCGGCCTACCTAGGGGTGGCGCCTAGGGGGGTTTGGCCCACCTGGGCCCCTCTAGGTTGCCTCCTCAAAGCCACCTTCTTTCTCTCTCCCGAAAAACACCGGAAAATTTGCTCAAGATCGAGTTCTTGTTGTTCTTCCTCGCGATTTCCGATCTCCTTGTTCAGCCCATCTCAAGTGCTTATTTTTGGAGGGTTTGCTCCTTGGTATGTGCCTCCTCCACTTGTCCAATTAGATTTGTGATTGGTAGATTGTATCTTGAGTATTTTGTTGCTATAGGTGTCAGGTTGTTTGAGCTTGCATGCTTGTTCTATGCTTATAAATTACATTTTGATGCATGTGTAGCCCTCTAGCAAGTTCCTATAGTAGTTGCTCATCATTTATCAATTTAGAAATCACTTGGTTTGATGTTTGTCTAAAAATTTCAGCAAGGAGGATGAGTGCATATCCACTGAATCAATATGACTTGATGGTACATGAGCCAATAAAAGTTCATCGTGAGGAAGGAGTTTTACCTTCCATATACCCATGCTAGGAATTTATGAGAACTACAGGAATCCTCCAGGATTTTCAAACTATGATTACCAATGCGGGGCTGGAACACTTTGCTGAAGGTGAATCTTTTTCCCAGCAAGTTCGAAGATGACCCACCAGCTTGGAGTTATGTGGCATCCCGCAAAACCACTACTAGAAAATCGCGTTGAATTTGTGCATTGCATCGTCATCATCATGCATTGTTTGCCAAAACTATTTTCGCAACACCCGTTTTGTTTTCTAAAACGCCCCTTCTTGTTTCAAACACCAAAACCGGGTCCCCGGAATATTTTGTTTTGTTTAAATGTGTTGTGCAACGGTGTTTAATTAAATAAAACATTTAGTTAATTTTTTTAGCGGGGCAGTCGAACGGGCCGTTTGACCCGAACGACCACCCCTAAAATCTAAATCGGTCCAACCCAACCTGCCCCTCTAATTCCTAAACCTACCCAAATTCCTACCCAACCTACCCTCCACCTCACTCCCACCAATCCAGACACGCCACCTCACCTCCCCAGCTCCCTCAACCAACCACACCCTGCCATGTCACCCCTCACCCCTCTCTCTCACCCCTCAGCCAGCTCACACGCAGCACGCCCCACACCGCGCGTCCCCACCTCCCCCGTGCAGCCTGCCCGCGGGCCCCACTCGGCCACACCCTCCCTTTTTCCCACCTCCCCCGGTCAGACCCTCTTCCAACCACCTCCCTGGCCGCTGGGCCACGTCCGCCCGGCCCCACCCTGGGAACCACCCCCCACACGCAACCTTCCTCCGGCCGTCCCTTCGAGGTCCTCGCCGCCGGCCTGCTCGCCTGCCTCGCCCCTCGCCTGCAGAGCCGGCCGCCGCCTCCCCAGAGCCACCTCCGGCCGCGCCGCCCCCGCATCGGCCCCGGCCGCCCCTCCTACCCACACCACCCCCCGCCTCCGCGCGCCCCGGCGCAGCGCCGCCGCGCCTCGCCGAGCCGGCCGCCCCGCCGAGCTCCTGCGCCGCCGCCGGTCCCCGCCTCCATCGCGCCTGCAAGCTCGCCCCTCCCCGTCACCTCCCCGTCGCTCGGCCGCGCGCTCCGCAGCGACCGCCGCTCACCTCGCCGTCCCGCAGAGCTCCGGCCACCTTCGGTCGCCGTAGCTCGCCCCCTCCCCGCAAGCCGCCGCCGCCGCTCTGCCTGCGCCTGGCCGCCTCCGCGCGACGAGCCTCGCCGCGGCCACGAGCTCCGGCCGCGCCCCCACAAGCTCTTCCCCACCTCCGCGCCGACCAACCCTCCTCCTCCCTGGCGCCGCGTCCCGCCCAAGCAACCTCGCCGCCGAGCCCCACCCCGAAGCGCGGCTCCGCCCCGCTGCCGCTTGGGCCCGCCTCCGCGCGCTGCCCGCCGGCGCGGCCTGGCCACCGCGAGCCCGACCCCGTCCGCCGCCAGGGACGCGAGCCCCCTCCCTGTCGTCTTCCGCTGCACCCCGGGACCCTCTTTTTCGTTCGTTGTCTGACCGCGTGTGCCGTCTGAGACCGACCGCAGTCGCCCAGCCGAAGCCGTTCGAGAGGCCGAGTTCGGACCGAAGCCCGGCCCGCAGCAAGATCTTCGATCCCGTCGCCAAGGTCTCCTCCCGGACAAGACCAACCGATGCCGACCACAGATGAACAAGGTGGGCACCCCAAGGTCTTCTCGGGACATCGAGTTCGCCATCACGAAGGACAAGCCCGCCATCGTGGAAACCAAGGACACCGGTACACCAAGATCGCCACACGGAGGCCGAACCCCGTGGACCGACATGCTCTTCTTCACGGATATGACAAGCACTCCGCTCGGACACCAAGTGCTTCACCCGAACGCCAAGACCGACCCGACACGCGGACCCGGCAAGTTCTTCTCGACGACATGATCATCGACATAGAACCCGAAGGACACATGTGCGACAAGGCCTACCCCCCCCCCGACGGTCGAGAATGTTACGCCAAGTTCTACCCCGCTACCCGAGAACGATCTCGCCGAGCCCGAACCGTCGAACCCTGGACCCTGAGACCGAACCCCGAACCCCGGAACCCCAAGATCGTCGAACCCCCTCTAAGTGTGAACCCCTTCCCGGAACCCTATTTTTGTAACATAACAACTTGTTGCATATTTAATTGTCATCTCGCATGCATATCTGTGGTTTGGGGGCCTTATGCCGATTCACCTAATAATTAAATATGGGGCCCATATGCGGGCAAATCTAGTCTCATATCGGCCTCATTTAAACTTGTGTAGCGAACCGGTTCCCCCTGTTGCATTGCTAAACAACATTTAATTGCGGGGGTTCTAAATAACTTGCACCACCTAATTAATGTCGGGACCCCGGTTCCACCTAATATGACCTAATTGCATCGCACCTTTGCCATGACATACATCATACATGCATCATGCCGATCTTCTGCCGATCTTAAATATTGCATCCGGTGTTTCTTCTAGTGTTTTGCTTCTTCGCGGATAAGGCCGTTGAGTTGATGTGAGCTTCGTCCCGATCTTCGGTTGAACCTTCGACAATGTTTTCAGGCGAGCATCTCCCCCTTACTACCTATCTTACTTTATAGTAATTTACTCCTTCCTGTTGATCTATTGCTATCTGTGTTGCGATGCTCTAGTTTTCGTACCCGTGAAATCCCTTGCAGCCCTATATTGCCTTGGACACATCCTATTACCTGTTGTTTGGTAGATAGTTGGACTTGCGCGTCGTAGTTGCTTGCTCAAGTGCTGATGTGTGTCGTCATATGCCACAGTTGCTGATGCTTGGCCGCATGTTGATGTTGGAGATGATCCTAGTTTTACTTATCGTCACTTTAATTTCTGTTTAACAACTAAAATTGAATAAGCAGAGGCATCGGTGGGTGATAGATAATATTTGGTTTCCGAACGCCCACTTGTGTCCCGTGAGACCCCGAGTACTTGATTCCTGTTCCTTGATTTATCGCGCTATCCACATCCGGGAGGTATATGGGACCCCCCTCAGCCAGAGCTTGATTCCGTCTTATTTCTTGGGGCCACAAACTAGTTTGAGGTTTTATTTACGATCCTGTACTTATGCCATGTTTTACTGCTTTATTTACGATTGTGCGAGGTACTGCACACTGTACTGTTTAGGATCGGACCACGATTCCGCGGTGTCGACAAGCCCCGTTTGGGGTTCCCAGTCGTTCACAGCCGTCCCGCCAAACCTCGAGGCCGTCTCGGAGCTTGCCTACTCCGTTGCGGGTTCTACTCAAAGGGGTGGCCCCCTGAAACATTTCTGAATCTTGCGATTGCTCTGTCGTGAAGACCTCGTTGGGTTTTTATTTGGTTTTTCCGAGGTTGATCGTGTGTGTGTTGCTATTTGTGCACCCCGGCCGGGTTAAATCTTTCTGAAAGCCGTGTCCGCGGATATGGACGACTTGGAGCACAGTTTCTCGATCATAGACAAGCATAACTAAAGTTTACTGTTATAAATTGACTTGTATCTGATATGACTAGTAATCAGCTTCAACTACAACGGAATGGCTAACTAAAACTGCCAACAATTGCTTGCTTGTGTGGCCGCTTGCGACCATTGTACCTGACTAGTAAATATTGCAACTACAACGGAAAGGCTGAATAAAAGTACCAACAATTGCTGGGTTTTGGGTTATCTCATGCTAATTGTATCTGACTAGTAAGTGTTGCCACTATAACGGAATGATTAACTAAAAGTGCCCACTGCTTATTTTATCAGGATGATTATCTATACCTGACTAGTAATTACTGCAACGATAACTGAATAAATAAAACTGTCAACTGTGTGAGTTCCTCGGTTGACTTCCTCGATCGGTGTCGAGGGGGAAACGCCAGGATGGGTTTGTTTGGTGTTAGCTTCAGGTTGGATCCGGATAGGTCATTCTCACCCCTCTCTGATAACCGCCAGTTGTATCGAGTCTCTATAGGTTGTTTAGTGCATGCTGTCGCTGCCGCTTCAGTCCACCATACCTATGTAGGCGAGGACCGCCGAATTCTAGCCTCGCCGTGTACTGGCCTCAGTACTGACGCTCCTTCTTTGTTTTCTGCTTTGCCCTTTGTCGGCACCCCTTTTGTTAAGCAGGTTTTGAGATCGACGCCGTTAGCAGGGTTACCCTTCCGGCTTGGCCTGGGCAGGGTTATGGACGCCATTGGTTATTCTTCAGGGCTCTTAGCCCCATTTGCTTCTTGTCCGTAGCTGGACGCACAATCGTTTTCAAGGTGATTTGGATCTTTGTATAATATATCTGTATTCTTGACTCTTTGAGTCGCTGTTGTATATATATCTGTTCTGTGGGTCCCATCGAGGACTGTTGTGTAATGTTATTACTTCGTTTTCCACCCGCACGAAAGTGCCTGGTGGGCACCTTTGAATCGTTTCTATGCGGGTTTGGTGAATTTTGCCCAAATTTGCATAGGTCCGATTCTGAGGGTGTTACAGAGTGGTATCAGAGCTCAGCAGTTGCGATACCCCACAAGTCCAGCCTGTAGGATAACCTTAGCTAACGGCCGAAGTAGAGTGTCAAAACTATTTTGCAAAATCGGTTGGATAGTTCTGATTAGGTCTGATTTTATTCCTTACCCCTCTGCTATTCTCCTCTTATCTCGACGTGTTTTGAATCTGCTCTCTTCTCTCTCTTCGAGTCCAGGATTTCTCGTGGTTGGGTTTCCGTCGTACCTTCAGGGTTTCGCTTTCTCCCTTTTTGGTAACGGAGGTGCTACGATCATCAATCTGCAGTTTGTCTGTTGTACCCTTCCTCCAATCTTTTGTTCTTGAGCTCCTTATCCATGTGTGTTCCTTGCTGGATATCCGTATCGTTGGAAAACATATGAGAAGGACGAGCATTGGTGAAGTTGGAGTATACCTTGAGCATGTGTTGTTCATGCCAATGAAACCATCGCGAAACCTAATCATTGTGTCTTTCATACGATTTCGGTTGTATCTTCCGGTGTTTTCCGACACGACGACATCCTCTACGCCAGATCCGATGCAGAATCTGCATCCCTCCTTTGTTTCCGAACCTCGCTAGTCGAGATCTTCAGTCTAATTCCGAGAGTTGGTTGCATAATCCGTCTATTCGCGTGCAGAGTAATGGTTTGAGTGCGGGATGGAGTAGCTACCCTACCACTGCTCTTATCATTCGCTCTTGTACGTCGAATCAGTGGATCCAGCAACTTTACTTCGTCCATGGAAGTTAGGGGTGGCTTTATTTGCGATACCTCTACCTTCGACCTTTTGTCCCCGGAGTGTTCTCTCGACGATCACGGACAACGATCTCTTGTTAGTGGTGTCGCGAGGATCTACCCGAAGCGCGAAGGATCAGAACGCCGACCTTCCTTCCGGTACCATGAGGCGGATCTCGAGGGCGAGATCCATTGTTAGTGGTGTCGAATTGTGGCATCCCGCAAAACCACTACTAGAAAATCGCGTTGAATTTGTGCATTGCATCGTCATCATCATGCATTGTTTGCCAAAACTATTTTCGCAACACCCGTTTTGTTTTCTAAAACGCCCCTTCTTGTTTCAAACACCAAAACCGGGTCCCCGGAATATTTTGTTTTGTTTAAATGTGTTGTGCAACGGTGTTTAATTAAATAAAACATTTAGTTAATTTTTTTAGCGGGGCAGTCGAACGGGCCGTTTGACCCGAACGACCACCCCTAAAATCTAAATCGGTCCAACCCAACCTGCCCCTCTAATTCCTAAACCTACCCAAATTCCTACCCAACCTACCCTCCACCTCACTCCCACCAATCCAGACACGCCACCTCACCTCCCCAGCTCCCTCAACCAACCACACCCTGCCATGTCACCCCTCACCCCTCTCTCTCACCCCTCAGCCAGCTCACACGCAGCACGCCCCACACCGCGCGTCCCCACCTCCCCCGTGCAGCCTGCCCGCGGGCCCCACTCGGCCACACCCTCCCTTTTTCCCACCTCCCCCGGTCAGACCCTCTTCCAACCACCTCCCTGGCCGCTGGGCCACGTCCGCCCGGCCCCACCCTGGGAACCACCCCCCACACGCAACCTTCCTCCGGCCGTCCCTTCGAGGTCCTCGCCGCCGGCCTGCTCGCCTGCCTCGCCCTCGCCTGCAGAGCCGGCCGCCGCCTCCCCAGAGCCACCTCCGGCCGCGCCGCCCCCGCATCGGCCCCGGCCGCCCCTCCTACCCACACCACCCCCCGCCTCCGCGCGCCCCGGCGCAGCGCCGCCGCGCCTCGCCGAGCCGGCCGCCCCGCCGAGCTCCTGCACCGCCGCCGGTCCCCGCCTCCATCGCGCCTGCAAGCTCGCCCCTCCCCGTCACCTCCCCGTCGCTCGGCCGCGCGCTCCGCAGCGACCGCCGCTCACCTCGCCGTCCCGCAGAGCTCCGGCCACCTTCGGTCGCCGTAGCTCGCCCCCTCCCCGCAAGCCGCCGCCGCCGCTCTGCCTGCGCCTGGCCGCCTCCGCGCGACGAGCCTCGCCGCGGCCACGAGCTCCGGCCGCGCCCCCACAAGCTCTTCCCCACCTCCGCGCCGACCAACCCTCCTCCTCCCTGGCGCCGCGTCCCGCCCAAGCAACCTCGCCGCCGAGCCCCACCCCGAAGCGCGGCTCCGCCCCGCTGCCGCTTGGGCCCGCCTCCGCGCGCTGCCCGCCGGCGCGGCCTGGCCACCGCGAGCCCGACCCCGTCCGCCGCCAGGGACGCGAGCCCCCTCCCTGTCGTCTTCCGCTGCACCCCGGGACCCTCTTTTTCGTTCGTTGTCTGACCGCGTGTGCCGTCTGAGACCGACCGCAGTCGCCCAGCCGAAGCCGTTCGAGAGGCCGAGTTCGGACCGAAGCCCGGCCCGCAGCAAGATCTTCGATCCCGTCGCCAAGGTCTCCTCCCGGACAAGACCAACCGATGCCGACCACAGATGAACAAGGTGGGCACCCCAAGGTCTTCTCGGGACATCGAGTTCGCCATCACGAAGGACAAGCCCGCCATCGTGGAAACCAAGGACACCGGTACACCAAGATCGCCACACGGAGGCCGAACCCCGTGGACCGACATGCTCTTCTTCACGGATATGACAAGCACTCCGCTCGGACACCAAGTGCTTCACCCGAACGCCAAGACCGACCCGACACGCGGACCCGGCAAGTTCTTCTCGACGACATGATCATCGACATAGAACCCGAAGGACACATGTGCGACAAGGCCTACCCCCCCCGACGGTCGAGAATGTTACGCCAAGTTCTACCCCGCTACCCGAGAACGATCTCGCCGAGCCCGAACCGTCGAACCCTGGACCCTGAGACCGAACCCCGAACCCCGGAACCCCAAGATCGTCGAACCCCTCTAAGTGTGAACCCCTTCCCGGAACCCTATTTTTGTAACATAACAACTTGTTGCATATTTAATTGTCATCTCGCATGCATATCTGTGGTTTGGGGGCCTTATGCCGATTCACCTAATAATTAAATATGGGGCCCATATGCGGGCAAATCTAGTCTCATATCGGCCTCATTTAAACTTGTGTAGCGAACCGGTTCCCCCTGTTGCATTGCTAAACAACATTTAATTGCGGGGGTTCTAAATAACTTGCACCACCTAATTAATGTCGGGACCCCGGTTCCACCTAATATGACCTAATTGCATCGCACCTTTGCCATGACATACATCATACATGCATCATGCCGATCTTCTGCCGATCTTAAATATTGCATCCGGTGTTTCTTCTAGTGTTTTGCTTCTTCGCGGATAAGGCCGTTGAGTTGATGTGAGCTTCGTCCCGATCTTCGGTTGAACCTTCGACAATGTTTTCAGGCGAGCATCTCCCCCTTACTACCTATCTTACTTTATAGTAATTTACTCCTTCCTGTTGATCTATTGCTATCTGTGTTGCGATGCTCTAGTTTTCGTACCCGTGAAATCCCTTGCAGCCCTATATTGCCTTGGACACATCCTATTACCTGTTGTTTGGTAGATAGTTGGACTTGCGCGTCGTAGTTGCTTGCTCAAGTGCTGATGTGTGTCGTCATATGCCACAGTTGCTGATGCTTGGCCGCATGTTGATGTTGGAGATGATCCTAGTTTTACTTATCGTCACTTTAATTTCTGTTTAACAACTAAAATTGAATAAGCAGAGGCATCGGTGGGTGATAGATAATATTTGGTTTCCGAACGCCCACTTGTGTCCCGTGAGACCCCGAGTACTTGATTCCTGTTCCTTGATTTATCGCGCTATCCACATCCGGGAGGTATATGGGACCCCCCTCAGCCAGAGCTTGATTCCGTCTTATTTCTTGGGGCCACAAACTAGTTTGAGGTTTTATTTACGATCCTGTACTTATGCCATGTTTTACTGCTTTATTTACGATTGTGCGAGGTACTGCACACTGTACTGTTTAGGATCGGACCACGATTCCGCGGTGTCGACAAGCCCCGTTTGGGGTTCCCAGTCGTTCACAGCCGTCCCGCCAAACCTCGAGGCCGTCTCGGAGCTTGCCTACTCCGTTGCGGGTTCTACTCAAAGGGGTGGCCCCCTGAAACATTTCTGAATCTTGCGATTGCTCTGTCGTGAAGACCTCGTTGGGTTTTTATTTGGTTTTTCCGAGGTTGATCGTGTGTGTGTTGCTATTTGTGCACCCCGGCCGGGTTAAATCTTTCTGAAAGCCGTGTCCGCGGATATGGACGACTTGGAGCACAGTTTCTCGATCATAGACAAGCATAACTAAAGTTTACTGTTATAAATTGACTTGTATCTGATATGACTAGTAATCAGCTTCAACTACAACGGAATGGCTAACTAAAACTGCCAACAATTGCTTGCTTGTGTGGCCGCTTGCGACCATTGTACCTGACTAGTAAATATTGCAACTACAACGGAAAGGCTGAATAAAAGTACCAACAATTGCTGGGTTTTGGGTTATCTCATGCTAATTGTATCTGACTAGTAAGTGTTGCCACTATAACGGAATGATTAACTAAAAGTGCCCACTGCTTATTTTATCAGGATGATTATCTATACCTGACTAGTAATTACTGCAACGATAACTGAATAAATAAAACTGTCAACTGTGTGAGTTCCTCGGTTGACTTCCTCGATCGGTGTCGAGGGGGAAACGCCAGGATGGGTTTGTTTGGTGTTAGCTTCAGGTTGGATCCGGATAGGTCATTCTCACCCCTCTCTGATAACCGCCAGTTGTATCGAGTCTCTATAGGTTGTTTAGTGCATGCTGTCGCTGCCGCTTCAGTCCACCATACCTATGTAGGCGAGGACCGCCGAATTCTAGCCTCGCCGTGTACTGGCCTCAGTACTGACGCTCCTTCTTTGTTTTCTGCTTTGCCCTTTGTCGGCACCCCTTTTGTTAAGCAGGTTTTGAGATCGACGCCGTTAGCAGGGTTACCCTTCCGGCTTGGCCTGGGCAGGGTTATGGACGCCATTGGTTATTCTTCAGGGCTCTTAGCCCCATTTGCTTCTTGTCCGTAGCTGGACGCACAATCGTTTTCAAGGTGATTTGGATCTTTGTATAATATATCTGTATTCTTGACTCTTTGAGTCGCTGTTGTATATATATCTGTTCTGTGGGTCCCATCGAGGACTGTTGTGTAATGTTATTACTTCGTTTTCCACCCGCACGAAAGTGCCTGGTGGGCACCTTTGAATCGTTTCTATGCGGGTTTGGTGAATTTTGCCCAAATTTGCATAGGTCCGATTCTGAGGGTGTTACAAGTTACTACCCACGCTACTGAGCCCCACTTAGGCCAAAAGCCTAAGCTTGGGGGGAAGTATACCGACATCACACTCATATATATATATATATATATATATATATATATATATATATATATATTTATATTTATATACATATCATGCTCGGTCGGTTCTTTGTATATCCATTGTTTCGCTTTCTTTTTGGTTTTTGTTGCTTCTTTCTCAAAAACACAAAAATACCAAAAATATTTCCGTTGTTTCTCTTGGTTTGTTTCTTTGCCTTTTGGTTTTGGTTTGCCTTAAAAAAATCCAAAAAGATTTTTCTTTGTGTGTTTCTTTTGCTTTGTTTGCCTTTTGTTTGGTTTTTCTTTGTTTACTTGTTTCTAAAAAATCGAAAACACCAAAAATATTTGTTGTTCTTCTTTGGTTTTGTGAGTTCTTTGCAGGGTTCAGCCTTCCTCAGTGGAGTTTGGTTTCATGTTATTATTCAAGTCACACAAGTGAAGGGCAATAATGAAGATTAAGACAACTCGAGGAGTGGTAAGAGGCTAGTAACAAACTCTATTTGTTTTCATTTTTGTACATATACTCAACATTGTGAGCATGCTTAGCATGTTTGTGTAAGGCGTATGTCATTATGGATGCTTAGTCGTTCTTGCTTGCTTGTGATTAGCTCTAGCTTGCTAATAGTTTGTAGCATGTCATATGAATGTTTGCTTAGATTGTTTTATTCATACTTTGGCATGACATTGTGGTATCCTCCTCTGACTGTTCATGTGAATCGACTTGGCACATGCTCACGCATGCCTATGACTAATCAATAGTTAGTAAGCCTCGATGATTTATTTTTCCTCAGAGTTCTTGTATCACTTTCATGACATAATTAGTCCTGTTTTGTTGCAAGCATGATTATGACAGTTATTGCTCTCTTGTTTGTCGCTCCCTTTCTATTGCTAGCCTTCACTTGCACTGAGTAATCTCTACCTGTGCTTCCAACTCCCCAAAACCAATATTGCCAGTTGTGTCCATCATACCTACCTATTAGCATCATTTTCTATTTCAGTGCATATTCTATATGCCATGTTTTCTTCCAAAATAAAATGTTTGTCTGTTTTGAGAAAGTTAGTTAGTAAAGCTCTCACAAACTTGATGGCACACTTTATTCCTTGCGCTTAATAATCCTGAACCATTGTGACATGTCCATGAAAGTTATATGCTTGCAAATTATATGCTGGGAGTCAGCAGAACCGTGCTGTCACGGGGAACGCTTTCAACACTTTTTGGATATCTCATCCAGTTGATACCTTGCTATTTTGTTTGCGGATGTCGATGGTGTGAAATAAAAGGGGAGCTTGTGAGTTCATGGAGTCTATAATGGTGGAAACTTGCAGCATCACCATAATGAGCATTTATGAAGCATCCTCAATAAAAAGCTATGCACATAGTAAATAAAAAGATCGCTGAGATGCTCATTGTCTGCTTGCCTTGTCATTTTGATCACGGGATAGCTCATGTATCATGTGCAAGGGGTACCCCGTTGGCGGTTCTCTATGATATGCATGTATTTACAATGACAAGAACTTACAGGTAACCAAAGTTTAGTAGCATGCGGAGCGGCCCTCCTACTTAAGGGACTTCGGATTTCCAGTTTATGGTCTGTCAAGCATATGATTCAGAGTGGACCTCACTTTCACCTTAACCACATGAAGATGCCTATGATAGGGGCAATGAGAGATCAAAGCTAATGAGTACCTTCCTTTCAGCATTGGGAAGCCTTTCAAAACCGTTTTCACCACCTTGTTCAGTCACCACTTATTCTATGAGCACCTTCTTGAGAGCATAGTTGTCGTTCTTGTGTTTGTTCCAAAACTTGGTTAATTATGTCATGACTTTGATGCTTGTATCTCTGATATCTTTACTTCTAGTCTTCATGTGAACTTCAGAGGTGCCTTGGCATTTATATTGTGCTCTTCAAACAAAGGCAAGTGAGATACCACTCTATCATACCTTACTATGAGCATTGCAATGTTGCTTATGTTTATGTTTCATGCTACTTATTATTATTGAGTTGGTTTCTCTTCATAGCTTGCAATGACTATTGAGTAGACTTAGTTGCATACTCTTTATTATGACTTGTCTAAGAATCTACTCCTGTGCTGAGAATATATACATCATATGAAGCAATGTGTTCGTGAAAGTTCTTTTGTCGCACTTAGTTTTCAACTGAATTGCTTGAGGACAAGCAATAAGCTAAGCTTGGAGGGAGTTGATACGTCCAAAACGTATCTACTTTCTCGAACACTTTGTTATTTTTTCTCCTCTAAACTTATGTGATTTGGATACAACTAACACTGACTGACACTGTTTTCAGCAGAATTACCTTGGTGTCTACTTTTGTGCAGAAAATCAACTATCAGGAAAAATCCCGGAAAATATGCCAAAAATTATATTTCGCCAGAAGACGAGACGGAGAAGGGGCCTGGGGGGCCCCACCCCTGCCAGGCGCGGGCCCACCACTGGCAGCGCCTAGGGGGTGCAGCCACCCCAGGCACCTCCTCGGCCTCCCTCTGCGCCTATAAGTTGCCTTTCGACCTAAAAACCGAGGGGGTTCGATAGTTTTCTAGAAAGAGTTCCGCCACGCCGCCGCCACCAGAAAGAAAGATTCGGATCCAGAAACTCCGTTCTGGCACCCTGCCGGGACGGGGAATTTGGAGAGGATCATCGCCATCGTCATCACCAACGCATCTCCATCAACTATCCATGTTTCCCTCATCCATGAGTGAGTAATCCCCCGCTGTAGGCTTGGGGATGGTAGGAATTGGATGAGTTCTATCATGTATCGAATAAGATTGTTAGGGCATAGTGCCTAGTATCTCTATTAGTGCTATTTGACTTTGTTGCAACTTGTTGTGCTTAATGCTTGTCACTAGGGCCCGAGTGCCATGATCTCAGATCTGAACTTATTATTGAATTATTATGATAGTATTGTTTGTGATCTTATCTGCAAGTTGTGTACACATATCATTGTCTGGATCCAAAGGCCCCAAAGTGACAATAATTGGGACAATTAGAGGGGATGGCTGTGGTGCGAGGATCACATGTGTTAATGCTTTGCTCCGGTGCTCTATTAAAAGGATCACCTTAATTTCCAGTAGTTCCCTAGAGGCCCCGCTTCCACGGGCTGGCTGGACAAAAGATGTTGTGCAAGTTCTCATTGCGAGCATGTATGACTATATTTGGAGCACATGTGAAAGAACATGTGGGCCCCCATGTGTGGTTTTGGTAATTAATGACAATCTTCATGGACTAATGTGTGTATTGAGCTGTACTTGTAGGAATGGTCCATCGGCATCGCTTGGAGCATGTGTTGTCTTCAAGGTCGATGAAATGATAAGAAGATGTGTTGCGCAAGCTCAAAATGCACCATCTGTTGAAGATCTCATGTTTGATGCTTGCCATCCTCGGTGATCATGGATCGATGATGAGGAATTAAGAAAGGCGTTACATCTTGAGAAGGGCAAGATCGTATACATCAAGCTCAAGTGGAATGCTCAAGGCAAAGGTATAATCTTGATAGGTTTTCCCTTTTGCCGGTCTCATATTGTTAGTAGGAGACCGGTTTTAGGATAGATAGTCGTACTATCAAGAGGGGCTCTCGAATGAGTAACTCGTTCACTTCATTTGGAGAGAGCTCAAACCTTTGCATATTTGCATCATCATATTTGGTTGTTATTTGGTCTTATCCATGTGAGTATATAGAGCTTGTGGTAATCTCCATAACAAGCTCTTGTTCATCAAAATCGGATCTTCCGTTTGTATCTTGTTGCGATTTTGATCTTGGCGGCTTTTCAGTTTCTCACCAAGTGAGGTATCTCACATTATTATACATGATACATTATCACTTGGTGATAACCAATATTTTCACCTTTCATAGGGTAGCTCATGTCGTCCTTTTTCCAACGCAATTGGAATCGGGTCGATCGGAGTTACCAATCAAAAGTTATAGAGGTTTGAATTTTCCTAGGTACCAAAATGCGGTAGTACCGCATTTTAGTACCTAGCGCGGAAGTAGGTTTTGGCAAGTTGCCAAATTCCACTGCCCTTCTAGGTACCTAGCGCGGCAGTATCACGGCAGAAGGTTTTTGACAAGTTTCCAAAAGCCACTGTCGGGCTAGGTACCAAAAAGCGGTAGTACCACATTTTAGTACCTAGCGCGGCAGAAGGTTTTTTTACTTCGTCATTTGGATATATACTCCCTTTCTAGACTATGATGTTTCTTTGCATTATCTTGTAGAGGTTGTTGTCCTCTTTGAAACGAGCCCAATATCATCGAAATCGGAGTCCGGATGCAAAAGTTATGGCTGTTTTCGTTCTGTGATGATCGGTAACACCGGACCAGGATCCGGTAGTACCGCATTTTGGTACCGGGGAGCGCAGAGAAAAATGCTTTTGGTGCCTCAGGAACCCCAGGGAATGTCCGGTAGTGCCGGGAAAGTCCGGTAGTACCGGGAATCGCGTTTTTAGGCTGCAACGGTTGGATTTTGGAGGGACCTATATAAGGGGTCTTCTTCCCCAATGGTTCCTTAACTATTCTTGCAAGTTTTCCCCTCCATTGTTGACCTTCTTGATATTTCTTTCTCTCAATCCCTCCGATGATTCTTGCATATTCTTGAGGGATTTGAAAGAGGATATCTAGATCTACAATCCCACCAATCAATCTCTCCTCTAAGTGAGGGGAACATATTGGGATCTAGATCTTGGAGTCTTTTGTGGATTTCCTCCATTGTTCTTCCTCTCTTATTCCCCCATAAGCTTTTGTATCTTTGGTGTAATTTGGGAGAGAAGGATTTGAACACCTTTGTGGTGTTCTTGCCATTTGCATTTGGTGCATCGGTTTGAGTTCTCCTCGGAGGATTTGGTTTGAGTTGCTCATTGGAGCTTGTCCCTCTTGGGTTCTTGGAACCCTATACGGTTCTGTGGCCTTGGTGGCATTGAGGCCTTGGTGGCATTTGTTGAGGCCTTTTGTGGCGTTTGTTGGGAGCCTCCAATTAAGTTGTGGAGAAGTGCCCCAACCTTGTGAGAGGTTCCTGTTGCCACCGACAAGTGCACCGATAGTGGAAGCGTGGATCGATCCTGTTGGGGTGAGATTCACCGGAGAATAAGGGAGGCCTTTTGTGGCATTGGTGGTTTGATACCACCCCCTCTCAAAACGAGACGTACTCCATGTTGGGAGGAACTCGGTAAAATATCGGTGTCCCCGCGTGCCTCGGTTATCTCTATACCCGAGCTCTTTACTTATGCACTTTACATTGTGATAGCCTTCGTGCTTGAAGTAATATATATCTTGCTATCAGTTTGTTGCTTGTATTGCTTAGCATAAGTTGTTGGTGCACATAGGTGAACCTTAGTTGTTCTAGGTTGTGCTTAACAAAGTAAACACTAGTTTTATTCCGCCTTTGTTGAGCCACTCTAGGAAAAGTTTTAATCGCTTATTCACCCCCTCCCCTCTAGGCGACATTTGTATCCTTTCAATTGGTATCAGAGCCCGGTCTCTCATTTTAGGCTTCACCGCCTTGATATTAGAGATGTCGGCTAGGGGATTAGTGCACAAGGACACACTCACATTCGATGGCACAAATTATGATGTTTGGAAAATTCACATGCTTAATTTATTTTGGGAAATTCACCCAATTATCGAGGGATATCTATATGTGGGTTTCTCTTCTCCTATGGATACCCAAAATGAATCTTTAGAGTAGAAGTTGAACTCTCATATAGATGCTCTAGCTACTAAATTTTTTTTGCATGTTGTGAGCAATGTAGTTCTTTCTTCTATCATGACTTATTCAAGTGCTCGTGAGATATGGACCAAGATTCAAGATAAATATAGCAAGTCCAACATTTTTTAGGATGATGGTGTTGCTTCCACTTCCGATCGAGATGAGTTCTCATCCTCTACCACTTCACCAACATGTGACTTTTCACAAGGTAATGATATGGTGAGTGGTGATAGAAATTGCAATTTGGATAGTGTGCTTACTATTTGTAATCCTTCATCTCTATCTAGTTGCAATGATCTATCTTTGGACCCTAACACTTCTAGAACTACAAACTTATTACATGCTTGTGTTAATAGTCCTTGCATATCATGTAGAGATGACTTGAATAAATCTCATGATGATATGCTTTTGTTGTCTAGTTGCCATGATAAAAATGCTTCTATTTCCTCTAGTGCTTGTGTTGCTAACCATGTAGAGGAAACCGAAGATTCCATGGACTAAGACAAGGTCTTGAATAGAGCTACAAGTGCAATATCATCATCGCCTTCCTCCGGTTCTCACATATGCCTTATGGCTAAGGGAACAAAGGTAACCTCTTCGGATCCCATTGTATCTCATGATGATGATGAGGTTGAAAATGATAATGAGGATTATAGAGGTAAGTATGATATTACCTATATTAAGAAAATGGGAGAGGTTGTCTATAGTGCTCTCTACAAAAATAAAATTGCTTCATCCTACTTTCTTGAAATCTTGAATTATGCTATAGAAGGCAATGATCTTATTGAGGAGCAAGATAACTTAATTGATGAACAATTTGCGTGTGAGCGTAATTATGCTAATGAAATTGCTCAACTAAATGACTCCCTTGAAGAAGTACAAACCACCAAAGAATCTCTTGAGGAGACTTTTACTCTAGAATTATCTAGAGTAAAGGAATACCATGATAGAGAACTTGCGGTGGCTAAATCCTTCAAGATTAAAAATGATGATCTTGAAGTTGCTTATGCTAAAATTGTTGAGGATTTTAAGCACCTCGAAAATGGCTCTCGGGTCGTTAAGAGGGAGCTCATCAAACTCACCGAGTCACATGAGCAACTTAAAGCTTCATATTTAAAAGAGCTTGACAAGTTTCCCTCACCTATTGCTAATAATAATGATGCTTGTGCTACTAACTCTATTTCTTGTGAAGCATCTATTTTGAAGGAGAATGTTGAGCTAAAGGCTCAACTTGCTTTGCTAACTAGCAAATATGGGAAATTAGAAGAAAGTCATGTTAAGCTCTCGAGCTCGCATGAGGATCGTCTAGTCTACCATGGTAGGCTAAAGTTAGCTCATGAGGCCATCATGTGAAAGGTAACATCTAGTGGGCCTCATGTGGACATTAGCACTATATCTACTCCAAATGTTATATTGCCATGTGCTAGTCCTTGTAATTCATCCTCTCACAACCATGCTATATCTCTTGATGAATTACATTTCGTGCCTTGTTGCTCTAACAATGTAGCATATACTTCCTCTAGTACTTTTGTTGAAACTAACCATGTAGAGGAAATAAAAGATCTCAAGGCTCAAGTCACTTCTTTGAGAAATGACTTGAAAAAGGGTCATCAAGGGAAGGCCGCACTCAACAAAATCTTGAGTGTGCAAAAATCCCCCAATGACAAGAGTGGGCTTGGATTCAACTCCAATGTCAAGAACAAGTCCACTATCAAGTTGAAGCACAAGGACAACAAGAAGAATGGTCAAGATCAAGTCAAGAATCCGGCCAACATTGTTTGCTTCAAGTGCAAGGAAGAAGGGCACCATTTTAGATCTTGCCCATTGAAGAAAAAGCCTCTTAGTGTGAAGCAACAAGGGACGCGGCCTCAAGCTCCACATCAAGTCATTAATGGGCCACTTCCTAAGAGGACTACTCGAGCTCTTCCTCGATTTGTGGCTTCACCTAAGAAGAAAGATGGCAAGAGTAGAACTTGCTACATATGCTGTGAGAAGGGGCATATTTCTTCCTCATGCACTATCGGTATCTCCTCATCCAACCCTATCATTATTGATGATGCTTATTCTCTTTGTAAGGATGAGGTTGGAAATGTGTTTGCCAAATTTGTTGGTGCTCAATGTGGGTTCAAGAAAAGAACCATTTGGGTTTCCAAGCCTATTGTGACTAACCTCTTAGGACCCAACTTGGTTGGGGACCAACAAGCCAAAACTTGATCAATAGGTGTTGTTGGAGGGCATTGCAGACTTGGCTACATTATGAAGAATTGAGGGATCTTCATCAATTATTATTGTCAATCATAGCCATTTGGATTATCATGATTATATTATATTCCTAATGTTCCTCCTTGCGGTAACATATGCTAAACTCTTTACATTGAAAGTTACTCGCCCCCTTGTGCATGTATTGGTTTTGTATCTTCCATGCTTTTGTACATGTTGTGATTTCCACTTAATTATCTTGAGGTATCAAGCATATTTGTGTATGATTAGGTGGCACTCCATGTATGTGTGTTTCTTGTGGTTGAGCCTTTCTTGATTATAGTTGGTATCTTATTTGGCTCTTGTGAGAAATTAATGGATTATACCTTTTTGGGGGAGTGTTATGCTTGGGCATCCTAAAATCCTAAAACTGTGTGTACATGAGGAATACCACCTAGTATTTATGTTGGATTATTGTCTAGTCTCTATGTGGTATAATTCTCATGAGAATTTTAAGTTTTATAATGTCCATTAATTATCTCTATTTGTGTTATTTTGCCTCGCGTTGGTTTTATGGTAGTATCACATTATGGGGGAGTCATATGCTTAGTGCATATTACAATCCTAAAAAATGTGAATATTCGAGGTTGTGTCAATTAGAATTGATATTTATAATTATCTAGCGCCTATGTGACACATTTGCTCATACAAGTTCCAATTTGCTTGAATGACTTTTTTGCTCATATTTTGGATCTTGTTTATGAGAGTGCTTCTTGGTATGTGTTTCCTCATATTTAGATATATATATATCCGTATGGAAACCATTTGCTTCAAGTTACTCTAATCACTAGTGATTGTGTGACAATTGGAAGCTACCAAGAATCTTGTTCGAAGTATCATGCCTAATTCTTATATTTTGTTATATGCTTCTTGTTGTGACTATGATCTTGGATATCCATGCAAGCTACCTTGGGAAAATTATTCCCAATATTTCTTGTCCTTGGACAATAAGTACTCAATCTATGGTAGAATTTATTGATCATATTCACTTTCGCCTTTGCTTAATCTTGTCCTATCTTTGGCCAAGTAAGTGTTTTGTGTGCTCCCATGCATTCCTTGCTACATTTGGATCCTTTTACTTTTCTTGGTATCCTCTTGTGTTTTATTTATTGTAGGTACTAGTGATGATCCCATTTGTGTGCATTTTGCATTCAAAAGGAAAATCCTATATAATGCACTATCCATGGGGGAGCTCTCCTATATTATTTAGAACACTCGTATTTATGCTTCTTTGTTTGATCCATATCGGGTTTTATGTGCTTGGAACCTTAATCTTTTCGTTTTGGTATTTGTGCCATTATGAGAAGTTTGGGGAGTTTGGTTTCTTGTTGGAACCTTGCTATTTTTTGGAGTTGGTTTTGTCTCACTCCTTGTTTCATGATTTGACCATTTTAGAATGAGATAAATCCTTGAGCATTTTTATTTCTATCTATCTTTTTCTCTTTTGGCTTTAGCTTAGTTCATTTGTTGAACTTGTGACCTTTCATGTGTTGGATTGGTTCTTTGATACAATTTGGAAATCGTTTGTCATGTCACACTCTTGTGTGTGCAATCTCGGTTTACATGGTGTTTTTTGTTCAAATTGTATCTCTGTTTTGGTTCTTGAAAGCTTTATGCATGCATATTTACTATATGTTTATATTATGGCATGCTTGCTTTCTTTGATCCAATATATAGGGTAAACTCCACCAAATCCCATCGGCTAAGTTGTGCATGAAATTCAATTTCATATCAATATGCACATATTTATGTGGAGTCTCTCCTATGTATTGTAGTTGCACTAACTACATTGGACCCAATAAGTTTGGGGACCATTTTGTACTTGAATGTGTTTTAGGTACATTGGAGATAGATTGGATGGTTGTCTCTCAATTTTGAAGAAATGATGCATACATGAAAATTGGAGGCAAGCTATAGGATGTTCAACGAATTCATATCCTCTACATCCTACCAATTATATCTCGGTAACAAGTATATCTTTCTCATGCTCATATATCTTGATTCCAACCGTTTGTCGGTTGCCTTCTAGCATGAATTTTTGTTATTGTATTTATTGTTGTATCTATATCCATGGTATTAAGAGAACTCTCTATTGTATATGTGTATAAGTTGAGATGAGTGCATATAATTGGGACTATACAAAATCATGCATGTGATCCATAAATCCCAAATATGTCAATCTAGCAATTTTATTGCCTATCTTTTCCTCGACTTCTCTCATGTGCAATAGTGAGATTTTGCTAGTTGTTTATTCCTTGTGTTATTTGTTGGCTTTCTCCATATATTCCAACTTTCTCCTTTTCCCTTGGTGATAGTTGTAATATATGTAGTGTGTTGGTGTTTGAAGTTCATTAATGTACAATAAGATATATTTGAGCCTTTGGCCATGCTTTGAAGCAAAAAATCTTATTGATATATGTTATGACTTCACTTTTTTTGCCTTTTATGTGATTTCTTGTATGTATTCTTTATGTATGCACATTTCTTTGTTGGCATATGTCTTTGTGATGTTTTACACTTAGAGACATATACACATATGAGAAGATAATTTTAGTTGATTTTTAATCCTTGGAGACCACCTTTCTATTCCTTTTGATTTTTTGGTGGCTTCCAAATTTAATTTCCTATGAGTGCTTGTTCCTCTTGTTTGCATCTTTGGGCACTCATTGGCAATATTCTCTCGTGCCTTGTATTGTTAAATGAACTTGGATGAGTGAGGATTCCATGATTATGCACCTTGTTCCCAAATACAATTATCATAATTGGTGCATTATCTTTGGGGAGCTCATCTAATTCATTTAATAATGCTCATTTGTCTTCCCTCTCATTTATTGTGCCTTAAATGTTTATGGTGGAGTGAGGATTCCATTGTGCATTTTTGTATTTAATTACAACGATTCTAAAGTGTGCACAAATCTTGGGTAACTTCTCTATTTTATTTAAGCATTTGTTTGATCTTTCATTTATTGTGTTTTAAATGCTTATGGGGGAGCGAGGATTCCATATTTGTGCAATATGTATTCTAATGCATTTTATTTTGAATTGTTCACAAATCTTGGGGAGCTTCTCTATTTGTTATTTAAAGCACTCTTTTGCTCATATCATAATATCTTGTTGTTTCCATTTGGACTCATTTGTTGTTTTCAATTGATTTGTCGGATCTTGTGATTGCTTGCGTCATTTGTGATGCGTCATTTTATTTTATTTATTTTGGAAATCTTTGGGTCCTCGATATAGTTCTACTTCCTCCCAAGTATTCATCATTGGATATGTGCGAATGCACACCTTTGGAGGATTTATCACTATATTTGCCTTCTAGAACTTGTCACCCATTTCGGCAATCGATGCCAATGGGGGCGAAGTTTTAGAGGGTTTAAGGGAAACGGTTTATGCTTTGAGTTTGTTTCTAAGCATCTGCTTTTCATGCTCTTGCATCTTTGTTGTTGCTTAGCATGTGGTATATATATAGTGGAATCTCCACCAATGATAATGATTGCCAATATATGCAATGAAATTCAAGTTCATCACACATGCATAGATTGTGGGGGAGTTTGCTCTATATATGGTGGTGGTACCAATATCACATACTTTTGTAGTATTTGATATTGTTATTACCACTTTATTCATTAATATTCCTTATATAAACCCTCTTAAAGGGATTGTCATCATTTACCAAAATGGGGGAGATTGAAAGAACATGTGGGCCCCCATGTGTGGTTTTGGTAATTAATGACAATCTTCGTGGACTAATGTGTGTATTGAGCTGTACTTGTAGGAATGGTCCATCGGCATCGCTTGTAGCATGTGTTGTCTTCAAGGTCGATGAAATGAGAAGAAGATGTGTTGTGCAAGCTCAAAATGCGCCATCTGTAGAAGATCTCATGTTTGATGCTTGCCATCCTCGGTGATCATGGATCGATGATGAGGAATTAAGAAAGGCGTTACAGCTTGAGAAGGGCAAGATCGTATACATCAAGCTCAAGTGGAATGCTCAAGGAAAAGGTATAATCTTGATAGGTTTTCCCTTTGGCCGGTCTCATATTGTTAGTAGGAGACCGGGTTTAGGATAGATAGCCGTACTATCAAGAGGGGCTCTCGAATGAGTAACTCGTTCACTTCATTCGGAGAGAGCTCAAACCTTTGCATATTTGCATCATCATATTTGGTTGTTATTTGGTCTTATCCATGTGAGGATATAGAGCTTGTGGTAATCTCCATAACAAGCTCTTGTTCATCAAAATCGGATCTTCCGTTTGTATCTTGTTGCGATTTTGATCTTGGCGTCTTTTCGGTTTCTCACCAAGTGAGGTATCTCACATTATTATACATGATACATTCTCACTTGGTGATAACCAATATTTTCACCTTTCATAGGGGAGCTCATGTCGTCCTTTTTCCAACGCAATTGGAATCGGGTCGATCAGAGTTACCAATCAAAAGTTATAGAGGTTTGAATTTTGTACCGCATTTTGGTACCTAGCGCGGCAGTAGGTTTTGGCAAGTTGCCAAATGCCACTGCCCTCCTAGGTACCAAAATGCGGTAGTACCGCATTTTAGTACCTAGCACGACATAAGGTTTTTGACAAGTTTCCAAAAGCCACTGCCGGGCTAGGTACCAAAAAGCGCTAGTACCGCATTTTAGTACCTAGCGCGGCAGAAGGTTTTTTTTACTTCGTCATTTGGATCTATACTCCCTTGCTGGACTATGATGTTTCTTTGCATGATCTTGTAGAGGTTGTTGTCCTCTTCGAAACGAGCCCAAGATCATCGAAATCGGAGTCCGGATGCAAAAGTTATGGATGTTTTCGTTCTATGATGACCGGTAGTACCGCATTTTGGTACCGGGGAGCGCAGAGAAAAGTGCGTTTGGCGCCTCAGGAACCCCAGGGAATGTCCGGTAGTGCCGGGAAAGTCCGGTAGTACCGGGAAAAAGTCCGGTAGTACCGGGAATCGCGTTTTTAGGCTGCAACGGTTGGATTTTGGAGGGACCTATATAAGGGGTCTTCTTCCCCAATGGTTCCTTAACCATTCTTGCAAGTTTTCCCCTCCATTGTTGACCTTCTTGAGCTTGCTTTCTCTCAATTCCTCCGATGATTCTTGCATATTCTTGAGGGATTTGAAAGAGGAGATCTAGATCTACAATCCCACCAATCAATCTCTCCTCTAAGTGAGGGGAACATATTGGGATCTAGATCTTGGAGTCTTTTGTGGATTTCGTCCATTGTTCTTCCTCTCTTATTCCCCCATAAGATTTTGTAGCTTTGGTGGAATTTGGGAGAGAAGGATTTGAACACCTTTGTGGTGTTCTTGCCATTTGCATTTGGTGCATCGGTTTGAGTTCTCCTCGGAGGATTTGGTTTGAGTTGCTCATTGGAGCTTGTCCCTCTTGGGTTCTTGGAACCCTAGACGGTTTTGTGGCGTTGGTGGCATTGTGGCCTTGGTGGCATTTGTTGAGGCCTTTTGTGGCGTTTGTTGGGAGCCTCCAATTAAGTTGTGGAGAAGTGCCCCAACCTTGTGAGAGGTTCCGGTTGCCACCGACAAGTGCACCGATAGTGGAAGCGTGGATCGATCCTGTTGGGGTGAGATTCACCGGAGAATAAGGGAGGCCTTTTGTGGCGTTGGTGGTTTGATACCTCCCCCTCTCCAAACGAGACGTACTCCATGTTGGGAGGAACTCGGTAAAATATCGGTGTCCCCGCGTGCCTCGGTCATCTCTATACCCAAGCTCTTTACTTATGCACTTTACATTGTGATAGCCTTCGTGCTTGAAGTAATATATATCTTGCTATCACTTTGTTGCTTGTATTGCTTAGCATAAGTTGTTGGTGCACATAGGTGAACCTTAGTTGTTCTAGGTTGTGCTTAACAAAGTAAACCCTAGTTTTATTCCGCCTTTGTTGAGCCACTCTAGGAAAAATTTTAATCGCCTATTCACCCTCCCTCTAGGCGACATATGTATCCTTTCAACATGCCTAGTATTGTTTAGTACTTGGATGCTTGTTATTATTTATCTGCAATGCCCTAGATCTTGAAGTTACATGTTTAGACTTGTCCATGCAACGCCCGTCCATCCATCCCTATGCCTACCGCAATCGAATCCCATTGTTTACTATTACTGTTACTATTGCTCGTGTTTCACTGCTGCTGTTGCTACTACAAAATGTTGCTACTGATAAACTTCTGTGAGCAAGAACTATTTCCAAGTGCAGCTGAATTGACAACTCAGTTGTTAAGGCTTGCAAGTATTTTTTGGCTCCCCTTGTGTCGAATCAATAAATTGGGTAATACTACCCGCGAAGACTGTTGCGATCCCCTACACTTGTGGGTCATCAGTCTTCTTCATGAGTTGGTATAGGGGGAGGGCCTTCTCACGCAGCCGGCTGACGAACTGGTTGAGGGAAGCCAGACACACGGTAAACTTCTGCACATCGCGCAAGTTCTGTGGCAACTCCATGCGCTGGATGGCTCCTATCTTCTCCGGGTTTGCCTCGATTCCTTGCTCTAAGATGAGAAAACCAAGGAGTTTACTGGCTGGGATGCCGAAAACGCACTTCTCTGGGTTCAGCTTGATCTGGAAGCGGCGGAGGTTGTCAAAACGTTTCCTTCGGGTCCTCGAGCAGGGTGTGCCGCTCTTTGGTCTTGATGATGACGTCGTCGATGTAGGCGTTCACATTTCTACCAATCTGCGTCTGCAAGCATTTCTGCATGCAGTGTTGGTAGGTTGCTCCTGCGTTTTTCAGACCGAAGGGCATGGTGGTGTAGCAGTAAGCCCCGTACGGGGTTATGAATGATGTCTTTATTTGATCGGTTACATTGAGATTAATCTGGTGATAGCCCAAGTAAGCGTCCAAGAAAGACAACAAGTCACATCCGGCTGTGGAATCGAAAACCTGATCTATCCACGGCAGAGCGAAAGGATCCTTGGGGCCTGCCTTGTTGAGGTTGGTGTAGTCGACACACATGCACCACGTCTTCTTCTTCTTCAGTACTAGCACCAGGTTGGCTAGCCATTCCAGGTGGAAAATTTCCATGATGAAGCCGGCTGCGAGCAGCCATGTGATCTCCTCACCAGTGGTTCTTCTTTTTTCTTCTGCGAAGCGGCGTAAAGATTGTTTGATCGGCTTCACATCCGATCGAACATGGCGAGAGTGCTCGACGAGTTCCCTCGGGACACCCGACATGTCTTTGGGGCACCATGCGAAAATGTACCGATTCTCACGGAGGAAGTCGATGAGCACGCTTTCCTATTTGCTGTCCAGGCTGTCTCCGACCAGGACGAACTTGCTCGGGTCCTCCTCGTTCAACAGGATCTTCCTTGTGCCCTTGGATGGCTTGAACTGTGATTCTCCAGCCGGCTTGGGTTCCCCAGCCATCATATCCGCCTGCAGGGCCGCCATGTTCTGCATTATGACGCGCGTCTCTTTTGCGATGATCATCACCTCGGCTAGCTTGGAGCCATCTATGGCGCACTCGATCAAACGCTTGTAGCAGCCGTCGACGGTGATCACTCCTTTCGGGCCTGGAAGCTTCATCTTAAGGTACGTGTAGTGCGGCACTCCCATGAATCTGGTGAGAGCTGGGCGCCCTAGTATGGCGTGGTAGGCGCTGGAGAGGTTCGCCACCTCGAACCAGATCGGCTCGCGACGGAAGTTGTTCTTGTTGCCGAAGATGACGTCTAGCTGGATCTTGCCAATTGGCGAGTGCGATGGACCTGGGACTGCCCCGTGAAATGAAGTGCTTGAGGGCTGCAGTTGGGACTCACTGATGCCGAGCCGCTCGAGGCTGCTGCGGTACAGGAGGTTGATGTTGCCGCCTCCGTCGATGAGCACACGGGAGAAACAGCACGAGTGCTTCTTGGAGACGATGATGGGGTCGAGGACCAATGCGTAGCTGCCAGGGCTTGGCAGCACGGCCGGCTGGTCTTCTTTGCTCCAGGTGATTGCCTGGTCAGACCAATGTAGGTACTGAGGAATAGGGGAAGGATTGCGTTCACCTTCGCCTCGTGCCTCCTCTTGTTGTGCTTGGTCTCCGGCTCCGTGAGGAAGATGTGATAATTGCCCACTTGGCGCAGGTAACCGTCTTCATCATCCTCGCGGCGGTTGCGCAGTTCCCTGTTGTCCGTCGGGCCTTCGGCTGGTGGTAGAGGTGGTGGTGGGAGACCGCTAGCTTCGGCCATCTTCTTCGTCCAACTACACTAGCGCGTTGTATGGTTCGCGGGCTTGCTGCCGCCGCTGTGGAACTTGCACGGCCCATCGAGCATGGACTCCATGGTGTACTTGGGCCGTGGTGGCCTATCATCTGGTCTTTGTCTCCGGCTGCCACCTGCAGCCGGGTCCTCCTGCACCGCTGCTACTTGCTTGGTGTCGTACCGGCTATCAGGCTGGTCATCTTTCCTCTTGCCATGGCAGCTGTCATGATTGTGCCACCTGGAGTGATGGTCACCCGGCTGGCGGCGCTCCGCCTGCTCGTCCGTTACGATCTGCCCTTGGTCATCCACCACGATGGGCTTCTTCATGGTCGCGTCGGCGGTGGCGTACTTGTCCGCAATGGCCATGACCTGGGCCATGGTCTACGGGTCTGCCCGGCTGAGCTTGTGCTTCAACATGGTGTCGTCTCGGCAACCGTTGGTGAAGAAGTCGATTGCCTGGTGCTCGCGTACCCCTTCACGCGAGTTGTGCATGCTGGTCCACCGGGTGAGGTACGCGTGGTTGGACTCGTCTTTGCCTTGCACGCAGACGGCCAGGTCGCTAGGTTGACCCGGCCGCTTGTATGTTCCGTTGAAGTTACGAATGAATGCTTCTTCGAAGTCCAACTAGGCGTTGATGCTATTGTCGGGGAGGCTATTGAGCCACGTTATTGCCGAGTCGACGAGCATGAGGGGGACGTAACGGACGGCCAGGCAGAGGTTTCCGTTGGCGATTCCCACAGCGGTGGTGTAGTCCACCAGCCAATCCTCGGGCTTGGCCGTGCCATTGTATTTTGGCGTGTCTCTTGGAAGCGAAAAACCCTTTGGAAATGGCTCATTCCGGATGCGCCGGCCGAAACACTTCGGTCCAGTCGGACTTTCTTCTTCCAGTGTCGTGACTGCACCAGGAGGTTGATGTGTTCACGCGCATCATCTGGTTCTCGGGAGCTAAGTCGCCCGTTCAGGCGCGACGCGGGTGGGTCCTTGTTCGCACCAGCCCCTTCTTCCGGTGCGCGTGCCTTCTTTCCTTGGGAAGCTCATGTAGCCGGCGTGCGGCTCGCACTGGAGGTGGCGGCGTCGCGGTTATGGCGGCCACGATTGCCGGATTCACTGCACAGGCGGCTATTTTTTCCGGCGCCTCCTGGGGAAGACACCTGCTGGTGCTTGCTTCCTCCGTGCGCCGTCTGGTCCGCGCCTTTGCGGAGGACTATGTCCCGGGTGTTGCCCTCTTGGCTAGGGTCGCCTTCGGCCTGCTGCTTGTTGGCGGTGGCGACGAGGAGCTGGACGCGTTCCTGCTGGCGACGGAGATCTTCTCCCTCAAGGTGTTTCATCTCCGTGGCTGCTGCTTCGGCCGCTCTCATGTTTTTGGCGGGAGTGTTGTAAACGGGTCACGCCACGCCCGCACACGAGTCAGCGGCGCGGTCCAGTTATGACGCGAGGTCGCGCACCCGGTGCTGGACTTGCCTGGCGAAGCCGTGGGCAGCGTTGTACTCGTGTACGGTGGCGTTCAGTCGACGCTGGTTAGTGGCGACCTTGATGGGTTCCTCCAGGAGCTTCTGGTGGCCTTAAGTGCAGCCGCAGCGGCTGTTGGGTCCGCCTCGATGACGACTGGAGCGCGAAGGTGCTGGATGGAGGCGGTGAGCGGGTATTGCTCCTACTCGAGCGCGGAGCCCTCTCCTCCCGCTCGGCGCTCCTGAGGCGGGCGGTGGTTTTCGCGGCCGTTCACCACCATGACCTCGACACAGCCATTCACCGCGGCCGGGCCGTGGGCGAGGCGGTTGAGAGGCACGTCGGTAATGGTGTCAACCGCGCTGGGGAAAACCTCGGCGATGGTGGAGACATAGACGCGAAGGTCCCCAAAGTGCATGATGGAGCCGTTCGCGGGGAAGGTGTTCCCGGCGAAGCACGCGGTGTTGTTGACGATGTATTCGAAAGCGCCGAGTGTGCGGTCGAGGCCAGAGGCCACGCGTTCACTGGCGATGAGCGGAAGTCCCGTGCGGAAGATGATCTCAACCGAAGCGTTGTGCCCCACGGTGGGCGCCAACTGTCGTGGTGTGGAACACGGCAGTGCCATCGGGGATGGATAAAGAGGGACACTCGGATGAAATCGGTGGCTCGTGCAACGGGTTGGGCACGGTGAACTGCAAACACAGCGATGTACCCAGGTTCGGGACCCTCTTGGCGAGGTAACACCCCTACTCCTGCAAGATGAACTATATGGGGGCGAATGCCCAGTACAAGTGCTCCTGGAGTTGTTTCCTTAGCTACTATCGAGGGCTACAGGAAGAAGAACTAGAGGCAAGCTCTTGCTACTATCGATCTTACTTACCTAGAACCCCATCTCTACCCGCCCTTATATACTGGTCGGGGAGATTGATTACAATTTGGGCTCTAGGGTTTACTATTTGGATATGGGTTTACAGGGCAGGGCCGGCAGCAGGGTCCAGCCGGTGGGCCAGGACCTAGTCCGCCCTTCTTTTGGCGTCATTTCCTTCTTTAACGGTCACCCGGGCTTCCTTTGGGGCGTCACCCTTGCTTTAACGGTCACCCGGACTGCTTTGGCGGTCAGCCGACCACTTTGATTTATCTTCATCGGGTAGCGTAGGTCGTGATGGCACGCTAGCCTTCCTAATGACGAAGGGAGCCAGAGGCGTAGCCCGCAAGGAGCATCTCCCCCTCTGCGCTTTCCATCGAATCTGAGGTAAGCCGGGTGGAGGCGGCCACCCGGCCGGTTCTTCTGGCTACCCGGCTAGACGGGCCAGCCGGGAAAGCTTTAAACCCAGCCTGGCGGTACTGGCCAGGCGGCTGTAATTGTCCTGCTTGATGGCCAGGTGGCCTGTATCTTCTGGAGCCGGCCTACTTGGGCTTGGCTTTCCCCACCCGGGGGTTATCCCCCCGACAATGTCATTGTGTGATCCTGCCACACCGAAGAAAGCATGCCAAATCCGTAGATCCTGATCTTCCACGGCCCAAAGCACCACACTGCATGATCCTTTGTGACCTTTGTACATGCCCTGGCATGCGAATGGACAGTTCTTCCAAGACCAATGCATCCAGTCAATGCTTCCAAGCATTCCTGGAAAACCCCTTGCAGCATTCTGTTCCAAGATTCGAGTTGTGTCTTCTGCATTGGGTGCTCTCATGTATTTCTTCCCATACACTGCCATAATAGTCCTACAAAATCTGTACATGCAGCCGATGGCTGTGGACTCTTCCATGCAAGCATCTCGAGAGCAACTGTGCATTTTTGGATTGTGGAGAAACCAAGCATGCCGACGACATCTCTCTTTAGTTTGAAGTAGTCGTCGAAGTCTCTCAATTCCTCGACAATCTTCAAGAAAAGCTTCTGGCACATTCTGAAGCGGCGCTGAAATGTGATGTCGCCGTGCAATGGGTCGTCGGCGAAGTAGTCAGCTTAGAGTATGCAGTAGCCTTCCATCCTCTGTCTTGGTTTGCTCTTGCGCTGCCCATGCTTCGAACCCCCAGCAGGCAGCTTCTCATCGGCACTAGCGATCATGCCTAGGAGGGACGTGATGATCAAGAGATGATCATCATCACCGACGCTATCTCGAATTCCAGCAGCAACGACGACTTCATTGTCCATCAGAGCGGCCAACATCTCTTCCTCGTCCGGATCCATGCCTTCGGCAAATCGCCGAACACCTCGCGGGCATGGCGGTTGTGTGGAGGGCTTGGGGCTGCCGGCGAGCGTGGAGCCGGGCAGAGAGTGAGTGTGGGTGGCTCGGGAGGGTTGGGGGAGTATTCTTGGCGGCTACGGCGACGGCTCTAGCGGGCTGAACGGCGGACAGCGGCGAGGGGTGGTAGCGGCGTCGAGTGGTGGCAGCGGGGGAAGGAAGGGTGGGTCGGTGAGAACACGGCATGTGGCGTTTCGCAGGTGTGTGTCGCCGACAGGGGTGGCCCGTGTTGCTATTAGATCCATCCGGCGCCCCCGCATGCCCCTCCTCCCATGGACTGGGTTCGGCCTAGGGGCATCGGATAACTAAACGGGTCGCGCCGGTGGCAAAAAAACATTTAGGGGCGTAGTTGGGCGTCAATTTGGGCGCCGGCACACCCCAAAGACCTTTGGGGGGCCTTTAGGGACCCCGAGTGGAGATGCTCTAACTCTGTTGACCTGGTATCATTTTCTAGTGATAAGCAGCGGATGAAGATGCATATTTTTCGTGGAGATTTATTTATTTTTAGCTGATTCATGAAGATTTATTGGTCAGTTCAAGTTAACCTTTATACATTTACTCTTTTTCTGCACGAGGAAGGGGCCCGAAGGCCCCGTGAGCTGTATTACGCGGTACGTAATTTTATAGGCAGGACTCTTATAGACACAAAGGAATTAAATCGGTCTTAAAATTTTACACGTAAGGACCCTAAGAGAAATTAGGAAAAAGCAATCAAGTCCTTCACTGCCACATCTCAGACAAGATCTCGAAGAATGGCCGTCATCGGCAGCACAGGGGACTACGCCACTTGGTCTTTCATCTCATGTAAGATTTCGAAGAACGCCAGCCGTCGGCAGCCGAATCATGTAATATATTTGAGGATAATAATTTATGGAGACTCTAAGAAGATTTATAACAGAAAAATATGTAGTTAGTTTTACCATATTTCAAGCCAACAATTCATAAGTAGCAAAACAAAGTAAACTTCCTTCCGCATAAATTAGTTCACATAGTTAATAATACCACTAGTAGACATATAAAGTTGATCTCTTCAACATAATCTTTCAATGATGCATGCCATCTAGCACCAAAGTTGGTTGGTCGGTGCTAGAGACATGACCATGGTGCTGAGAGGAGATAATGTATGTGAGTAGTGTGTAAATATAAGTATAAGTGGCAAACTGGATTGTGTGTCAGTCTAAGTCTGTTATTATACACGACGACACTGGGTTAATATGTGTGCGCTAGAAAGATATCACAATGACTTATGTGTATTAGGAAGAAGAATTTTTTTCAACTGGAGCAAGAGGAAGGTACCATTATAGGAGATGAGAATTTGAAAGTTTTCATTACTGAATACTATAAGCGTCTATTCGGGAAGCCGACTCCCAATAATTTCAGTCTTATGGAGGACATAAATCATGACATTCCACATATATTATCAGAAGAAAACGAGATTTTAACAAACATCTTTTCTGAACAAGAAGTTTATGACGCTATATTCTCAATGGAGCATAACAAGGCGCCCGGTCCGGATGGATTCCCTGTGAAATTCTACCAAACCTTTTAGGCCATTATTAAACAAGATTTGATGGCTTTATTTGTACAGCTGCATAAAGACAACTTATCACTATTTAAGCTCAACTTTGGTGTGGTCACCATGTTGCCTAAAAAATAAAACGCGGTACAAATACAACAACATAGACCTACCTTTTTTTACTTAATATCAGTTTTAAAATCTTTACTAAGGTTGCCACAAACCATATTACCGTGATTGCTCATAGAATTATAAGACCCACTCAAACGGCTTTTATGCTTGGACGGCATATTCTTGAAAGGGTTGTTGTCTTACATGAAACTATTCATGAGATACACAGAAAGAAATTGGATGGAGTTCTTTTCAAAATTGAAAAGGCTTATGATCAAGTGAAGTGGCCTTTCTTATAACAAGTCCTTCGTATGAAAGGATTTTATCCTCTGTGGTGCAAGTGGATTGATAATTTCATACGAGATGAAAGTGTAGCCATTCGAGTCAATGCTGATATTGACCATTATTTCTAGACCAGAAAAGGACTCATGCAAGGGGATCCCATGTCTCCTATGTTATTTAATATCGTTGCTGATATGCTTGCCATCCTAATAGCTAGAGCAAAAGAGAATAGTCAGGTTGCAGGACTCATACCTCATCTAGTAGAGGGGGAGTGTCATTCTCCAGTATGCTTACTATACAATAATCTTCATGGAACATGACTTCCATAAAGAGGTTAACATGAAACTAACTTTTTGCATTTTTGAACAACTTTCGGGTCTCAAAATTAATTTCCACAAGAGTGAGATTTACTGTTTTGGCAAGGCTGTCCAACAGGAACAGACGTATAGGGACATTTTTGGCTGTGAGTCAGGGTCTCTACCGTTTAGATACCTTGGGGTACCTATACACCATAGGAGGCTTCGCAATTCCGAGTGGAACCCGGTAGAAAATAGATGCGAGGGTAAGTAGGATGTTGGCAGGGGAAGTTACTATCATACGGAGATAGACTTGTCGGAATTAATTCCGTTCTTACAAGCATGCCTATGTTCATGTTATCTTTCCTTGAAATACCGAAGGGTGTAAGGAAACTATTAGATTTCGACCGTTCACGATTCTTTTGGCAAAGTGATGAACATAAGAAGAAATATAGGCTAACTAAATGGAACATTATATGTCGGTCCAAAGACTAAGGGGGTTTGGGCATTGAGGTGCTAGAACTAAAAAATAAATGTTTACTAAGAAAATGGTTGCAGAAATTATTGACAGAAGAGGGAGTGTGGCAAGAGTTGCTTATCTCGTCAATAAAACTCTAGCACATATTCAACCTAAATCGACTGATTCACCGTTTTGGAGGGGACCAATGGGAGTGAAAGATGAGTTCTTTGCCCGAGGCTATTTCAAAATTGGTGATGAGAAAACATCAAATTCTGAGAGGATATATGGTTAGGAGAGATGTCTCTCGCTCAACAGTATCCATCCTTATACACTATCGTGCACAGAAAACACGTTCTGGTCCATGACGTATTATCTCACAATCCATTACATATTAGCTTTAGACAAAATTTAAATGGAAATAAATGGGTTGCATGGTTGCACCTATGTGAGAGGTTGATGGAAGTAAATTTAACAACCGAGCATGACAATTTTATATGGAAACTATCCAAGAAGGGGATTTTTTCCAGTGAAAACAATGTATGAAGACCTTATGAATGATCATCCGTGTTGTCCTACAAAATATTTATGGAAGTTGAAAATACCAATGAAAATTACAAATTGCTTGTGATTCCTTAATAATAAAGTTCTATTAACCAAGGATAACTTAACCTGGCTAAGCGAAACTGGAACGAGTGTAAAAAATATTGTTTTTGTAGCGAAGACGAAACAATTGAACATTTATTTATTTCATGTCCTTTCACAAAAATTGTATGGCGTATATTTTTCTGTATTTATAATCTCCCTCCACCAACCAATATTACTAATATGTTTGGGAATTGGCTAAATGGAGTAGATAAAGTGAATAAAGGCAGAATTTATATTTGCATTTTGGCCATTTGTTGGTCCATTTAGAAATGCCACAACAACTGTATTTTTAGCAAGGCCGGAGTTCTTTCATTTTTGCATGTTATCCTTATGGCGGCGTATTGGATTCAGCTCTGGGCTTTCCTTCTCTCAGAGCATCAGCGACAACCCATGGTTTGTGGGTGCACCCGTCTTCTGGCAGTTTTTTCGGATTTCTTCAGCCAGGTTTCGTAGCGTCTTTCTAGTAGATTGACTGATGTCTAGCTGTTATTTCCGCTCTCTTGTGGTACCCATTGTTTTTTGAGATGGTTGATCTGCACATCATCCTTATCTGATTCATGCTTTATACTCCCTTTGTCCAAGAATAGATGTCTTAGGTTTTTCAAATTTTGGATGAATCTATATACTAAATAGTGTCTAGATTTATCCAAATTTTAATAAATTTGAGACATCTATTTTAGGACGGAGGGAGTAATACTCTTGACTTACTTTTATAAAATTTAATAATAAAGGGTTGTGTGCATTCCAGGATGCAGAGGCCAGAGTTTAACCCCCATTTCAAAAAAAAAAACATAAGACCAATGCAACCAATAGAGAAAACAAAAAAAACAGAGCATGGGCAGAAAAGTTGAGTTTGGTGGTTGGCAGACATAGACATGCCTTCTATTATGGTACTCACGGATAGATGTGGTCTATATGTGTAGTTGAAATTATAGACATCGAGTACCATTATTGTGCAATCTTTTATTGCTTTCACTACACTCACGTTACTAAAATGCGTACATGTCATGTCCTCTACATTTGACAAACAATAAGCAGTGGCACTGTAAGACGTCTCAAAAGTTATTGTTGTGTAAAATTTGTTCGGTGCATTGGCAGAGCCTATAGGTGGGCTAGGCAGGCCGTGGCCCACCTATCATTTTTGCTAGCTACCGTCAGACTACAGCCCATTACAATTTTCATTTATTTAAAAAGAAGGATAAATTGTGAAAAAATCCCACCAGAGTCTAGCCCATTAGTTACTAGATAGATAAACCTATATACTAAATGGTGTCTAAATTCATCCAGTCTAAATTCATCCAAATATAGATAAATTTAAGTCAACTAATATGGGTCGGAAGGAGTTTAATAGTTCGTACAATACAATAGAAAGTACAGAAGTAATATCTTTTGGTGAGACAAAATAGCAATAGGTGTCATCTAAATAGTTTTTAATGTTGTATGTTTTTATGTGATATAATCTCGGAAAAAATCTCTCTTTCTGTCTCACACTCTCACTCTCTGCAGTTCCCCCGTTGGCATCGCCCTGCCCCCTCGCATCTTCCGCTTTGTCACCTCCCAAGCCACATGTCGGCTTTGAATCCCTTCAATTCAGTTGATCCTTATGATGCACGCAAGGTAATGGGACTTGCCAAGGTTTATCCAAAGGACATAGTAAGCAAATATCGTGTAAGATTTGAACTCCAACTTTCCAATAATAATAATAATAATGATACGAGAAACGATAATAGGTTCAAATGCCTAAATAATATTGGCGAGCTCTCTATTAAGTCTTGTGAAACACAAAAGCATGCGCTTTATGACCTTATATACTTACTTCTAACTAAAATTGGTACTCCCTCAGATCCAATTTAGTTTTTATAGTTTTAGGCAAAGTTTTGTCTAAACCTGCGGCAATTAAAACGGGTTCGAGGTTGTATGAATATTCTTCATGGACGTTGTGTTGAAAGAGTGTTGCCTTTGGCCTTTCGAACGTTGTTTAGTTTAGTGACATCTAAACAGGCGAGCTCTTTTCTTATAACTGAGCGAATATAATAAAGTAATTGATGCTTCATGGCAACGTAAGAGCGTAAAGTCGTAGTCTAGTGTTGTAATTTTCTAGTCATGTCATCTTCTGCTCATGCAAGACTATTTCAGCTTGTTAGCTATTTGTATTGTTACTTTACTAATTTTTAACATATTTATTGTTCTCATGAAATATTTATTGTTCTCACCAAAGGACATGGTAAGCAAATATCTTGTAAGATTTGAACTCCAACTTGCCAATAAAAATAATAATACGAGAAACGATGATAGGTTCAAATGCCTCAATAATATTGGTGAGGTCTCTATTAAGTCTTGTGAAACACAAAAGCATGTGCTTTATGACCTCGTGTACTTACTTTTAAAATTGGTACTCCCTCGGATCCAATTTAGTTCTCATAATTTTAGGCAAATTTTTTAAAACCTGCGGCAATTAAATCCGGTCGGAGGTTGTATGAATATTCTTCATGGACGTTGTGTTGAAAGAGTGTTTCCTTTGGCCTTTTGAACATTATTGTTTAGTTTAGTGACATCTAAACGGGCGAGCTCTTTTCTTATAACTGAGCGAATATAATAAAGTTATTGATGCTTTCATGGCAACGTAAGAGCGTAAAGTCGTAGTCTAGTGTTGTAATTTTCTAGTCATGTCATCTTCTGCTCATGCAAGACTATTTCAGCTGTCAATTATTTGTATTGTTACTTTACTAATTTTGGACATATTTATTGTTCTTACAGAATATTATGTACTCACTTAGATATCGTGGTAAATTTGTCTAGACAAAATCAAGACATCTAATTTGAGATAGAGAGTATATTATTACAGGTGTCATGATGGAAAAAATGATGTGCTCACCCTCTTCGGAACTCCTCGCTCCGCCGCTGGTTTGGTGCACACACAGATTGTTCTTAGAGCATCTCCAACAGGCGCATGATATTTTAGCGCTGTAAAAGTCTATTTTAGAGTTATAAAAGCCGTTTACCGCGTGCGCAGTTGTTTGGCCAACGTCAGGCTCTGTAAACGTTTTTTACCGCGTGCGTGACGAAAAAGGTTTTTACAGGCGCTGTAAATTTGCAGCGCCAGAAACACATTTCGATGGTCAGGCGCTCCAAAAGAAGATCAAAAAATTGCAGGAAATTAAAATTTTATTGCAGTTCATAGTTCGTTCATCAGGATACAGAGTCTAGTCGCCGTCCTAGTCCTATTCTAATCGTCCCAACTGTCGGACAGACTATCGGACTCCGTCTCGGTCCAGATATCATCCCAAATGGGATTGTCGTCGGAGATTGCGTCCGCTGCGGGAGACTCGAGGAGCGCCTCGGCAGCGCGCTTCCGCGCTCGCTTCAGGGCCCTCTTGGCGCGCGCGGAAGAACTCGAGCTCGTCGACGATGTCTTCGGGGAATTGCTCCCGCCACGCCTCCATCGCGCACTCGTCGGCCGCGGCGATGTCGAGCCGGCGCTAGCGCTGTTGGTGGCGGAGGCGATGTTCCGCCGTGAGGAGGGTCGGAGGCGGTGCGAGCTCGGTGGCCTGCGCTGAAGGGTTTCGCAGCATAGTAAATCAAAAAAATTCTACGGATGCGAACAAGAAAGCCAAGATCTAATCTAGGAGATGCAATCAACGAGAGAGATTGATAAGATCTTCATACCCTTGAAGAAATCACACAGCGGAAACGTTCAACAGAACGTGGTTGACGTAGTCGTACTCGCCGTCTCCTCCTCGCGATCCGATCTGATCCTACGCCGCAAGTGGCGGCGCCTCCGAGAGATGCACACGTACGGTGCAGCGACGTCTCCTCCTTCCTTGGTCCATCAAGTATGGTGGAGAGATAGATTGGATCTGCAGCACGACGGCGTGGTGCTTATGGTGGAGAGTTTCTGTGGCAGGGCTTCGCCTACGCGTAGTCGGGAGAGAGAGAGAGAGAGAGAGAGAGAGAGAGAGAGAGAGAGAGAGAGAGGCGGAGGGGCAGCAGTTGGCGGCTAGGGTTGGAGTGGGAGAGGGGAGGGGAGCCTGCGCCCCTACCCTCCTTATATAGGGGTCTAGCCGGCCCCCTTGGCCCCTCCTCCAAGCCCTAGGGCGGCGGCCTAAGGGGTGGAGTGGGGGCAAGTCTTCCCCCTCTCTTTTAGAAGGTTTCCCTAGGGTTTCCCTAGGGCTGGCCGGCTGGGCCTTAGGGGCCTTGTGCCCCTGGCCCAAAGCGGCCAAGGCACTTCCCCTTAGGCCCACGCAGGCCTCCGACAAGTGGGCCCACGTTGGTCCCACTCCGGAAGCTTCTAGAACCTTCCGGTACAATACCGATAAACTCCGAAACGATTCCAAAATCCAAAAACTGCTTTCCTTTATATGAATCGTATTCCCCGGACCATTCCGGAACCTCTCGTGATGTCCTGGATCTCATCCGATACTCCGAACAAAAACTCATAAACCAATTATCCATTCTATCCTAGCGTCGATGCACGTTAAGTGTGTGATCCTACGGGTTCGAGAATATCCAGACATGATCTTCTATCAATAATCAACAGCGGGATCTGGAAACCCATATTGACTCCCACATATTCATCGATGATCATATCGGATGAACCACGATGCCAGGATTCAATTAATCCCATATATGTATTCCCTTCATCACGCGATATTTTACTTGCCCGAGATTCGATCGTTGGTATCGACATACCTAGTTCAATCTCGTTCACAGCAAGTACTTTACTCGTTTTGTAATCCGATATCACTTTGTGATTAACTCCTTAACCACGTGCTTGCAAGCAGTGTTGATATCGATTACCGAGTGGGACCGAAGTATATCTCTCTGACTCGGGAGGGACAAATTCCATCTCGATACATACAACCCAACAAGTACATTCCGATCACCTGAGAGACACCCTTATGATCACCCTCACATAGGATGATGTTTGATGACCTCAAAGCTTTCTTCCGATACCAGGGAGTTGTATTATCTCATGGTCTAAGGAATACAATACTTGACATAGGAAAAAGCTTCGCAAAGATGAACACGATGACACGATCTAATTACTCTGCTTAATTTGGGTTTGTCCATCATATCATTCTCCTAATAACATGATCTCATTATTAATCTACAACTCATGTCTCTGGTTAGGAAACCTTAACCATCATTAATCAATGAGCTAGTCCATAGAGGCGTACTAGGGACACGGTGTTGCTCATAAACCACACAAGTATCAAAGTTTCCGCTTAATACAATTCTAGCATGGAACATAAACTTTATCATGAACAAGAATTATAATAATAACATCTTTATTATTGCCTCTAGGGCATAATTCCAACAGTCTCCCACTTGCACTAGAGTCAATAATCTAGTTTACATCTGGCAACAATCTAACACCCATGGCATTAAGGTGTTGATCATGTTTTGCTCGTGGAAGAGGTTTAGTCAACGGATCTGCGACATTCAGATCCGTATGTACTTTGTTAATCTTCAGATCTCCATCTGCTATATAATCTCGAATTATATGAAACCGGCGGTTGATGTGCTTGGTCTTTGGATGATATCTTGATTCCTTAGCCAGTGCTATGGCGCCAGTGTTGTCGCACAATATCTCCAGTGGGCCAAGGCACTTGGAACCACACCAAGCTCAGTGATGAAGTTTCTGATCCAAACTCCTTCACTTGACGCTTCTGAAGCAGCCATGTATTCCGCTTCTGTTGTAGATCCCTGCGATCACGCTTTGCTTGCAGCTTCTCCAGCTCACAGCTCCATCATTCAAAATATAAACGTATCCTGTTTGAGATTTAGAATCATCCGGGTCGGTGTCGAAACTAGCGTCGATGTAACCTTTTACGACGAGCTGCTCATCACCTCCATAGACCAAGAACATTTCTTTAGTCCTATTTAAATATTTTAGGATGTTCTTTACGGCTGTCCAGTGTTCCACTCCTGGATCACTTTGGTATCTGCTCGTCAAACTAAGAGCATTGGACACATCCGGTCTAGTATATAGCATGGCATACATGATAGAACCTATGTCCGAGGCATATGGCACTTTGCTCATAGTATCTCTATCATTTACCGTAGCTGGACACTGAGCCTTGCTCAATATCTTACCTGACAACATGGGCAATGAACCTTTCTTTGCTTTATCCATTCTGAACATTTTTAGAACTTTGTCTAGATATGTACTTTGGCTTAAAGCTATTAGGCGTCTTTGTCTATCTCTATAGATTTTGATGCCTAATATATAAGCAGCTTATCCTAGGTATTTCATTGAAAAACATTTGTTCAAATAACTCTTCACATCGTTAAGCATACCAATGTCATTTCCAATAATCAATATGTCATCCACATATAGTACTAAAAATGTCACCGAGCTCCCACTCACTTTCTTGTAGATACAAGCTTCGTAGCAATTTGGAACAAATCCAAAACTCTTGATCACTTGATCAAAACGAAGGTTCCAACTCCGAGATACTTGCTTCAGTCCATAAATGGAACGCTGAAGTTTGCACACCTTATTAGCATCCTTAGGATCGACAAAACCTTCGGGCTGCATCATATACAACTCTTCATCAATGTTGCCATTGAGGAACGCAGTCTTGACATCCATCTGCCATATTTCATAATCATGAAATGCAGCAATTGCTAATAAAATCCGAATGGACTTAAACATCGCTACGAGAGAGAAAGTCTCATCGTAGTCAACAGCTTGAACTTGCCGAAACCCTTTTGCGACAAGCCGAGCTTTATAGACAATAACATTACCATCCACGTCCGTTTTCTTCTTGAAAATCCATTTGCACTAAACGGACTTACGGTCGCTAGGAGCGTCCACCAAAGTCCATACTTGGTTTTCGCTCATGGATCCCAATTCAGATTTCATGGCCTCTAGCCATTTCTCAGAGTCTGGGCTCATCATTGCTTCCTCATAATTCGCAGGTTCACTGTTGTCTAACAACAAGACGGTCAAGACAGGGTTGTCGTACCATTCAGGAGTGGCACGTGACCTTGTCGACCTGCGAAGTTCAGTAGTAGCATCGTTCGAAGTTTCATGATCCTCGTCATTAGCTTCCTCTCTTGTTGGTGCAGACGGCACTGGAATAATTTCAGGTGTTGCGCTTCTCTCCAACTCGAGAGAAGGTTCAATAACCTCGTCTAGCTCTACCTTCCTCCCACTCACTTCTTTCGAGAGAAACTCCTTCTCAAGAAAGGATCCGTTCTTTGCAACAAACACTTTGCCTTCGGATCTGTGGTAGAAGGTATACCCAATCGTTTCCTTAGGGTATCCTATGAAGACGCACTTCTTCGCTTTGGGTTCGAGCTTGTCCGGCATCAACTTCTTGACGTAAGCTTCGCATCCCCAAACTTTAAGAAACGACAACTTAGGTTTAGCACCAAACCATAGTTCATACGGTGTCATCTCAATGGATTTAGATGGTTCCCTATTTAAAGTGAATGCAGCGGTTTCTAATGCATAACCCCAAAATGATAACGGCAAATCTGTAAGAGACATCATTGATCGCATCATATCTAGTAGAGTTCGATTCCGGTGTTCAGACACACCATTGCACTGTGGTGTTCCGGGTGGCGTGAGTTGCGAAATGATTCCGCTTGCTTTAAGATGTGTGAGAAAATCATAACTCAAATATTCACCTCCACGATCGGATCGTAGAAATTTAATTTTCCTGTTATGATGGTTTTCCACTTCGTTCTGAAATTCTTTGAACTTTTCAAACATTTCAGATTTATGTTTCATTAAATAGATATACCCATAGCTACTAAGTCATCAGTAAAAGTGAGAAAATAGCGATATCCACCGCGCGTCAAAACACTCATTGGTCTGCATACATCGGTATGTATGATTTCTAATAAGTCTGTTGCTCGCTCCATTATTCCGGAGAACGGGGTTTTGATCATGTTTCCCATGAGGCACGGCTCGCACGTGTCAAATGATTCAAAATCAAGAGACTCCAAAATTCCATCAGAACGGAGTTTCTTCATGCGTTTTACACCAATATGACCTAGACGTCAGTGCCACAAATAAGTTGGATTATCACTATCTACTTTGCATCTCTTAGCCTCAATGTTATGCATGTGTGTTTCATTGCTTTCGAGATTCAGAAGAAATAAACCATTCACAACAGGTGCATGACCATAAAATATGCTATTCATATAAATAGAACAACCATTATTCTCCGATTTAAATGAATAATCGTCTTGCAATAAACACGATCCAGATATAATTTTCATGCTCAACGCAGGCACATAATAACACTTATTATGGTTTAAAACTAATCCCGAAGGTAAAACTAAGGAGAGTGTGCCGACGACCATCACATCAACTTTTGATCCATTGCCAACGCGCATCGTCACCTCATCCCTTGCTAGCTGCCGTCTATTCCGCAGCTCCTGTTTCGAGTTAGAAATATTAGCAACTGAATCAGTATCATATACCCAGGCACTACAACGAGTGCTAGTAAGGTAAACATCAATAACATGTATATCAAATATACCTTTAATGGTGCCAACCTTCTTGTCCGCTAAGTACTTCGGACAGTTGCGCCTCTAGTGACCCTTGTCCTTGCAATAGAAGCACTCAGTGTCCGGCTTAGGTCCAGACTTGAGCTTCTTCTCTGCAGGGGCAACGCGCTTGCCGCTGCCTTTCTTGAAGGATTTCTTTGCACCCTTAGCTTTCTTAAAGCTAGGGGTCTTGTTGACCATCAACACATGATTATCTTTCTTGACATCCACCTCCGCAGCTTTCAGCTTAGCGAAGAGCTCAGTGATCGTATCAGTGGAACCAATTTGATTGTGAGTAACTACAAAACCTTTGTAGCTAGGAGGGAGTGATTGCAGAACTCTGTCAATCTTGAGCTCTTCTAGAATCTTGCAGTCCAGTTGTTCAAGACGTTGAGTGTAGCCCGACATCTTAATGGTGTGCTCACTAACGGAACTCCCTTCCTCCATCTTGCAGTTAAAGAACTTCTCAGAGATCTCATATCTATCAGAACGGGCCTGAGTCTGAAACATGGTTTTCAGTTCCTCAAGTATCTCAAAGGGCCCGGCGAACTCCTCAAAACGATTTTGAAGTTTCGGTTCCATAGCAAACAACATGGTACTCTTAATCACTCCATAACCATCTTTGCGTGACTGATAAACAACCTTTTCATCAGCCGGCGCATCAGTAGCAGGGGCGTCACCTAGCGCTTTCTCAAGTACATAGTCCTTTTGTCCGTCAGCGAGAATGATTCTCAGATTGCGGAACCAGTTGGTGATGTTAGACCCATTGTTCTTAAGCTTTTCTTTCTCAGCAAAAACGTTGAAGTTGAAGTTGAACTTAGCCATTTGATCTACAAAATTTGCAAATACAATTTAGACTATGCTGATGATAACTAGTTCAACTTAATCAAATTACTAGATGAACTCCCACTAAATTCAACATCCCTCAAGTTGTTTAGTGAACACGATCCAAATTCACCACACCTAATCCGATCTTCATGAAAAGAGATGTGGTTTCAATGGTGGACAACAAAGTTTCGATCATGTCATTCATATGACTCATGTTTAACCTTTCGGTTCATGTGTTCCGAGGCCATGTTTGTACATGCTAGGATCGTCAAGTCAAACCCAAGTATTTCCGCGTGTGCAAAACTGGCTTGCACCCGTTGTATGTGAACGTAGAGTTTATAGCACCCGATCATCACGAGGTGCTTGAAAACGACAAACTTTCGCAACGGTGCATACATGGGGAGAACACAATTTTATCTTGATCTTTAAGTGAGGAATACTCTTATAATGCTACCGTCACGATCTAAGCATAATAAGATACATAAAAGGATAAACATCACATGCATATAATTCTCCATAACTCCATCATGATTGCCTCCACCATGAATAGCAACTACAACTATTGCTAACTACTTAGCGATAAAGTAAATCTATTACATGGCGTATAAGAAGTTGACACGCAGGTCATACACAATTATAAAGACAATAAAGACAACCATACGGCTCCTGCTGGTTGTGAACTCATCGACATGCAAATCGTGAAATTTTACAAAACATGATCATTGCATACATCTCAATTCATACACATCATGTCTTGGGCCATACCATATCACAAAACACTCTCTGCAAAAACAAGTTAGACGCCTCTACTTTGTTGTTGCATGTTTTACGTGGCTTATGGGAGTAACAAGCTAAGAAAAACTCTTACCTACGGAAAGCCACAACGGTGATATTATGGTTGCTAACATCCGTTGTAAATCCCATGACTACTATGTTGGAATTATGCCCTACAGGCAATAATAAAGATGTTATTATTATAATTCTTGTTCATGATAATGTTTATATTCCATGCTAGAATTGTATTAAGCGGAAACTTTAATACTTGTGTGGTTTGTGAACAACACCGTGTCCCTAGTATGCCTCTATGGACTAGCTCATTGATTAATGATGGTTAAGGTTTCCTAACCATGGACATGAGTTGTCGATTAATAATGAGATCATATCATTGGGAGAATGATATGGTGGACAGACCCAAACTAAGCGAAGCAATTAGATCGTGTCATCGTGTTCGTCTTTGCGAAGCTTTTCTTATGTCAAATATAGTATTCCTTAGACCATGAGATAATACAACTCCCTGGTATCGGAAGAAAGCTTTGAGGTCATCAAACGTCATCCTATGAGAGGGTGATCATAAAGGTGTCTCTCAGGTGATCGGAAAGTATCTGTTGGGTTGTATGTATCGAGATGGGATTTGTCCCTCCCAAGTCGGAGAGATATACTTCGGGCCCACTCGGTAATCGATATCAACACCGCTTGCAAGCATGTGGTTAAGGAGTTAATCACAAAGTGATATCGGATTACGAAACGAGTAAAGTACTTGCTGTGAACGAGATTGAACTAGGTATGACGGTACCGACGATCAAATCTCGGGCAAGTAAAATATCGCGAGACGAAGGGAATATATATATGGGATTGATTGAATCCTGGCATCGTGGTTCATCCGATATGATCATCGATGAATGTGTGGGAGTCAATATGGGTTTCCAGACCCCGCTGTTGATTATTGATAGAAGATCATGTCTGCATATTCTCGAACCCGCAGGGTCACACACTTAACGTGTCTCGACGCTAGGATAGATTGGATAATTGGTTTATGAGTTTTTGTTCGGAGTCTCGGATGGGATCTGGGACAACACGAGAGGTTCCGGAGTGGTCCGGAGAATAAGATTCATATAAGGCAGTGCAGTTTTTGGAGTTCGGAATTGTTCCGGGTTAATCGGTATTGTACCGGAAGCTTCTAGAACCTTCCGGAAGGGGACCAACGTGGCCCCACCTTCCGGGAGGGGGCATGGGCCTATGATGGAGTGCCCTGGCCGCATTGGGCCAGGGGCACAAGGACCCATAGGGCCCAGCCGGCCAAGAGAGGTTTAAACTCGAGATAGACCTTCTAGAAGGGGGGTTTCCTTGCCCCCCACTCCTTATCCTTTGGGGCCGCCGGTTTGGGCTTGGGGGAGGGGCTAGGGCTGCGCCCACCCCTCTATATAAAGAGGGGTGGGGGCGCACCAACCCCCCACACCTTCCCCTCCAACCCTAGCCGCCCTGCTGCCCCTCCTCTCTCCCTCCCGACTGTTTGTAGGCGAAGCCCTGCTGCAGAAATTCTCCACCATATACACCACGCCGTCGTGTTGTATATCCAATCCATCTCTCCACCATACTTGCTGGTCCGAGGAAGGAGGAGACGTCGAGGTGCTGCACATGTGCATCTCACGGAGGCACCGCCACTTGTGGTGCTAGATCGGATCGGATCGCGAGGAGGAGAAGCGAGTACGACTACATCACCCACGTTCCGACGAACGTTCCGCTGTGCGAATCTTCAAGGGTATGAAGATCTAATCCAATCTCTCTCGTTGTTTGCATCTCCTAGATTAGATCTTGGCTTTCCCTCTGTTCGCATCCGTAGAAAATTTTGATTTACTATGTCACGAAACCCTTCATACTATAGTGAGAGAAACTGGCATCCACCAGCCGCATGTGTGGAACAATCCACACGTCAAGTGCGGAGCCGGTCTCGCGAACGAGGTCGCGTAAAGTTGGCCTGGACCGCTTCGATCTCACTATGCCGCGCCATAAGAAATACACAACAAGAGGTTTGCAACAGAAAACATCAACGCCCGCAACAAGCATGTTGTGTTCTACTCGTGAAACACATCTACGCATAGATCTAGCTCTGATACCACTGAAGGGTTTCGCAGCATAGTAAATCAAAAAAATTCTACGGATGCGAACAAGAAAGCCAAGATCTAATCTAGGAGATGCAATCAACAAGAGAGATTGATGAGATCTTCATACCCTTGAAGAAATCGCACAGCGGAAACGTTCATCAGAACGTGGTTGACGTAGTCGTACTCGCCGTCTCCTCCTCGCGATCCGATCTGATCCTACGCCGCAAGTGGCGGCGCCTCCGAGAGATGCACATGTACGGTGCAGCGATGTCTCCTCCTTCCTTGGTCCAGCAGTTATGATGGAGAGATAGATTGGATCTGTAGCACGACGGCGTGGTGCTTATGGTGGAGAGTTTCTGTGGTAGGGCTTCGCCTACGCGTAGTCGGGAGAGAGAGAGAGAGAGAGAGAGAGAGAGAGAGAGAGAGAGAGAGAGAGAGAGAGAGAGAGAGAGAGAGAGAGAGAGAGAGAGAGAGAGAGGTGGAGGGGCAGCAGTTGGCGGCTAGGTTTGGAGTGGGAGAGGGGAGGGGAGGCTGCACCCCTGCCCTTCTTATATAGGGGGCTGGCCGGCCCCCTTGGCCCGTCCTCCAAGCCCTAGGGCGGCGGCCCAAGGGGTGGAGTGGGGGGCAAGTCTTCCCCCTCTCTTCTAGAAGGTTTCCCTAGGGCTGGCTGGGCCTTAGGGGCCTTGTGCCCCTGGCCCAAAGCGGCCAGGGCACTTCCCCTTAGGCCCACGCAGGACGCCGAAAAGTGGGCCCACATTGGTCCCACTCCGGAAGCTTCTAGAACCTTCCGGTACAATACCGATAAACTCCGAAATGATTCCGAAATCCAAAAACTTCTTTCCTTTATATGAATCTTATTATCCGGATCATTCTGGAACCTCTCGTGATGTCCTGGATCTCATCCGAGACTCCGAACAAAAACTCATAAACCAATTATCCATTCTATCCTAGCGTCGATGCACGTTAAGTGTGTGACCCTATGGGTTCGAGAATATGCAGACATGATCTTTTATCAATAATCAACAGCGGGATCTGGAAACCCATATTGACTCCCACATATTCATCGATGATCATATTGTAGGGGTTCGTAGCATGGAAAACAAAAAATTTCTATCGCATGCAAACAAACAAGCCAAGATCTATCTACTAGATTGTAGCAACGAGTCGATAGAGGAACTCACCCTCGAAGATTTCAAAGCGGTCAACGAGAGCAGATTCTCGTGGGTGATGTAGTCGTACTCTTGCCGATCTCAAGATCGCGTAGATGATCCTTCCGGCGCTGCGTTCCGGCAGCGCTTCCGCAGTCGGTCACACGTTCGGTACTCGATGAAGACCTTCCTCTCCCTTGTACCAGCAGGCAGCGGAGGTTGTAGCACTCTCCTCGTAATTCCGGCAGCACAGCGGCATGGTGTCGGAAGTAGAGGGGAGATCTCGCAGGGCTTCACCTTAAGCCGGAGCGAGTATGGTGGACTATGAGAGAGGCCTTGGTGATCTAGGGTTTAGAGGGCACCAAGGGGAGGGCTTGGCCGGCGGCTAGGGTTTGGGGAAATCCTAACTCGCCGAGTTAGAGGAGGCCCTAGGCGGCGGTGACTTGGAGGAGGCCGGCGGCTTGGGGCTAGGGTTTTGGGTGTGTAGGGTAGGGGCGCCCTACCCCTCCTTATATATAGGTGGAGGGTGGCCGGTTGGGAGGAGGGAGTCCTCCCCCAACTCAGCCTCCTTGGCCGGCGGGTGGAGGGAGGGGAACTCCTCCCCAAGTAGGTTTCCTACTTTCCCTCCACCAAGCAAACTTGTCGTTTGACTTTTTCAAATTGGCGTTTGACTTTCAAACTAGGATTTCATTTCTCCCTTTATTTTGCCCAGCCAAGTGACCTAGTACATGATGCAACCATTCCATATTGTCATGACACATTCATGTACCCTTCCCCTCCGGAGTGCCGGACCTTTCGGACCCTTCTAGAACATTTCTGGTGAAAACACCGGAATCATTCCCAAACTCCGAAATAGGATTTTCCTTATATGAATCTTATTATCCGGACCATTCCGGATCTCCTCGTGATATCCCGGATCCCATCCGAGACTCCGAACAACATTCAGTCTCTTTCTCATCATTCCATAACTACTCACAGCATCGAATCCTTAAGTGTGTCTCCCTACGGTTCGTGAATTATGCGGACATGATCGAGACACTTCTCCGATCAATAACCTATAGAGGAATCTGGAAATTCATATGGCTCCCACATATTTCTACGATTACTTTGCGATCGAATGAACCACTTACATACGATACCAATTTCTCTTTGTCTCACGATAGTTTACTTATCCGAGGTTTTGATCGTCGGTATCTCTGCATACCTAGTTCAACCTCGTTACTGATAAGTACTCTTTTCTCGTTCCCGTGATATGTGATCCCTTGTGAGCCAGTCACATGCTTGCAAGCTAATTGGATGACATTCCACCGAGAGGGCCCAGAGTATATCTATCCGTCATATGGATGGACAAATCCCACTCTTGATCCATGTGTCTCAACCCATACTTTCCGAACACTCAATGCCATCTTTATAGCCACCCAGTTAAGGTGTGGTGTTTGATGTCATTAAAGCATCCTTCCGGTGATGGTGATTAGCATGATCTCATGGTCGAAGGAATTAGGTTACTATGTATCAGAAAGCTTATAGCAATTGAACTATTAAAATGACTTGATCTTTATGCTACGCTTATCTGTAGGAGTATGTCCATCATACCATTCTCCTAATGATATGACCTTGTTATTAACAACATCTCAAATGTTCATGATTAAGAAACCATGATCATCTATTAATCAACAAGCTAGTATTATAAAGAGGCTTTACCAGGGATTCTAATTTAGTTTACAAATCACACAAGTATTAATGTTTCTGGTTAATGCTGTTATAGCATGAATGTAAACATTTATCATAAACACAAAGATATAATAATAACTATATTTATTATTGCCTCTAGGGCATATCTCCAACACATATCAGATGAACCACGATGCCAGGATTCAATTAATCTCATATATGTATTCCCTTCGTCACGTAATATTTTACTTGCCGGAGATTCGATCGTTGGTATCGACATATCTAGTTCAATCTCGTTCACAGCAAGTACTTTACTCGTTCCGTAATCCGATATCACTTTGTGATTAACTCCTTAACCATGTGCTTGCAAGCGGTGTTGATATCGATTACCGAGTGGGCCCGAAGTATATTTCTCTTACTCGGGAGGGACAAATTCCATCTCGATACATACAACCCAACAAGTACTTTCCGATCACCTGAGAGACACCTTTATGATCACCCTTACATAGGATGACGTTTGATGACCTTAAAGCTTTCTTCCGATACCAGGGAGTTGTATTATCTCATGGTCTAATGAATACAATAATTGACATAGGAAAAAGCTTCGCAAAGATGAACACGATGACACGATCTAATTGCTCTGCTTAATTCGGATATGTCCATCGTATCATTCTCCTAATGACATGTTCTCATTATTAATCGACAACTCATGTCTATGGTTAGGAAACCTTAACCATCATTAATCAATAAGCTAGTCTATAGAGGCGTACTAGGGACACAGTGTTGTTCATAAACCACACAAGTATCAAAGTTTCCGCTTAATACAATTTTAGCATGAAATATAAACTTTACCATGAACAAGAATTATAATAATAACATCTTTATTATTGCCTCTAGGGCATAATTCCAACACGCGCGGCGTTACGCGCGGCGTTGAAGTTCATGGTGCACGGCGAACGGCCGACGCGCCACGCCGCCGCGTCTTAGGCCCGCGCCGCCTCGTGCGCGGTGCCGAAGGTTCCGAGCCCGAAGCGCTCGCCGCCGGCGCAGAGCTCGACGTAGAACGTCCCATTAGGGCGCTCGCAAACGCCGACGAAGCCGGAGGAATCGCGGCGGCGCGGCGACATCGTGGCACGGCGGACACGCGGTGCGCGGAAGAGGAAACGAGGCGACACGCGGCGCGCGGAGAAGCTCTTCAGTTTGGTGGCACGCTGAAAGTGATGCGCGCGCAGCTCATTTTATAGCGTACGTTGTACCGCGCGCGAGAGATATGCGGCGGGAGATAGCGCGGCGCGGAAAAGTTTCGCGTGTCTGCTGAAGATGCCGCGGCGGAGATAAATCGTCTGTTTTTCGCGCGCCGGATATTTGCAGCGACTATTGGAGATGCTCTTAGTTACGTGCTCGGTCGCTTTCGCTCAAGTCGTCTCCCTCCCGTACGACGAAGGCGACAAGGGATGCTTCCTTAGCGGCTAATCAAAGGATCAAACGACCTTTTTAAGCCCTGGAATGGTAGGTAATTACTGACTAAATCTACCTCCGCCGGTATTTCATTAGCTCCGAAACGAGCTGATTCCCTTCCACCACCACAAACAAGCACTCATGGCCAGCACCGGCGCCGCCGCTGTCCTCTTCGCGCTGGTCTGCTGCCTCCTCGTGGGCCCTGCCCCGGCGCGCCGCCCAGAGCTCCTGCCGCATGTAGTTCTTGGCGCCGTTGACCGCGAGGCCTCCGCCGAGCCACTTTTGCCCGCGATCGTCGAGGTGGCCGATCCCAGCACCGTCGTCTCCTCCGTGCACAAGCAGGAGGTGCACCCGGCCGGCCAGGCTCCCCAGATCATCAGCTGCGGCGGCGAAGACGTGGCGGTCGCCGAGGAATCGCTGTCCCTGGGTACCACCGCCCAACCGGCGGGGAAGAGCGAGGTGCAGGAGGACGTGCAGGAGCGGCGCCAGGACGACTCTGACTCGGACTCCGATTCAGACGACGAGGACAACAAGGATGGCATCTTGGGGTGGTTCTGGAGGATGGCGCGTCGCTTCTGATCGATCATAGCTGACGGCTGTGCTACGATATATATTTCTGTGTTTTCTCTTTGATGAACTGTCTATATATGTAGTCCTGTGGCTGCCTACGCGTTTGGGTATTTACTACAACCATGTACATATTATACTGATGAATAAATGACAATCCAGTGTGCTGTACCTTACATAGCTTTTCCCCTTGTTTCGTAAAGCTCTTTGATACTGGATCTTGGGAAAGAAATTAGCCACATGAACCAGAAGAGGTATTCCTTATTGGCAGCTTACATGTCAAACAACACGCAACAGCAGATTCCAGGTGTTCCAGGATCTTCTTCAACAAACATGTCAAGTTCAGTGGTTCTACTTCTTTGCCCTACTACTTGATAGTCAAAAATACTGTGAAGACAACACATACAGTTTGCAAAAGAACACATCTTCCAATACTGGAAGTGCAGAGATCTTGGCACACACAGATCTACTCTTGCTCAATCTCGTACTCGGCATCATCATCGTCGTCGTCATCATATTCATCAACGTCCTCGTCTTCAACACTACTAGTACGACGGCGGAAACGGTCCATCTCGTACTTCCCGTCATCCTCATTGATGAACTCCAGACCGTACACGGCATCCCTATGCTTCACCAACAACCAGCGAAGCAGCCGGTCCTCCTTGTTCAGGTAGTGGAGTTCTTTGGTAAAGGAAGGTGGAACCATCATGGTCATTTGCATAAGTTGGCCCTGAAAACGTAAAAGAAAACTTCAGCAAGGAGACAGCTCAGGATTAAAGTACTGTACAGTATTTGCTATACACTTTAGGCTGCATGCTACTGGTGAAGAAAGCTCGCGATGAACAACAATGGAGACATAACACTACTTGTTAGGTGTGCACAAGAACAATTCTCAAATGCACCGAAATACATTCCATGTTCCTCCTCAGCTGCTTTGGCTGTTTTCTAAGGGTGATGTGGTTTACTTTTCCCCACTGCTTGATCAAAGGTTCTATCAAAGACTTGCGGGGGAAAAGGGATTATTACAAAAGAGTGACAGAATATCTATCCATTTAGAGCAATGTGGATGATCAAGCCTTCATTTAATGTTTTAGAAAATCCTAACAAAAACCAAAGAGACAGTAAAGCTACACCAAAATTCTTTCTAAGAAGAAACAGAATATCTATCCATTTAGAGAAATGTGGAAGATCAACCCTTAACCTAATGTTTCAGCAAATCCTAACAAAAACTATTGAGACTATGCAGCTATACAAAAAATTCTTTCTAAGTTGTAATTTCTTCGGAGTGACACTTCATTCTTATTAATATAGGGGTCTTTTGGCTCACCATCTAACTTTCGAATTCTTTGTAATATAGGGAATCTTTTGGTTCACCTTCTAAGTTTGGACTTTGAAGTTCTTATAAATATACCTGGTCTTTTGGTTCAGCATCAAACTTTGGAATAGTAATTTTCATAGCCAATGGATTAGTAGTCAGTGAAGATTCTTTAATTCGTCTCAGTTGGCAATATTATTCTATAAGAAAAATCAAGCCAAAATCACACTGGCCTGTATCCACAGAAAAAGAGCTCTTGGCCTGTATCCACAGAAAAACAGCTCTACACTCCCTTCCGCCTTTATGAGATAACATGGATGTGTGTTTAACGATAAATGGCTCAAGTATCAGGGTTAGAAAGTGGAAAACTGAGGGTTGTACTGTATAATCATACTGGTGGAGAAAGAAATCATACACACAGAGTTTGCTTGTTGTGGAAAGTTAGAACCGGTTAATTGATGCGACACTCCAATCAGACTTGGGGCGTATATTGTCGGACCCCACAAGTTATTTCACCACAAAGCCTGAACTACAAACTTCAATATACGACGTCGTGAAAGTACGAGTATATTGCAGATGTCTGCTCACAATTTGTCACGTTCACTAAGCACAATACAGTAAACCAAACAGTATCAATTATTTGGCAACTATCTAATCTATCAGACATGCCTGCAACAAAATTGTTAGAAGTATTGACTCGGTGCAAGATTCAACTTAATAAGTGAAAATTGCATCAAAACTCAGAAGATATACTTAAGCAATAGGAGGGCCGAAAATAGTTCACGATATAGATAGCAAGAGTAGACTTATTGTCCCAAATTAAAGCCCTTTCCACACAAAGCAGGCAGTGTCATTCAGCTGCACAGCAAAATCAAGGATCTCCAAGCAGATGGAGTAGAACCAAAAGAAAAGCATGTTTAAATCGTCTTGACTAGAGAGAGTTTTGTCATGGCCAGGTTCAGAACCACCAATAAGGTAAGTACGACCAAAACTGCCGAGAACAATCTTGAAGAAGCCACAACACTTCTAGTGGTCAGATTCCTTGGAAGTCGAGGACAACATGCATGTGACTGCCTATGTGAGCGACTTGAATTACCTAGGTGATGAACACCACTGCTTGGGACAAAGAACCGAGTACGGCAATGGAGGAGTTGATGGAGGTGAAACAAGCAGAGGTGTAAACTAAGCTGGAGCTTATGGCAGCAGTGGGAGATCAAGCATGCATGATTGGTGAGCTTAGCAGAGCTGTGGTCGGCGAGACAATGTGTGGCAGCCAGAAAGATCAACTTAGGGGTGAGCCAAGGCAATGTGCCATTTCATCAATCACTTACCAACTGGCCATCTTCCCCAAGAATCTTTACTATTAAATCGGAATTGATGATGATAGTACATCATGTTTTTTTGCCTATTAGCCTCTCAACAAGTGACATATTAACTAACGATCCCCTCCTACCGGTTCGCTTGTTTTTCCTTCCCTGAACAAACAAATAGAAAAAATATTGACAAGTTCTTTACCCATCCCGCCGCCATCCATCGATCTCCTGCAAGCAGCGCCTGCCTCCCTCATCCGGCCGGTGGAACAGCAGTTGCCCAGACCCAGAACCCCTGCCCTGACCTCCTCTGGCTCCCTCTCCGGCCTTCCTCTTGCCTTCGCCGGCGGTCAGGATGATTGGCGGGCCGAGTGCGAGCAGCAGCAGCCGGCGCCAGAGGTGGACGTAGAGGTCATGCCAGACGGGAGCCAGAGCTGGCGGAGTTGTGAGGCGCATGGTGGCGGCGCCAGAGGAGGGTGTCACGAGCGAGGCTACACAGCTTACTACAGGTTCGAATTCGACTTGGCATGGAGTTTACTTTTGTTGGTTGTTTTTACAGTTGATTTGAGCTTCGGGGGCAGGATCTTGGTCGGGAGGAGGAAGTTGCGGTGTGGAAACACACTCAGGAGGATCGTGGCGCCAAGGCAGAAAATGAAAAGAAGAGTAGTATTGCTCAAGAGGAAGCAGGACAGCCGGATAGGACTAGGACTACTGATGAATAAGGTGCAGGAAGCAAACAAACCAATGGGGATCAGATAGATGTAAACAGAAGTAATGGGGTGGCAAATTTCTTGGTCCTTGGACCCCTACCACCCGATGCTCAAGGGACAGATAATGGAACTCGCGTCAAGATTGACAAATCCAAGTTGGAGATTCAGGACACCGAGGAAAATATGGATGTCAATGCTGGTACTCTACAATAGGGCAAGATTATTGAGCCAACTGTTGTTGCCAATATAGATGAAGGGAACACTGCTGTATGTTTTGTCAGAAATGAGGAGAGAGACATAACCATTTTCATTGTAGGTTACTCTTACACTGCCAAACTGCTACCAACAGGTTGAAACAGCAAGATTACTCTCATACGACAACCACAACTAGTGGCTGCATACCTCCAACAACGGTTGGGCCTGACCGAGCCTCCCGCTGATGTCGACGACGGTGGGGACGGCCACCCTCTCACCGATGTTCGATGGCAGAGGTGCTGGCCCCGTAGGGGATAGGTCCTTCCCAGTCCCCCATTTGCAGCGGCGGAAGGGGTGACAAGGTCTTCATGGGAGCATACCACACCATCTTTGACCTAGGCAACATGAAGGTTGGCTCCCCAAATTCCGCATGAAAAAAGCATCACTGGTAAGACTGTCTTCCATTCAGCAAAACATGGTCATTCCTACCTGGGAAGTTCTATCATGCTCCCAGGCCATTCTGAAGTTTATTAATGTCAGACCATGCAGCCATCCACTAACACGGTATGTTTCAGAGTTCACCTGGCTTAAGATTTTGAAGTGTTTGTATAACTTGCAGATGACACATGTTTAATTTTCAGAGTTCACTTCAACTGTTACTGTCAACTTTCTGTACCTTCAGTTTGCGTCAGATTAAGTTTAGCAGCATGGTCTTCAGTCCGTGGCTGGCTGGCTACATGGGCATCAAATTCCTGCTGGCCCATTCGTATGTCAAGAGGTCTGGCAAGGAGGCACGGCAGCTAAATGAAGATTTGATGTTTTATGCTAGAGGATTTGAGCAAGAAAGATTTGTAACATCAGAGTTTTTCTAACACGAAGATTGTTTGGAAGTTTCAATCTACTTGGTCCTCCATTCATCTACATGATCAAGAAGCATGTTTGCTAAGTCTTGGGTGGATGCAAATTCTCTGTGTTACCTTTGGAAATCTTGATGATCGTCCTAGTAATTGAAGAGCGAACGTTCGAGATTTTTTTTATTTGAGGCTTTTGAATTTGTATATATAGTTCCATCAGTTTGCTTACTGGTAATTCTAGCACGATAAAATCCCAGCTACAATTAGTACCATCGAATGGTATTTGTGGCATTGCATTGGCATGGCCAGAGAGGAGCAAGAGACGGATTTTGTTGTTACCTACGCGTATTTTTTTTGGCAACGCACGGGCACTCAGTAGTACTTGTAAACCAGAGCAACGTCAAAAATCCAAATGCTAATATTAATTCAGTATGAAAGGCAAGGATATCACATCGTGCTGACACTAACAGCGATCAAAAGATTGATCTAAAACTAGCAAAAAGATCTGCCAGCGCATCCAATCGAGCACGCTGACTGCAATGTCAACGAAAATTCTATCAGCCAAACGGCCAAAATCTATCTGGGCATTTCATCGAGCATGTCAAAGGCAGTAAGGCACCACCCTCCGTTCAAGAACCACCAAAGGCCCAAACAAACACGCGTACACACTTAACCATTTCGCCCATACGCCTCAATCAAGCTAAGCGAATCAGATCTTCACCATTCCACGCGGTTACGATACGAGTCACATCACAAAGGGGAACACGAGGCTTCGCTAGAAAAGCACGCACGTAGTATAAACAAGAAGGGGCGGCGAATCCGTGCGTACCTGGAAGTGTCGTCCGTCGAGCTTCCTGATTCCGTATCCTAGGTTCACTTTGCCGAAGGACTTGAGGTCGGTGACGACGCCGTTCCGCTGGTATGCGCGCCTGGCCACCCGCGCCACGAGCTCCGCCGCGGACTCCTTGGTCACCATCGGCTTCAGCATGAGCATGCAGTCATACAGCGGCATCTTCCCTGGGGAGGATGGAACTGCTCTTTCCTTGCGCTCGCTGGCTCTTCTCCCACCACCACCACGCCGCTGCCGCGCCGCCGCTGTGTTCGACGATCTCGAAGACTAGGGACCTGGGAGGGGACGCGGGTTCCTGGGCTTTTAGTCCTACGTCCGGCCTAGAAGTGCCAATTAGGCCGTGCCTGGCCCGGGCGCACAATATTTGCTTTGTTGGGCTTGAATTCCGGGCTAGCTGAACGAATCGTCCCAGCGAACAAAAGGGCCCAGCTGAACGAATCGTCGGTAAAAACAAATACATGCTCATCGGTAAAAAAAATACTACATGCTCGTTGGTGTATTTTTTGCTAAATCTGACCAAGTTTGAAAAATTCAACTAAGTCTGACTTTTTTCGAAACTAATTCGGAATCTGACCCTGGGGTCGGCGCCGTTTAAAATGGCGCCGAAGTTGTATAGTTCGGCGCACACAAAACAGAAAACCGACCTGAAGGAGGTCGGCTCCGTTTAAAACGGCGCCGACCTCCCTAGTTTGCTTTATCTTGGCGCCGACCTGTACAACTTCGGCGTCATTTAAAATGGCGCCGACCCCAAGGGTCAGATTCCAAATTAGTTTCGGGGAAAGGTCAGACTTGATTGAACTTTCCAGATTTGGGCAGATTTGGCAAAAAATACCTTGTTGGTAAAAGTGGCCAAGATTTTTTTAAAAATAAAGGCAAAAGTTTTGCCTTATCCATTAATTAATTAAGAAAAAAGATGTCTAGTTAATTAATCATACAACAAACACCAACATTCCAAGGCCACGCCCACTCAACACCACAACTAAAGAAACAAACGGACAACACACTCGCTGAGGCAAGTCGACATCCCTACCATGCCGAAGAGTACACACGAGGCACTCCAGCGTAGACGAAGAAGATGAACCTCTAGAAGAATTGCACCAGATCGACCTTGTCGCCCACACGACCTGAGATCGATGCCCTCAACCACCAAAGCTTCGGGCCGCCGTCCCAACATCCAATTGCTTCGCAACGCCGAGCGGACCGCCAACAACACCTTCTAGGACCGTCATCCCGATATACCACCGCTCGCACTTCAGCCACGACATTGCACGACTTTTAGCCACCCGCAGCACAAACTGCACAAAGTAAACCACTCGTAGACCACATCCATCATACCAACATACGAGGCCGCGCCCCGACGTAACATAGAACACACGCTTGTTGGCCTAAAAAAAGAGTTAGTGTACACCAAAAAAAAAAGTAGAAATGATTTAAACCCGGTTCTGCCCAAACAGCTGTTCTGCCACAGATCTACTAGAAGAAACCACCAGACGAGTCTATACGTGGAAAATCAAAACAGCCAAGAACTAGACGAATTCGAGCAACGGCGAGGCATGGCCGTACGTGTAGCTGGGTCACTGTTGCTCCTCGCAGCGCAACGGGCCAGGCGCGCGTCCCTCCTCTTGGAATGGCAGAGAGGATCGCATCGAGCATATTTCCACGGACCCCACGGCCCGGGTCCGTCCATTTCCCCGGGAACGAATGACGCCCGTGGTGGCCACGCTCGCCCGCTGCGCACGCGCCACGGATTCCCCAACACACGCGGCTGTTGCGTGGGGTACCGAAACCGAGCGCGCCGCGACATCGACGTCTCCGCGCCGCGAGGGCGACGAGCCTGTATGCTTGCATCCCTGTCACGGTCTCTCCCTTTTGTTTCGGAAGAAATAAAAAGACACGGATATCCCGGCCTGTGTCTTTCGCCGCATCGGATCGACCGGCCGGCCGGAGCGGTCGCGTCTCTGTCCGGCGAAGGAAGATGCCGTGTCCCGCTGGCCGTAGAAAACCATGGGCTGGGCGCTAGCGGTCACGTCGCGCTCGCATGTGTCGCCGGGGCGGACGGGCAATGCCGGGCGGGGGGCGATTGTCAGCGTCGCATATCTTTTTCCTCGCCTTGTTTGGTGTCTCTTCACGACTCACGAGCCACGAGGGCGACGTCGAGCTGAGTTTTCTTAAATGTACGCTGGGATTTCTTGTCCCCACCTGTCACGTGCGTGGATGTAGTAGTACGCAACGAAGAAACGCTGCGTACTACTTCGCGGTGACTGTGCACCACGTCCGCGATAGAAGGGTGTGGGCCCAATACTAACGGCGCCGCCCGTGCTGCGTATATGTATGTGTGGTACGATGGTGCGTGATGCGTCTACCGGTGGGTTCAAGGGTAACCAAAATCGTCCATTTTGGTCCGGATAGGTAGAGCCATGGGGAATTTGCCTGTCCGAGGGGCCCGTGTACAACGGTCTGACGCATCTTGTTCGTCTTCTCCATTGTCATCGCTTGACGCCTTCAGCGTTCGGACGTTAATAGCAACGTGACATTGGCTATCAGGGTCGACGGCTTTTCGCACGTCCGGTGTTGTGCTAGATTTTAAAGGATCAGCGCACGAGAGCAGCAATCCATGTTGGTAAAAAAACGTAGATCAGAAAGAACACCGATCAAATCTAGCAAGAACCACCATAGGCAAACCTCCATACACACACTCTGGCGACCCTAGATGCACCACCAGGATAAGGGCTGGACGACGACAAGGACTTTATTCCATGTTTAGGGAGTCCCAACACCACGTCTTCCTGAGTAGGACATAAACCCTAACCAAACCGTGAAAAACATAAAAACATAGCCCTCCCACTGACAAGAACCAAGATCAACCGCGTTTCCTTGGCCCTAAGGCCACGGGCCCACTTCAATTCAAAGGTATTCAGATGAATACCCAAATATTTTGAAAAATATACAATTATGTAAATGCTCTATGGAAAATATAATATAAGTAAACTATTCAATGTTGACATTCAGTATGTTATTGCTCAACTGATTTAGAAATAACTGTTGAATCGTGTGATTTAAGGTTCGACCCTCATTTTTGCCACTTTTGTTGTTTTTCAAAATAATCATTTTGCATGTTCTTTTTGTAGAAAGCCCATCTGATGTTTGTTCTACTCTTAAGTTTTCATAGTTTGAAATTTGTATGTAGTTACATAGTCAATACTGCTTTGGTAAATTCATATGTTCCTCAAGCAGAAATACCATTGAGAGGATTTCTCAAAATATATCATACATGTAAACAGTTGTTCATGTCTCATTCTTGTTTAAAATTTATTTTATACAATAATATTTTTTTATTATAATTTCGAATACCGGTACCAAAAATTCTGGGCCCGCCCCTGACATGAGGTAAGGTAGATCGACGGCGGCACGCGCCAAAAGGAGGAAGAAAGGCCTAATCACATGTGTCCTTGTTACCCTTTTGCCTCATAAGATCCAATGATTGTAATGACACTACTAATTACTCCCTCCGTCACGGTTTGGAAGACGTCTTACAAAAGCCATGCGTTTCTAAAACTCCTCTTCTTCTAGGCGCGTTCGACTTAATTACAGAATTATCGCCCCCATTTTTCCTCCCCACTTCATACTCCATGCAGCCAAGGAATTAATTCTTGCATGCAACTCCACCAATACATGCGCCTAAACTCTTTGTTTTCATTGAGTAATTACGTTTAATAGGACGCCGAATAATTAATATACGCATGTTTTTGACACAAATCTAGCCTCAATCAGCACCCACCTAGATTTCAATAATCTCTTTAAAACGCCCTCCAAACCGTGACGAAGGAAGTAATCTATAAAGCTCCATGTTTAGAAAAAGAAAATCATCCATATTACATTTAGGGCTCAAAATCTTAGGAAACGTAGTACTCTCTTCATACGAACAAGGATGTCGCATATTTTTTTAGATTCACTGAAAAATATGTGACATCTTTTTTCCGACGGATGGAATATAAATTAGGATAGAGTGAATTCCACCTTTTACCCTTTAGTTATACATTTGTGACACTAATTACCCCATCGAGTAAAAAAATGTCTGGATTACCCCTTTTAAAACTTTTGAACCATCATTTTCTGATGCATGTCTATTGGGCAAGGTGTAAGGTGTTGACCGGAGTTTAAATGTATCAAGGCGATGATGAGGAATTAAACATATGGATACAAGAAGTATGAACATGATTGTCGAGCATGCCCTCTAATCTTTACACATTTTACCGCGTCACACTGGCTTAACATGCCAGCTCTATGTAACATAAACAAGCAAAGTGCTAAATTGGGATAAAAATGAGTTCAAAGGCTCTTAAATAAGATATTTCGATTTTAGTTCCACTAAATAGGGTAATTAGTGTCGCAAATGCATAACTAGGGGATAAAAAATAGAATTCACTCGGATAGAGTGAATTCCTATAATTACTACTATATACAGTAGAGCTCGCTGGAGCTCGTTTTCTGAAAAATAAAATAAAAAAGATATTTTTGGGACTCCAAGAAAAACCACACACAAACATCTATACATCATGTAGGTACAAAAATATTTTCAAACAAAAATATGTTTTGTTTTGCGAAATATAAAAAAACAAATCTCTAACACGAGTACGTGCTTTTTTATATTACTATATACAATTGAGAATTTTTTTCTATAGCACGTGTTTTTACCGAAACTTGCCACGGTCGTTTAGCCCGCAGATATGTATTCCCCAAATAAATTTTAGATTATTTTAAAACAAAAAATACGAATTTCAAATTTTTAAAATACCGAGATCACTGGAGCTCGGGAGCCAAAAAAAAAATCCTCTGTGGTGTAGTTAATTTGCAACGAAACTCACAAGTGTGCATTCCAACCAGCGCTCTAAATGCTTACTTACAAATTCCATTGACCAACATTCTGTTGCTAACCCGCATATATTGCGAAGAAAAACCAGGCTCGCCCGCCATGAACCGTACGCAAGATATAGCTGCAGTAGTAAAGGTGCCAACATGATTGTACAATCTTTTCTTTTTCGCAATAATTCGAGATGGTGAGATCATGTGACTGCGTACCACGAGGACCACGCAGCGGCAGCGCAGCGGATGGTGACGATGCGTCGACGCCATGAGGGCATCTCGTGTCGGGTACCACCGTACTGGATTTTTGTTGCACTAGAATGAGCCACGGGTAAAAATATGAAAATGTCTTTTCTGAATTTCTGAATGAGGTTTCCGCTTACAGCTTAAGCTCCCATAAATGGATCAACTCCATTTTTGGGCAAGCATACTAAAAGCAGGAGCACTGATGCATTATTTTGCTGGGCAACACATGCGTCTGTTCTTCTGCTTAAGATTTGAGATATCTGCCGTTGGCTTGGCACGGGTGGACCCAACTTGGCCCTAGCTAGCTACGTACGTTTTGCAAGTCCATGAATGGCTGGCTACAATTCAACAAGTGCAATGATTATTTTTCGAGCCTTTGTAGTAAGAATCTTTTAACCACGCAGAGGAGTTTGCATTATAACATGCAAAAATGAAGGTGAGTGCAAACTAAACGGTAATTTGAAAGAACGGTTTAACTAAAAAAACACATTTTTTTGTTGACAAAACCCAACACGTACTCCTTAACATATACAGCATGCATATGTAATGAAGCTAATTCAGAGACCAAAGGCAACGCAATTGTTGTCTCTAGATGAGAGTAGTACACAATTTCTCTCGTACGTACGTACAGATCTCTTATCAGTAAATATCATCGGCTAGAAAACCCTGCAAGTTTGGCGACTAGTAACAGTTTGACGGCTGAGAGGAATCGACATCTGAGCAATGCAGAAGAAACACCTCACAAATTAGTACAAATGCAATGCAAGTGGCCCGTCATTTTCACCTCCTTTGTCCAGTAGTCCGGGGGCACATTAGGGATGGCGCAGTTATCCAAAACCGCCATTAGTCTCCCCCGAGAACGACTGACAGGACAGGACAGCGTAATCCAGCAGGCACAGTGCGAGGGCGTCGTGGCCATTGCTGCCATCAGTCGAGCTTGCGGAGCTTCTTCGAGATTTTTCTTAAAGGTCAGAAACCAGCAGCGGTCGTACCAAAACTAGTTTGAGAGTCTATGATTGCAACAGCCGCATTTCCTGAATCGCCTGACTCGTAACACCAAACCGTGAATGCACTTATGCTATAGGTGGCGACCCATGGAGGCCGTGCTGGGCTATACTAGCTTGGTCGTCCGTCCAGGATGTAGACGGGTCATGGGATACACAAAATTGGCACATCTTTCTACTTCCTCCACTGGCAACTTGGCAAGTGGAAAATTGAAGACATAGAGCCTATCTATCTAGTCTAGCACTGTAATGTGCAAAGAGTTGGTCACGCTCACACGTACGGGCGCGCCGAGGATGCCAACGTCTCCATTTATTGATAGCAAGCTGGGACTGATGATAAAGCCAATTAATCTTGCAGGTGTAGTAGTCGTCGTGATTGTTGTATAGACAGAAACGTTGCCCCGATGAAGGAAATTAAACGAGACGTGCTTTTCGACTTTAGAGCGCGCGCGGGGGCACTTTTAGTTCCAGGGTTTTAATCCATGAAAACGAGGCTACACCGAGAACCAACTCTTTTTGGATGGTTAGGAGGACAGTGGGGGTGGTACCCCCAGCCCACCGGAGTTTAAACTTCAGGTTTGACGTTTTGGTTTCTCATAAAGGCGAAATATTCTTTCAATGCGAGACGACGTTTCCGTCGATAGCGAGGCGCCTGCGATGACTTCGTCAATCACAAGACCTGCTGATTCAGTCTCTCGAAGGTGCTCATAGGGATAGGGTGTGCGTGCGTGTGTTCATAGGGGTGAGTGTATGTACGCATTGAGAGCGTCTGCGGTTGTACTGTGTTTCTCAAAAAAAAGAAAACGAGGCTACACTACTGATCAAGAATTTGTCCACGGAGTTTTACTCTAAAAAAAAGAGCAATGTTATCATTTTTTAGACAATATCGAAATGAGGGAAAAGAAATTGCCACGGGCACAACGAGCGAATGGACCCTCGTTTACCCGCACAAAAAAAAAGGTCTATGCCAAGCACTCTAACAAATCTGAATTGATCAAGTTTATTTAAAAATGTAACAGCTTCTACAAAATGACTTAGTTTCACTACATTCATCATAATTCTTGCTTTGTTCTATATAGATTTGGTGTTCTATATATTAGCTGTTCAGGGGTTTTAATCGACGAAAACAAGGTTACACCGGAGAAGAATCTCTCTACAAAATTACTGCTAGACAATGAGCGAAACAATTTTTAAAAAGTATCGTAAAGGCGTGAAGGAGTTACCATGGAGAATGATATCTGATAAGTAAATAGTACTACCTTCCCAACCATAATGGATCGGAGGGAGTACTATGAAGAGCATTCCAATGTAAAGCAAAAAGAATAATATCATGGTCTGATAATAAAAACAAAGACCACCAACTATATAGATCTTTGTGAAGGGCTCACGTAAAGTATAGAGTATGAAGTGGCACAAGCTCAAGTTAATATGCTAATGTGGTGCATATTGGTACAATGAAGCGGGCCATAACATCACACTATCTACACCGTTGAAAAAGCTCAGTTGGCGCTCGATAGAAAAACACAATCTTCCATATCTCAAGTATGTGATCGAGTGTAAAGATAACATCCTAATCCTTCTCCAAGCATGTCAAAAAGAAGTACCAATGAGAGTCAAGTTACACGATTCTGAGGCACACGTATCACAACGTATATAAAATACATGAGCACAATTTAGCATCTTGTATAATCTAGACATATCCATTTATATTATGAACTCATGTTAGCAACTATGCATATAGAAAAACCCTAAATATCTATATAACCACAATATCAACGTGCTTGAGTAATATGAACTACTAGAACTGAATTAAGTGTTTATGTAGCACAAGTCACCACATGTCATACTAAGTTCATGATGTACCTCCACATACAGAAGCGGACACAACTGGGTTGGATTTGGGGAACTCTTTTGTTTGGTTCATAATTTAGGGACGAAAATATTGTTTGTTATTTTTCAATATAAAATGTATTTACTCTAGGTCTAAGTAATCTCACTAGAAAGTTTGGAGGTAAAAGGAGAACCAAACATAACATGAATTGTATAAACCTTGCAAAATGTAGGATCGCAAACTATACTTTTACTTGCCATAGCAAGTAGGTTGAACACTAGGAATAAATTATCCTCAACAATCATGACTATGCTTTATTTCCACACAAAGATTCTTTTTAGTTGTATCGACAAATTTTAAAGCTACTTTACGTGTTTCACTTTTAGAAACCGACTTGCTATGGACAAAGAGAATTGAATGAGGTGACATGCGGAGTTGCATGGATGCATGTAGGTGTACACCTGGACAACCACATACCAAAAGTTTCTTAGAACACAAATATACTACTATTAGGTGTGGGCTCGCTCGTGAAAGAGCACACCCTTGAGGGAAGAACAAGTCTTGTCTCCCTTCCACATTCTTCAAGGTGACATATTCTTCTCTCTTCCCCTCTTCCTCCTTTGAAATCATCCTCCTGTTCCTTCACTCTCTAACCTTGTCGGCCCCGTCTTACGTGGGTCGACATAGGGGAGATCGAGATCTAGGGTTACCATCGAGTAATTTTAGTATTTGGTGTTTGATATTTGTTCTCCAAAATTGAAGCTGTGATTGATAATAATGATAAAGTAGAAGTTGTATCAAGTATCAAATTTTAGTTTTTGGGATCAAATGTCATGTTCCGCTTAGAGAGGGATAGTAAGTGAAAAATTGAATGTTTTTGTGGTTGCTAAATTTTAGTGTCTTGGACCTTTTGAATAATTCTTTTGCTAGACATTCTTCTGTCTGGCCCCTCCATTTTTTCTGCCTCCGCTGCGCCTTGTATATCGTCTTAGGGTGTGTTTGGCATCTAGCAGATCTCAATTTCGTATGTTCATTTGTAATTTGTGCAGAACATCAGCCATAAAATGCATACAATTAAAACAAACAAACAAACAAACACTAAAATGATTAAAACCGAATGAAAATAAACGAAAATTATGATAATCTACCGCAGCTCAAACATTAGTATCTCCGGCAAGCAGTAAAAGTAAGTGGGCTTCGGAAGTTCGGGGAACAGCCTGCAATACTTTGCCATGCCCGCATTGGCCTGCCGCTAGCTTGCACACAACCCACTCGTGTACTGTCCACGCACCACGGACCGCAGCACTTCACGCCTCTCGTGGCCACCGCCTGCGGCGCCGGCTGCGCCACGCCACGCCGCTGCAACCGTCGCGGCCCTTCGCCCTCGCCTACGGCAGCCGGCCCGCCACCCTCCTCCGCCCCTCTGCCGCTACTCTGCTGTTCTTGGCGCCGCCGCTCTTACGCTCCTGCCCTCCGCTGCTGGTGCCGCCGCCGCTCCTCCGCTCGTCGCGGGCTCCGGCGCGCCGCTCTTCGTCGTCTTTGCTGACCGGTGACGCGCTCGCCGGGCACGCCGCAGACGAGCCCGCTTGCATCCTGAGCTTCAAGAGTTCGCCTCGCTTCGTATTCGCCGTGGCAGTGAGCAATCAACCATTCCTTCTTTCCATTCAGTTAGTTGCCGATTTGTTTGGTGCACGGTGCCCTCGTTAATCTAATCCATCCTTCCACGGCTCGATTGGTTCTTATTTTTGACCGCGCAAGATCGATCTGAGCTGCCCCATTTGCCCAGGTGCTGCGCAGCTTGTTTTCCAAAAATTCGGGTCTTTGAATTGAATTTCCACACCTCAAGTTAGTGTTCCCCCGACTGCTTGGTGTTAAGATTGCAGAACTATTATTTTTTTTCCCTGAGCCGTACTAAATTAAGCACATGAGTTTATTGTAAGTCAAATGATTGGAGGCCGTTCTTTTTAGTGTATATATTTTCTTGTTGTTTCGGTAACTTCACAGTATTATTTTAGTAGGATTTGTAAAAACAAGGTTAATCTGGGGCTGATGTTAAATTCGATGTTCATTTGGGTGCTTATTGCCAGCAATTTGATGTTACATTTGAATTTTACTTCCAAGATTCTAAGATAGTGCTACAGTAACATGTTACAAATCCAGTATAGTTCCTAAGAATCAAACTCATCACTTTCATCTCTAGTATACCAGAATTATGAAGTCAAATTTAGCGATGTCTTTTAGCGTATGAGGGGTGTTTATTGGGGCACTACTGTCCTGTTGTAGTATGCTATTAAGAAATAATGCCAATCTCTTTCTTACAGACCTATGGAGAATATCAGTAATCTCAAATCTACATTTCAAAAAAAAAATCAGCCAACAAGCACTAGCACTTGTGAAATTTTTACAGAGAAGAACAACCCTTAGACCTGCATTACACATTTTTATTCTTTCAAAAAGAGAGCTCATTATAGCCTATAGGTATTTCACGTTCAGTAAATGCATATGCAAAGTTCCTTTGTAACCTGCAAATGGTTCTTTTAAGCATCGTTGACATATACATAGCTTACGCGATAGCCTAGGTATTTCACGTTCAGTAAATGCATATGCAAAGTTCCTTTGAAACCTGCAAAAGGTTCTTTTAAGCATCGTTGACATATACATAGCTTACGCGATGTTGGTTATATTTCTAGCTTTCACTCTAACGTTCTGGCTGATACCAAGTTAAATCCAGCAGACCAACTGATGTTATCATCTATTTTAAATAATAAATGTTAGAATATTTTAACTTGGTTAGAATGCCTTGCTGGCAGTAAAATAGCAATAATAAATGTTTCCTTGTACTGTGAAGGACCCTATTACATTTTCTCTATCATGTCGCTGCACTTCAATTTTTCTTTTCATCCTTTTTTTGCATTATTTGATCAAAATTGTGAAGTTTATTGGCTCCCTGGTCCAAATTGAAAAAAATGTGAAAGTTGATATGTCAGTTTCGTGTTTAATGTTGCAGCAAGAATATTTTGGCATGAACTGCAGTTGTTTAATATTGTTTTCGGCATGCATTTCTGCATAATCATTGATATATTTTCCCTATCAGGATAAACGTTGATCCTGGAATTAGCTATTTCTTATGTCATAAGCTGCAATGAAGGATTCTCAGGTGAATTTGCTTGCTATAATCAGTTGTCACTAAAGACCCTCCATTTAATTATCTTTATCTTTCACAGTAAAATTGTTTCAGGTTGGTCTAACAAGATGTTGAAAGTGCATAGAATTTATTTTAGCAGACACAAAGTGATATAATGATGCATTATGGATTACCAGCAGCTTTTGCTGGTAATTGGAAAAAAATCAATATTAATTTGGGTATGTGTGCTTATTATCAAGAGAGTGAGATACTGCTGCGACACTTTCTTTAGTCTTATAATTCTCTGTTATTCAGTAATAGTGGTACCAGTGAAGGCACTATTTTACCTGTTTATTAGAAATATTTGTTACTTAATGACAATTTTCTGTTTTTGTCTTAATAACACTAATGATTGACTGTTACTACTTTCAGTATTAGCATCCATTTTTCTTTACCTTTAGCTAATTGATTTATGTTACTTATGGACATTTCCTACAGGATATTCAGAGCACAACAGAGTTGCAGATGTCACCACAAGGTACTAATGAAGTCCAGAGTAACCAACTAAACACAATGGTCACTGATGCTCCTGTGGGAGATTCTGGTTCTTTGTCAGTTGCTAGTAATGATAATAGAAAAGTCTCCCGCGAAGACATTGAACTTGTACGATGCCTAGCTGTTCCTGATGTTATGTATTTACCAGATTACATCCCTCTACAATGGGGGTGCCACACTCTTGACAATTAATTAGTGAAACTTGGCATCCGTTTGCAGGTCCAGAATTTGATAGAGCGCTGTCTGCAGCTCTACATGACCAAAGGAGAGGTTGTTCGGACACTTTCTACTCGCGCGAGAATAGAACCTGGCTTCACTACTTTAGGTGATGTCGCAAATTCAGTCGATGATATTATTCATGTTTGGAGCTCTTTTCTTGTACTTACTAGTTTATTCCTATGTTTATTTCTTTCCCGTACTTCAAATTACACAGTAATATATGGTATTTTATTTGAATATGAAATTTATATCTTGCTCAAGAGGCACTACAATTCCTGTCCATCATTGAAGAACAGATTAGTGCAATATAATGTACGTAGCAGTTCCTCTTTTTCCTTGCAAATACATAAAAAAAGCTGTGCATCATTGCAGATTAGCTCAAGGTGACTATGCCATGAACCCAGTACCAGATGCTTGTAGCCTTATGTGTACCAGTTTAACCTAATGGCCATTGATACTTACATCGATTAGAATTCCTCTCAGGACAAAAGGAGAGTGAAATGCTCTCTGAGCTAGTGAGCTCAAGTTCTTTCATACTATGTTTTTTGAACCTCAAACATCTAGATACATCTGTTGGGGTTCTAAAGTTTTGTTGCTAACTGTCTTTGATATTTTTGTATTTTCAGTATGGCAAAAACTTGAAGAAGAGAACTCTGAATTCTTTAGGGCTTACTATATAAGATTGAAACTGAAAAGGCAAATTATCTTGTTCAACCATTTATTGCAACACCAGTACAATTTGATGAAATATCCTGCACCTCCGAATGTTCCAATGGCTCCAATGCAAAATGGAATGCATCCTATGCCAGGTAATGTTTGTGTACACGTCTAGTTGTCAAAAGAGGCTCAATAAGTACATTGCAGTTTAGAATGTCTTATATGCTATCTTTTCTCCTTAGCTGTTATTTTTAATACAGTTTGCCTTCAACAGGAAGTGTGCATATATTCTATCGATTTCCCTATCTTGTGATTGTACTGAACAAATTTTACAAGTCCATACCTTTCTATTAAAAATTCAAAATATCTTCTCATAAGTAACTAAATTTTCCCTCTACTTTCTCCATCCATATTATCCTCATTTACTGCAGAAGTATTGGGTTGTATGGCAAGACTGCATAATGATATAGGAGTGAAGATCTTACAACGGTTATTTGTCTGCACTAACACCGTGTTTTATAGTGAATCACTGAATCTTTAACAAGATGTAGCAATCTTTTAGGTTTAGCTTTCATCGTCGATTGGTTTAGACATCTATAATATATCATTTCACTCTTATTGAATGCAAGTCTGTATCCGGTGCAGTTAACAATTTACCAATGGGGTATCCAGTACTTCAGCAACCTCTGATGCCTGCTCCCGGCCAGCCTCACCTTGATCCAATGGTTTATGGTATGTCCAGCGGTCATGCAGTGAACGGGATACCTGCACCAGGTGGCTATCATCCGATTCGGATGAACTCTGGAAATGAGTAAGCATTACATATATCTCATGTTCTTTTTCCCTTCATGCAAGATATTTGCGTTGTAAGATGCGTCGGTGTTCTTGTGAATATTTTTGTCGGGCAAATCATATTTTATCTGTGTATATATATGAAATACTCGAACATTTTATCTTCTTTGTGGCGCTTCTGTTTATACAGTTGAAGCACATCTTGCACATACACAAACTGCCGTAAAATTCATGTAACGTTTTTAGTGCTACAGTAATCAAACTGCTATGGAATAAAGGTTTATTCTAGGGGTTGGTACTTTGAAGTACTCTCACCGGCTGTTATGACCAATTTATTTACTTAAATACAATGCTTATTTATTTGTTGTCATCTTTCTGCTATAAAAAGTTTCATGAAAGTTACTTATCTCTAAAAAGTATTGTTCATTCCTCTTGTGATCCATTTCTGCTTCACTTGATGTCCTTTGACTTTGCTGAAACATGTTCATTTTTAAATCAACCAATGTTCGTTAAGCTGTGTTGTTGCAAATGTTAGAATCCGGATTTCAGGTTGCAGCCTTCAGGCCTAATGTCTTGCAGAAACTCGTGTCCTTATTGCTTTTTTTCTCTCTCTTGCTATTGAAATACATGGCTGATACGATGTTACTCTGATGTTGCCTGAAGCATGCTTGTGGATAACAGTGCACCTGAAGCTGCACATGCTGGTGCTATGTCGTCTGAGATGGCTATGAGTCCCTCATCAGCAGCATCCAGCAACCATGTTCCTTTCACTCCATCTGAGATACCAGGGATGGCCATGGATACATCAGTCCTAGATTCAGCATTTGGATCTGACATAGGGAACACAGGACCTCTGCAATTAGGGGCAGATGGTTCATCAAGGGACTCCATCCGATCCTTAGGGCAGCTCTGGAATTTTAGCCTTTCTGATCTTACAGCTGATTTAACAAGTTTGGGAGGTGATTTTCTGGCTCATACAGTTTTATATTATTTTACAGTATTTCTTTGGAGTTCTGTCTACCAGTTTGTTCAAAACATGAAAATATGATCTACTAAAACAACATATAGCCTACTTTTATGAACTAATTTTGTGCTGCTCGCAGTAAAGTGATACAAGAGTTCATGTGTGCATCAAGAAATGAGTACATGAATAACAATAGGCTGTTCATAGAAATGCAACTATCTTCTGTTCTGGAACACGCACACTAGTTTGCCACATTATTTTTGCACCACACATAATTGGTAGAAACTGAGCTGCAAGTATCTTTTGGTATTGACTATAGTGTTATATGTGCATTTAAAAAATAGTTAAAACAGTACAACTCATACAACATTTATGCTGTCAGATTTGTTTTCCGTGTTCCGTTTGATTACCTTCCTGATAAGTAATAACAATGTTGGTGTTCCATATTCATGTCCAGACTTGGAGGCTCTTGAGAACTACGCGGGCACCCCGTTCCTGCCCTCGGACTCAGACCTCTTACTTGATTCCCCAGACCATGATGACATAGGTAATTCTGCTTGTGTTTGTGATTCCATCAGCCATAAAATCCCAATTGATTATCATCCCTGACTTAATGATTTGTGGTATGTCATATTATCTCCAGTTGAGTACTTCGCGGACGCCATCAACGGGTCTCAGTCAGACGAAGAGAAGTGATAGACGACAGGGTTAAATAGTCCCATTCAGATTCAGACCTGGCCGAGGTTTCATTGTCATCTAGTGTACTCTTTCAGCTATACATACCGTGGAAATTCTGGTTGAGCGCAATTCGCCCACAGGTGCGGTTATATTGGCGCGCGCCACTGAAGAATTTTGTAGTGGTCAAATCCTAATTCTTTGGAAATAATCAGTTCGGTAGCATTCACCGGATGAAGCTGCTGGCTACAAGGATGAAAAGTTAAGAAAAATTCGTGTCAAAACCTCAGGAACAACCCTTTGTAATTTTTGAAGAAGTGGATAGTTCATCTGGTCTCGTAGGCCATTTAAGGTTTTTTATACAGTCTTGTTTGGACGGGGGTATTTTGTGTAGAGAGTTTTAGTTTATTATTTTTACATATCGAAGCTCTCAAAAGGAATACCTGAGGCAATCTGGCGTATTTTATTCGACTGAAAAATCACAAAGAGCTAAGTATATTATTTATTGTCCAAAAGAGTCATCAAGAATCGAGTCAGAAGTAGGGGAGGAAATAAAACTAATTCCTCTGTTTCACAATATAAGCTGTTTTGTTAAAAAAAAGACATATATTGTGTATTTGGCTCAACTTGGATACTAAGGAGCTAATCCGAGTTGTAGAATTTTTCGTTGAGAAAATGAGCTTGAGGAGTCTGAGTTCCGAGTGTTCAGTAAATATTCTCGCACATGTTAGATCCCTAGATTAGTCAACCTTAACAAAACCGAAAACCTGTGGGTACACGTAGAGGCATCGATCCGGAGTAGTTTCAGTACATTTCCAGTATCTTCTGTCCACGGAGCACAGTCCAGCCCAGCCCATATATAATTTTGGCCCAACTCATATATCCACCAAAAATCCTAACCCCTCCTCTACCTTTTTTATATTCTCGTCATCGTGTTCTACTTGAACAATAATATACGGCACAATACTATACCTCTATAACATATTTGTAACTGTTAGATTATATTTACTTATATATCAAGTTAAGGTTTAGGCCGGTGCGCTGCACCTCCTCTCCCCCCTCTCCTATATAAACCATTGTATTCTCTCATTGTAAATTTATCAATTATTGTTATTATCACAAATTTACATGGTATCAGATTAAGGTTAGATTCTAGGGCATTGACTCCCACGCCTCCCACCCCCCCGCCGCCGCCCCCTCCGGGGTTCTTCGAGTGGCGCGCCGCCATGGCCGCCGTCGCGGCTGCCAAACCATCCACCTCATCCGCCCCACCTCCTATCGCCACCACCATCAACTTCGCCGATACAATCTCCGATGTTACTCCATTGATTCTCATCACTTTAGATCTCCCCAAACACAACTACTACCATTGGAGGCATCTTTTTGAGGTGCACTTGGGCCGCTGCGACCTCATGGCGCACGTCGACCCCAACATCCCGCCGTCTCCCTCGGATCCCCGCTGGGTCAAGGATGATCTCGCTGTGATACAGTGGATCTACCAGCGGGTGAGCGCCGAGATTTTCAATCTCGTTTTCAGGTCTGCCACCAGCGCCCACTACTAGGAAAACGGCTATAGGTAATCAGCACATCCGTGGCTCACATGGTTGAAGTGCCCCACGGCTAAAACAGGCGTGGCTCACCTGTGGGCAGTGCCCTACTAATAACTAGAACAACCGTGGCGCACATGACTATAGTGCGCCACAGATGTGTGTGGGCCAGGGCCCTGTTGGCCACACGCCAAACATCTGTAGCGCACTATAGTCATGTGCGCCACGGTTGTTAGGGTCATATGTGGCGCACGTGTGCCTGGTGCGCTACGCCTAAGCGCATGCCCCTCTCTGCTCTGAAACGGCCACAAACTTCTGTGGCGCACTCCGCCTAGTGCGCCACAGGGACTAGGAGCATCTGTGGCGCACTCGGCCTAGTGCGCCACAGAAGTTTGTACTCCCTGTGGCGCACTAGGGCCGTGTGCGCCACGGATGTGTCGATTCTTTTAGGACAGCACTTTATGTGCACATGTGTGCCCACACATCCACCACCCACACTTCACTTTCCCCTTCTTCTTCCTCCTTAGATCTAGTCGGGATCTTCTCCTTCCCACCTCAATTTCTCCATACATTCACCATTTTTAGCATGTAAAACTTGCTTTGGATGTTACATAAGTAATAGAGGAGGTCTCCGGTCTCTCATCTATCCGTCTCCGGTCGACGCGCGCACCTCTCCTTTCCATCGCGATCGGTCTCTCATATCGGTAAGTTGTCCATGTAAGGATGTGTTCATGTGTATATGGATGATGCATGTGCTCATATGTATGTAGATGATCGATGCTCATGATGTGTGTATGTGTGGAGAGGATCGATGGTCATATATGTGTGTGTATATGGAGAGTATCGATGATGCTCATGCATGTGTGTATGGAGAGGATAATGATATGTTCATGTGTGTATGGATCGGTCTCTCTCTCTCTTGTGTTTGTATGTGAACAAGTTGCCATTTGTTTTGCCAAAATGTTGATTCATTTCCATTTTGGCAAGACTTTGGCATTTCGCAAAGGTCCTAATTTTAGGATAGGTCATGCCGAAATTTTCTATCGACCATTGCATGCATGCATTCATTATGTGGTTCTAATAGACTTCAAAACTGTACCGTGTACATCGTGCAGGCAAAAATGGTCCGCATAATGAGCGAAGGCATTGTGGCTAGATTTTTGAAATGTGCGACGGCCGACATGATACGAAATAACAAGACAGATATAAGATGTCCGTGCAGAAGATGCAAACTCAACTGGGTGATCGACCCAGATTCCAGGAATCTGCAGGCGCACCTGCTCCGCCATGGTTTCATGGATGGATACACTCGTTGGATAAGCGATGGCGTAGATGATGGAGACGGTGAAGAAGGTGGCCAACATGACGATGATCATCATCACGGCGAGAACGGGCGAGATGATGAAGAGGCTCCTGGAGATGGTGAAGGTGCGGAAGCAGACCGGGATGATGATGATCTAGATGCCGGAGGAGCAGACGACGATGGAACAACGTCAGGCTGGGTGCGGGACCCTTATGTGCAAGAGCTGCTTCTCAAGCAGACGAGTAACGCCAGGGCTGCCGCTAGAGAGAAAGCCAAGCTTGCGCAACTTGAGAAAGACGCGGTTACTCCATTGTATGAAGGATGCAGGCCCGATGATACCCGGTTGAATGTAACGCTCAAGGCTATGGAGATGAAGGCAAAGCACAAATTGAGCGACGCAAGCTTCGACGATATGATGGCATTCTGGCACGATCGTCTCCCGGAGAGAAACACATGTCCAACTAGTATCGAGGATGCCAAGAAAATCGTCTGTCCTCTCGATCTACCGCACGTTAGATATCACGTATGCATCAACGATTGCATCATTTATCGGGGCGAGGACGCGGAGAAAACCACATGTCCGGTGTGCGGCGTGAGTCGATACAAGAAAGGGAAGAAAGCACCTCGAAAAGTGGTATGGTACTTTCCTATCACCCCTCGTCTGCAGCGCTATTTCGCGGACCCTAAGGAAGCGAAGCTCATGCGATGGCATGCGGAAAGGAAGAAGCCAGGAGATGATGATGACCCCGAAAAGGATGAGCTGCTGACGCACCCTTCAGATGCTAGCCAGTGGAAAGCATTGGACCTCGAATTCCCAGAATTCGGTGGAGATTCGAGGAACATCAGGCTTGGTGCGAGCACCGATGGACTCAATCCGTTCGGTAGCCAGAGCAGCACGCACAGCACTTGGCCCATGTTTGTATGGATGTACAACCTCCCTCCATGGTTGTGCATGAAGAAGAAGTACATACAAATGAGTATGCTAATTCAAGGGCCGAAACAACCTGGTACCGACATCAATATGTATCTCGGGCTGTTGAAAGAGGAGCTAGCCACGTTATGGGAATCTGGAGCCAATACTTATGACGCCGTCGCACAAGATTATTTCACTATGAGAGCCGCGTTGGTCACTACGGTGCAAGACTATCCAGGTTGCGGGTATATCTCGGGGCAGGTTATCCAAGGATTCTGCGCATGCGTTAGGTGCATGGATAACACAAGCTATCTCCAACTAGAGAAAGATCCAGGGTCATCGAAAACCGTGTTCATGGCGCACCGGAGGTGGCTCGGCAAGAATGATCCATGGAGAAAATGTGGAGACCTGTTCGATGGCAAATCAGAGACCCGAGGAATCCCAGAGCGTAGGAGCAGCGAAGAAGTGGAAGAGTTGCTGAAAAACTGGAAAGATTGTCCTAAGCCTGGAAAGAAGCGAAAGAGGCAGCAACAAGACAAGCCGCTGATGAAGGTATGGAAAACAAGGTCTGTTTTCTGGGAGTTGCCATACTGGAAGTTTCTCCGCACGCCTCATAGCCTCGACATCATGCATATCACGAAAAACGTGTGCGAGAGTCTGGTCGCCACCATAATCAACATGCCAGATAGGACGAAAGATGGTCCGAAAGCAAGGCACGACCTGATATGCTTGGGTATCCGGAAGGAGCTTCACGGAGGACGCACTACTCCTGATGATCAGGAAGATGACGATGATCATGAGTCGGAGACGACACAAGGTCGTCGGAAGGGTAAAAAGTTCAAGAAGAACGAATATTACTGCCCTCCTTCTTGCTTCACTCTAATCCAGGATGAGATCAAACAGTTTTTCAAGTGCCTTCTAGGAGTCAAATTTCCTTACAGCTACGCGGGCAAGATAAACAGATACCTAGACGAGGCGAAGTAGAGGTTCAGTGGCATGAAGTCTCACGACTGTGCCGTGCTAATGACGCAGGTACTTCCGGTCGCACTAAGAGGGATAATGGACGAGCACGTCCGTGAAACGTTATTTGGCCTATGCAAGTTTTTCGACGTCATCTCTAGGAAGTCGATTGGCTTGAATCAGCTCGGAAGGCTACAGGAGGAGATCGTGGTGATACTATGTGAGCTTGAGGTCTACTTCCCACCCGCATTCTTCGACATTATGGTGCATCTGCTGGTCCATGTCGTGGAGGACATCGTACAACTCGGGCCAATGTTCCTCCGCAGCATGATGGCGTTCGAAAGGATGAACGGACACATCAAAGGATACGTTCGCAACAGGTCCCGTCCAGATGGAAGCATAGCCAAGGGCTTTCTGGCCGAAGAGTGCATCTCTTTCTGCACGAATTATCTAGACATCGAGAACCCTGTCGGTCTTCCCGTCAACAGACACCTTGGCAAGCTCGACGGATCTGGTCACCGAGAGGGTCGTCGCATACTGCATGCAGACTTCGATTTTCGACGCGCAGACTTTGATCGAGCAAACCTCGTCGCGCTACAGCATTTAGAACTGGTCGATCCTTGGGTACAGAAGCACAAAAGGTTAATCGAGAAGAAGTACAGTGACCGGGGCATACAGAGGCCGCAGGGAGAAATAATCAAAGAGCACAACTCAGATTTCACGCGTTGGTTTAGGCAGACGCTCCTTGATAATCCCCCGCGCTCGCATTCTTCTGACACGGAAAAGATCATATTCACCTTGTCGCAAGGACCGATGCAAAACCTGGTGACCTATCAGGCGTATGATATCAACGGCTACACATTCTACACGGAGGAAAAGGACAACAAGTGTGATTATCAGAACTCAGGCGTAACGTCGGAATTCTACACCGATGACAACGTGAAGGAAAGATTCTACGGAAGAATCGAGGAGATCTGGGATCTCGACTACTGTGGAGAAAAGGTGCCGATGTTCCGTGTCAGATGGGCAAAGAGCGTCGAAAGAGAAGACCGGTATTTCACAACCATGGTTATACCCGAAGCAGCCAAATCCAAGGCCGCCGGTGCAAACGTGGCCGCGAAAAATGAACCGTGGGTACTGGCTACCAAAGTGGACCAATGTTTTTTCATTACCGACCCGACAAAGCCTAGCCGTGTTGTCGTGAGGAGAGGAAAAAGAAACATCATCGGAATGGATGGAGTCGCCAACAAGCAAGACTTCGACCAGTACGGCGATCCAAAGATTGAAGATGACGACGACTACGATGCAGCAACATACATCACAAGAAGAAAAAGGACAACCCTACCCAAAAAAGGTAGGCCGTTCGAAAGAAGAAACATTAAAGTGCCGGGGCTAAATTATTCAACCGCGACAAAGAAGGGAAAAAAGATTGTAAAACGCTAGCTCAAAAAATATTGTAAAACGCGTGGTCGAAAAAGATTGTAATATTCATGGACAAAGTATTATGAAATTTAGTTATACTTTGAATCATATTTGTAACACTTTTATGACATATATTATCACTTTTGGGCATTTTTGGAATATTTAAAAGTATTTTAAAAACAAAACAAAATTTGTATGGCATGTATCACCACTTTTGGAACATTTTAAAGTATTTTTTGGAACATTTTAAAGTATTTTTAAAGTAAAAATAAAAAAGTGGAGCACCAGGATTCGAACCTGGGTGCTCATCGTTTAGAATAGAGCTAAGGGCAGAACCAGTGGGGTAAGACAGTACTAGTGTTAACTAGTGGGACGGCCGCCCTCTTATCTGATAGTCCAACCCACACACGCGTAGCGCACCCTGGCCAAGTGCGCTACGGTTATCCGTAGCGCACTTGGCCAGGGTGCGCTACGCGTGTGTGGGTTGGAATAGTCAACTGCGCCGCTCGATCCATCTCACAGACACCACACGCACGACTGCATCAATCTGCTCTCGAGGCCGCACCGCCACCGCCGCCACCGCCACCGCCGCCACCGCCGCGCTGCCGTGGAGGAGCAGGCCCGTGCCCAGGAGGAGGTCGCAGTCCAGGAGGAGGAGGCCGCAGTCACCACGCCAAGAGGAGGGGGTCGCGCTCGTTTCGTGGAGGAGGAGGTCGCAGTCGCCGCGCAGTCCGTGAAGGAGAAGGCCCTCATCGTCCGCGTGCTCGCCGTCGTCCTTGTCTCGGAGGTGAGAATCACCCTCTCCCCTCTCCCCCTCTCTCCCCTCTCGTTGCATCCATTCACTTAGGGGATTCAGAGTAGGATTCAGAGTAAGGGTTCAAAGTTAGGGTTTAGTTAGGGTTCTTAGGATTCAGAGTAGGAAATGTTCAGATTTTCTTAGGATTCAGAATAGGGTTCAGTTAGGAAATGCTCAGAGTAGGAAATGTTCTTAGGAAATTCAGTTAGGAAATGTTTAGATTAGGAAATTCAGATTAGGAAATGTTAATCAGTTAGGAAATTCAGATTAGGAAATTTAGAGTAGGAAATTCAGATTTGGAGTTAGGATTCAGATTTGGAGTTAGGAAATTTAGAGTAGGAAATTCAGATTTGGAGTAGGAAATTTAGAGTAGGAAATTTAGAGTAGTGGTTCAGAGTTAGGATTCAGAGTTAGGAAATGTTCTTAGGTAGTATGAAATCATAACAGTGGTTTTGTCTTCATGGTTCATGGATTACACTGCAAGCAACTTCCTTTCCTAGTTGTCTTAGCTCCTAGATAAATTATTCTGAGATGAACATTATTCTGAATTTTTATTTCTGCATGATTGTATGCTTGCCTGTGTGGATGCTTCTAAGATGTACATTATGCCTGTGTGGCATACACCAACTGGTAGCATGTTAGTTAATGAAAAACAGTAAAAAAGGAGGTCCTGCTGGTGCTGTTGCTGCTTCTGTTACCAGTGTCTAGGTAGTAGTAGCTTTGCTAGAAATGGATGGTGTGTTATTGGTAGTAGTAGGTTTAGAAAGTAGTGTTAGGTGCTGCTACTGCTTCAGTACTTTTATACTTAAGCAAGTAGCAAGATTCAAGTTGTAAAAAATCTGAGTACTAAACTCTTGTGAAAATCTTGCCTTAATTACTAGCTTAGCTGGTTTCTGTATGTATTCATAGCAAAAGTTCAAGCAAGAGTTTGTGCTGGGTGTTTTGTAAAAAAAATGCATATTGGGAAGTTAGTACTTCTAAACCAGCTTCCAGAAAAAAAGCATATTGGGCAGTCAGTACTTAAGATATGATTGATGTACACATTCAGTTGCTCTACAATTTCTTTCTTTCAGAAAACATAAGTTTGGTATATAATGTTTTGAGATTACTGAGCTAATACTGATAGAAATATGATCTTTGCATATTTCATCCAAATAATAGCCTGGTGAATTCACTGTTTTCTCCAACTGAAATAGTACAAATGACAGCAATATGCTTGCTGTGTTGTGCTTGCTCTGCTTGCTGTTGTCATTGTTGTGCTTGCTCTTCTTCTTAGTCTGGAACATGAGCTTGCTATGTTGTGCTTGCTGTTCTATGCTACTTGAGCTTCTACTACTTCTATTATCTGTGCTGCTACTACTATCTGTTCCTTATATCCATCCTAGTGTTGCTCTGGCTACTACTATCTGTGGTGCTACTCATGTGCTTCTACTACTATCTGTGCTGGGACAACAGCACCTTGAAATTGTGCTTGTGCTTGTATATGAAGCACTTTATTATGTGTGTATGCAGGTTCTTGTAAGAAATGAGTCCCGATTTTTGCCGAAATGTTGATTAACTTCCGTTTTGGCAGAAATCGGGCACTCCTAGTTTAAGAAAATTAGCAAAGGTCATGCCGGATTTTTCCGTGCATTTAACCAATTATTTGTTTTTTATTAGTGCAAAGATGTGTGACAACGACGAGGCTGGATGTTCTAAGCGCATCAGCGCTAAAGGAGAACTCAGACCTCCGAATAAACAATTGACATTCTGGGAGGCGGCCCAGCGTCTAGAAGACGATGAAGAATACCATCCTTCGGAGAGCGAGGATGATGAGATGGAAGACGCGGAGGAAGAAGCTGAAGGAACGGCGGACGATGAAACCACTGATGGCGGCGAGGGCATAGGGAGTGGTAGCAACCCTCCTAAGAAGAAGAAGCCGAAGGACCGGCGCCCGAACACGGTCGGCACGGTCAGGGAGGAAATTACCGAAGTGAGCCCATCAGGGGTTCCTTTGGAGCCCGCCCTTATCGTCAAAGGGTACGGTGGGCAAGTGGCGGCGATCACCCGGACAACCATCTCGATCAACACCGAGAATCTCCGGCATAAAGATAATGGCCACTTGCGCACACTCCTCTTCGAGAAGATGCACGCCAGATACAAGTTCCTCGCTAAGTATCAGAACACAAATTATCATGGGAACGAAGTAAACAAATCCGCCCTCACAAAGATGAGCACCGCCCTGGCCAGCTGGAGAACCCGAATAAAGAAGAAGATCTATAAAGAAGGCAAAAGTCTCGAGGAGATCCAGAAGATTGACCCGCAGATCACCGAAGATCAGTTCTGGGATTTCAAGGAGAGGTGTGAATCCGAAAGAGCCCTGGCCAATAGTAATCGGGGAAAGGTGCTGCAGGCGATGAATATAGGTCATCACCATCTCGGATCTGGTGGATACAGAACCGCGGAGGCCAAATGGAATAAGGAGGACGAAGAGTATAGATCCAAGGGGATAGAAAACCCCTTTGCTAAATTCGAACCCGGGCAGGTTCGAAACTTCATCAGGGCCCGTTACCATGTGGACCCAAAAACCAAACAACTCACCGCGGATCCTGCGGTGAAGGAATTCGAGGAAATTGTGGTAAGTATAATCTAATTACCGCGGATCAACACGATTGCAATCTAATCGATGATCTAAATGATTCACTGTTACTTCTTCTGCAGGAGGAGGAAATTGTTGCTAGTCATGGATCCCAGGGTTCCTCATCCCAGGGGTCGACGGCGGCCACCCGGTGGGATAACCCTTTTAACAGGGCGATGAACCGGGCCAAGAAAATAGAGCCGGTTATGAAGAAGCCGTCGTCGGCTGGCCGTCTGGCCGGCCTCGGGGGTAAGAATTGGGTGGATCATTTTGGTCCACCGCCGAGGACGCATGTGGCGCCGTCGGGAAGGAGCGAGGAGGAAAACAGAGAGGTTCAAGAACTTAAGGCACAAGTGGCACGGATCCCGCAGATCGTCCAAGACAACCTGTCAATCACCCTTACGTCCTTCCTGCCTACCTTGGTGGAGTCAATAGCGAACTGGAGTGCGGGTGGTCGAGTAGGGCCGTGCCCGATTCCAAGCATGGTCAGCAGCCACTCGAACAACGCGGCGCCGACGAATCAGGCGAACTACGTGTTCGTGACTCCGCCCGCTAGCACCGCGGCGCCGCAAGTGTTGGTGACTCCCCCTGCCATCATCGCGGCGCCGGAGTACATGTTGGTGCCCCCCCTGCCAGCGTTGCGGCGGCACCGGAGCTCCAAGCACCCGTCGGTAGGGAGAATACACCGGCGGCCAGCACCGCGCCATCAAGCAGCCCTTCCGTCTCTTGCACGCCCGTCGCCGTATGCGGTGCGTCGACATTAGCCGATCTCGACGCCATCACGGGAAACAAATTGCTTTAATTACCGCCTTTCATGCCATCTATATATTACTCTTGTGGCATCTCGCTCTGACGACGCCGTACATGTTTTCTGCAGACGGATGTTCCTTGCACTCTCTTATGCTACGTGAACAACGAGCTGAGGGATGTTGCCAAGGGTACCATCGTTCAACCCTTGCAGCGCATGTTCCACTCAAAACCGATGCCAGATAGCGTGCACAGGGTTAAAATTAGTCGGGTGCTAAGGGGCTGCGACGACCTGGAACCTCCCATTCAACCCCCAGGAGCGGATGAAGAAGAGTCGTCTGTCCTCAGAAGTTGCTTCGGCTTGTTCTTGCTATGGCCAAAGAGCATGATCCGTTTGGGGACGGCGGGGGCCATCACGCCACAGACAACAGCACCGCCTGTCATGCCAGCGACAAGCGGTGGCAAGGCCCCCTTACCGCCCTCGCCGTCACCTCCACGCGGTGGGTCGGATGATCATGTTGATGATATGCACATGGCGCAGGATCCGGCCGAGGACGACGAAGACTGGAATGATCACTTCTTCAGCACTCAGTTTGGCAACGAAGAAGACCTAGCTGGTGGCCCCACAGAGAAAGCCACTATCACCAAGCGTCTGTTTGGTTCTCAGGAGACGCCTCCAGCTTGCGCCTTTACAGAGCCAGCTGATACAACCAACCGGCCCTTTATTCTAAGCCCTGACACACTACATAGGGCGGCCAGTGCTCAGATTGCGGTGCCTGCCCGCTCTCCAAAAGGAAAAAAAGGGCAGGAAAAGAAAATCTAGCAGCTCGAGCCAGCCGGTGGCGTCAACAACTGCGAATCCGATCAGGTTTCGGGACGGGCCACCAAGACCCGAGGGTATTATGTGGAGGATTCATGTGGCGGGTGAGCCCATGATACCTAAGAATTTGCGGAAGCTCGCCAGTTCGGAACTGCAGAGTGTGCATGACGACGTGCTGACGATAGAGAGACGCCTTCTATCGGAGAAAGATCCCTCGCACTTGGTATTCGTAGTTAAGGTGCCACCAGGCTTGGGCTTCGTCGACACTGCCCCCACGGATCTGTTCTTCCTGCGGTTCGAGGACATCTTCAATAAGTTCCACCTATACCCGCTGCACTATACCATGGTCCGTCTCTTTTCTCTCAGCCTGGCCATGCAGATCATTAGAGAGAACACACCGGGCCTCGCTATAGTGGACCCCTACTACATGCGTGACGGCTGCTTGGGTTCCCCCGCCGAACGACGTATCGTGGCCTCGTACCTAAAAAGAATCCTCGTGGCGAACAAGACAAAGGAATACATTCTCGTGCCTTACTTTCCCGAGTAAGTCGTTATTCAGTCGCCACCGTCGATTGGCTTTATTAGATCATCATCATTCTTTTTTCAACACATTCCATTTGAATTTTTTGCGCAGAGATGAACACTGCACGCTCATCTCCTTATCGCCGAAGCATTCCCACGCCACGTATTTCGACTCGGGGAGTCTAGAAAAGAAGAAAAACTACGACAAGATCAAGAAAGTTCTGGATGATGCTCTCACTGGCTTTGCCTCGACGGAAGGCACCAGCTTCGTGCGTAAGAAGGTCAAGTTCGGCAGGCACGTCTTCAACCACGTAACAGAGTTCCCCTGCGTGAAGAAGCCGGAAAACAGTAAGAAGGAAGCCTACTACGCACTCCATCACATGAGGGCGTTCCTACTTGACCAGCAGAATTCTACGCTGCCAGATCATCTCAAACAGTGGGCCGAAGCAAAGGCCAAGATCAATGATTCGGATATTAGACAAGAGATGTATCGCATCCAGCAGCAGTTTGGGGCAATCATCTTTCGTGATGTCATGACTTTGGGGGGGATCTTCTATGGAGGAAATATCCCGAATAACCGTGACATAGAAGATCGCCTAGAGATGCAGGGTGACTATAGGAAGTTCATGACGAGACAGGGCGTCCTCCCGTTCCCTAAGCCGAGCCAGAAGGCTTGATGTTGGCCTAGTTGTAGTTGCAAACTATAGATGACCTTTGTGTGTGTGTGTGTGGACGACAAGTGTACTTATCTTATTAGGTTTATGAATCACCGCTTACTTATTTTGCTTATTATTATTATATATCAATCAATGCTTGGTTTTTTTGCTTACTCTTTGGTTTTTTTGCTTACTCTTTGGTTCTCGGACGACAAGTGTGAGTTATTTTTGTCTTTTTCGAGAATATGCCGATGATTGAAATGTCGTGGCACAATATATATGTGAATGTGCTATGACGGGATTGTTAGCCTTGTGATATGCACAAGTCCAGGAATTGTGCATCCTACTTGGCTAACAGTCCCGTCATAAGCATATTCCTGTGTCCAACAACCTAGTTATATATGAGGCATGCTTTTCGAGTTATTTTTGTCTTTTTCGAGAATATGCCGATGATTGAAATGTCGTGGCACAATATATATGTGAATGTGCTATGACGGGATTGTTAGCCTTGTGATATGCACAAGTCCAGGAATTATGCATCCTACTTGGCTAACAGTCCCGTCATAAGCATATTCCTGTGTCCAACAAACTAGTTATATATGAGGCATGCTTTTCGAGTTATTTTTGTCTTTTTCGGGAATATGCCGATGATTGAAATGTCGTGGCACAATATATATGTGAATGTGCTATGACGGGATTGTTAGCCTTGTGATATGCACAAGTCCAGGAATTGTGCATCCTACTTGGCTAACAGTCCCGTCATAAGCATATTCCTGTGTCCAACAACCTAGTTATATATGAGGCATGCTTTTCGAGTTATTTTTGTCTTTTTCGAGAATATGCCGATGATTGAAATGTCGTGGCACAATATATATATATATATATATATATATATATATATATATATATATATATATATATATGTGAATGTGCTATGACGGGATTGTTAGCCTTGTGATATACACAAGTCCAGGAATTGTGCATCCTACTTGGCTAACAGTCCCGTCATAAGCATATTCCTGTGTCCAACAACCTAGTTATATATGAGGCATGCTTTTTGAGTTTGCTCTTTTTGATTTAAGAGTACTTTCTATAAGTGTATCTTCATATGCGACTTTAATTATACATGTTTTTTCAATCACCGGTTAGTTATTATTGTTAACTTGTAGATGACGTGGTACGTCGTGTACAAGGGACGGGTTCCCGGAGTCTACGATGATTGGGAAGACTGCCGGAGACAGGTGCACCGTTTCAGCGGCAATAGCTACAAAGGGTACAACACTATGGCGGAGGCGGAAGCTAGATACACGCGCTATCTAGCGGTAGTTAGGACAAGGAACCGGATGAAGACCTACACCTTCGTCGCGGCGGTGATCATGCTTATCTTCTTTGGTTATTTATCCCGCGTTTGTGTCTAGCTAGCTAGTTTAGATGTCTAGGTGAGCTTCCGAGCTCTAACTTGTTCGATCGACACATGTATTCGCATGTCACCAACTACTACTTTGTAACATGATCAAAACAATGTAACTTGGACTATGTATTCATGTATGAGACTTATCTATATGTATTTGTTTCAATCTTGTTTTTCATATTGAGTATTTATATATATAATTGTATATCTTGTATCTGTGTGTGTATATCTGCTGTAATATTATATATAATCTGTATTGCATATAATCTGGCTTTATTAAAAAAAAATACATCTGTGGCGCACATGGTCTACCTTCTGTGGCGCACTACACCTAAAGCGCACCATGGATGTTTAGTGGCGCACTAGGTAGTGCGCCACAGAAGATCCAAGGGGTAGCGCACCACGCCAAACTTCTGTGGCGCACTAGGAGGTGCGCTACGTCTATCTCTACACAACCGTGGCGCACTAGGCAGTGCGCCACGGCTGAGAGATAGCCGTAGCGCAAGGCCCGTGGCGCACTGCAGGTGCGCCACAGATGATGGTTACAGGTGCGCCACTAAAGGACGTTTTCCTAGTAGTGGCCGCCGCCCTTTGGGCAGCCCTCCGTCAGCTTTTTCAGGACAACGCCGACGCCCGTGTCAACACGCTCAACACGGAGCTTCGGAACACCGCCCAGGGCGACTTGCCCGTGGGGGTATACTACCAGCGCCTCCAGACCATCGCCGATGAACTCCGTGAACTCGGTGATCCCGTTGAGGACAAACAGCTCATCGAGATCCTCCTCGTCGGCCTCAATCAACGCTTCGACAAGCAGCAGTCCTTCATCCCCATGATGCGACCTTCCTTTGCAGAAGTCCGCTCCATGCTCTCCTGGGCGGACCGCGCCATGACCACTCAAGAGTCTCGCCCTCAGGCCTATGCTGCTGCTCCACGGCCTCCTGCACCGCCACCACCTCCGGTGCCGCTTGCGCCTGTTCCACCGCCAGGTTGGCGCCGTAGCCCAAACTATAGGGGCACCCGGCCTATCTATCGGCCGCCTGCACCACGACCTCCTCCAACAGCACCGGATCCTCCACCTGCCCCGGCACCACCACCGGCTCCACCTGCAGCACCAGCTTGGCGATCTTCTCAGGACCCTTGGACTGGCATGGTTCAGGCTTGGCCAATGCCCTGGACCACGCCATCTCCTGTTGGCACGCCACCTGCCTACACTGGTTCGTGGCAGCCCGGCGTGCATCCTCATACAGGCTCACCTGGCCTCCTTGCACCACGGGTCCCTGCACAAGCTCATTACGCCGCTCCTTCACCGCCCATGTATGTTGCACCATCGCCGGCTCCCTATGCCTCGCCGATGCACTCGCCTATGCCCTTTGCTATGGGTCCTTATGGCCCTTCGGCACCGGTCACTTATAATCCTGGAGGCTACTACTCGTCATACACCATGTACTCGACTCCTGCTGCACCGCCACCACCTGCGCCAGTACCTGCTCCGTCAACTGCACCAACTCCCTCTACTCCGAGCTGGGACCAAGCTGCGTTTCTACAGGCCATGAATAATTTTGCTGCTCAAGGTAACTCAGGTACTGATTGGATTTTCGATTCTGGTGCTTCTAGTCACATGTCTTCATCGAATACTATGTTGTCAACTTGCATACCATATCAGTTTTCATCCATTACATTAGGCGATGGTTCCTCCATACCAATTTCATATGTCGGTCATACAAACCTTGCATCTTCCACTTCCAAACCACTCCTACTTAAAGATGTCTTAGTTGCACCAGCCCTCATTAAAAATTTAATCTCTGTTCGTCGTTTCACCAAAGACAACTTTGTTTCCGTCGAATTTGACCCTTTTGGCTTGTCTGTGAAGGATTTCATGACCAAGGCGGAGATCGCTCTCTTCGATAGCTCTGGCGACCTCTACTCTGTTCATGGCGCTCCTCCGGCCTCGTCTCCATCATCCATGCTTGCCTCTGTAGATCTATGGCATAAACGCTTAGGCCATCCGAATAAAGCCACTTTATCCTCTCTACTTAGTGATTTTTCGATCCCTTGTCATAAAGAGGTTCATAATTCCTCCGTTTGTGAGTTTTGTCAACAAGGAAAACATGTTCGTTTACCATTTGCGCATTCTACTTCTCATAGTACTTATCCCTTTGAACTTTTGCACTGTGATCTATGTACTTCTCCAACTGTGAGTCTCTCCGGTTTCAAATACTACTTAGTTATTTTAGATGATTTTACACACTTCATTTGGACTTTTCCACTTCGCAACAAATCTGATGTCCACTCACTTTTTATCACCTTGAAAACCTATGTCAACACACACTTCTTTTTACCCATAAAATTTATCCAATGTGACAATGGAAAAGAATTTAACAACTTTGCAAACCGTAATTTCTTTCTCCAACATGGCATTCTCCTTCGTTTCTCTTGCCCTTACACTTCCCACAAAATGGCAAGGCTGGGCGATCACTCCGCACCATCAATGACATAGTTCGCACACTACTCATTCAATCATCTATGCCCTCCATGTTTTGGGCTGAAGCTCTTAGAACCGCAACTTATCTCCTCAATATTCAACCATCTAGCACTAACCCAAACACCACACCTTTCTACTTGTAGGGGTTCGTAGCATGGAAAACAAAAATTTTCTATCGCATACAAACAAACAAGCCAAGATCTATCTACTAGATTATAGCAACGAGTCGATGGAATAACTTACCCTCGAAGATTCCAAAGCGTTTAACGAGAGCGGATTCTCGTGGGTGATGTAGTCGTACTCTTTCCGATCTCAAGATCGTGTAGACGATCCTTCCGGCGCTGCGTTCCGGCAGCGCTCCCGCAGTCGGTCACACGTTCGGTACTCGACGAAGACCTTCCTCTCCCTTGTTCCAGCAGGCAGCGGAGGTTGTAGCACTCTCCTCGTGATTCCGGCAGCACAACGGCGTGGTACCGGAAGTAGAGGGGAAATCCCGCAGGGCTTCGCCTTAAGCCGGTGCGAGTATGGTGGAGTATGAGAGAGGCTATTAGTGGTCTAGTAATTAGACACACCAATTAGAAGGCTCTAAACCAATTAGAAGGCTCTAAACCGAAGGCTAAAGCAATTAGAAGCTCTAAACCCAAATGGCTCTAAACCGGAGGTAAAAGATAGGAACTTGTGTGTACTAGGAGGGGAGCCCTGCCCCTCCTTATATAGATGGGAGGGGGCTTGGCGCGCCAGGGAGGGAGGGAGTCCCTCCCCAACTCGGCCTAGGGCTGGCCGCCGGCTTGGAGGAGAGAAACTCCTCCTCCAAGTCGGTTCCAACTCCTCTTGCTTGTTTCCCACAGTTTCTTGTTTTAGCCGTTTGACTTTCAAACTGGACATTTGACTTTTCTGTTTTAGGATTCAATTTAATCCTTTATTTGGGACAGCAAGAACACTTAGTACATGATGCAATCATTCCAATATGTAATGACACATTCATGTACCCCTCCCACCCCGGAGTGCCGGACAATCCGGAACCTTCTAGAACATTCCCGATGAAAACACCGGAATCATTCCGCAACTCCGAAACGGGACTTTCCTTATATGAATCTTATTCTCCGGACCATTCCGGATCACCTCGTGATATCCCGGATCCCATCCGAGACTCCGAACAACATTCGGTCTCTTTCTCATAATACCATAACTACTCAAACAACGTCGAATCCTTAAGTGTGTCTCCCTACGGTTCGTGAATTATGCGGACATGATCGAGACACTTCTCCGAACAATAACCAATAGAGGAATCTGGAAATTCATATGGCTCCCACATATTTCTACGATTACTTTGCGATCGAATGAACCACTTACATACGATACCAATTTCCCTTTGTCTCACGATATGTTACTTATCCGAGGTTATGATCGTCGGTATCTCTGCATACCTAGTTCAACCTCGTTACTGATAAGTACTCTTTTCTCGTTCCCGTGATATGTGATCCCTTGTGACCAAGTCACATGCTTGCAAGCTAATTGGATGACATTCCACCGAGAGGGCCCAGAGTATATCTATCCGTCATGTGGATGGACAAATCCCATTCTTGATCCATGTGTCTCAACCAATACTTTCCGAACACTCAATGCCACCTTTATAACCACCCAGTTACGGTGTGGTGTTTGATGTCATCAAAGCATCCATCCGGTAAAAGTGATATGCATGATCTCATGGTCGAAGGAATTAGGTTACTATGTATCAGAAAGCATATAGCAATTGAACTATTGAAATGACTTGATCTTTATGCTACGCTTATCTATAGGAGTATGTCCACCATATCATTCTCCTAACGATATGATCTTGTTGTTGATAACATCTCAATGTTCATGATAGGGAAACCACAATCATTAATCAACCAACAAGCTAGTGAAGTATAGAGTCTATACTAGGGACTTCAAATTAAGTTTACAAATCACACAAGTATCAATGTTTCCTTGTTAATACTATTATAGCATGAATGTAAACATTTATCATAAACACAAAGATATAATAATAACTACATTTATTATTGCCTCTAGGGCATATCTCCAAACAGTCTCCCACTTGCACTAGAGTCATCTAATCTAGATTACATGGTAATATACCGAACACCCATGGCAGTTTGGTGTTGGTCATGTTTTGCCCTCGGGAGAGGTTTAGTCAACGGATCCGCCACATTCAGATCTGTGTGTACTTTGCAAATCTTTATATCCCCATCCTGGATATGTTCTCGAATAGCGTGAAAACATAGCTTGATATGCTTCAGCTTCTTGTGTGACCTTGGTTCTTGCGCATTGGCTATGGCGCCCATGTTATCACAGTAGATAGACATTGGGTCCAGCGCACTAGGAACCACACCCAGCTCTGTAATGAACACTTTCATCCATATCGCTTCTTGCGAAGCCTCCGAAGCAGCCATGTATTCCGATTCAGTTGAAGATCTCGCCACAACGCTTTGCTTTGCACTCCTCCAGCTAACTGCTGCACCATTCAAAATAAATACGTATCCGGATTGTGATTTAGAATCATCCGGATCTGTGTTCCAACTAGCATCGGTGTAACCATTAACAACGAGCTGTTCATCACCTCCATAAGAAAGAACCATATCCTTAGTTCTTCTCAAGTACTTAAGGATGTTTTTGACAGCTGTCCAATGATCCACTCCTGGATCACTTTGATATCTGCTAGTTAAACTAACAGCATATGCAATGTCGGGTCTAGTACATAGCATGGCATACATTAGAGATCCTATGGCTGAGGCATAGGGAGTCTTACTCATCCTTTCTCTATCTTCTGCCGATGTCGGACTTTGAGTTTTACTCAAGGTCGTATTGGGCAACATGGGCAAGAACCCTTTCTTGCTTTCTTCCATTCCAAACCTCTTTAGAACTTTGTCCAAATATGTACTCTGTGACAATGATATTTGGCGTTTCGATCTATCTCTATAAATCTTTATGCCTAATATGTAAGCTGCTTCGCCAAGATCCTTCATTGAAAAACTATTATTCAAATATTCTTTGACACTATTAAGAAGGTCTACATCATTCCCAATCAACAATATGTCATCCACATATAGTATTAAGAATGCTACAGAGCTCCCACTCACTTTCTTGTAAATACAAGCTTCTCCATAAGTTTGTATAAAACCAAAACTTTTGATTACCTTATCAAAACGTTGATTCCAACTTCGGGATGCTTGCTTCAATCCATAGATGGACCGTTGAAGTCTGCATACCTTGTTAGCATCTTTAGGATCGACAAAACCTTTGGGTTGTATCATATACAACTCTTCATCAATGTCTCCATTTAGGAATGCTGTTTTGACATCCATCTGCCATATCTCATAATCATAATATGCAGCGATTGCTAACATAATGCTCACAGACTTTAGCTTCGCTACCGGTGAGAAAGTCTCATCGTAGTCAACTCCTTGAATTTGTCGAAACCCTTTTGCGACAAGTCGAGCTTTATAGACAGTAACATTACCATCAGCATTTGTTTTCTTCTTGAAAATCCATTTGTTCTCGACAGCCTTCCGGCCATCCGGTAAGTCCACCAAAGTCCATACTTGGTTTTCGTACATGGATTCAATCTCGGATTTCATGGCTTCTTGCCATTTATTGGAATCTGGGCTCATCACCGCTTCCTCATATGTCTCGGGGTCATCGGTGTTGTCCACCAACATGACATTCATAACGGAATCATACCAATCTGGAGTGGTACGAGTTCTCGTTGACCTTCGAGGCTCTGTAGCAACTTCAACCGAAGTTTCATGATCACCATCATTAGCTTCCTCTCTTATTGGTGCAGGCACCACAGGAACTTCTTCCGGTGCTGCGCTACTCGCAATTTCGAGAGAAGGTTCGACAACCTCGTCGAGTTCTACTTTCCTCCCAGTCACTTCTTTCGAGAGAAATTCCTTCTCTAGAAAGGATCCATTCTTGGCAACGAAGATTTTGCCTTCGGATCTATGATAGAAGGTATACCCAATAGTTTCCTTCGGGTATCCTATGAAGACACATTTTTCCGCTTTGGGTTCAAGCTTGTCCGGCTGTAACTTCTTTACATAGGCTTCGCATCCCCAAACTTTAAGGAACGACAATTTAGGTTTCTTCCCAAACCATAATTCATACGGTGTCGTTTCAACGGATTTAGATGGTGCCCTATTTAAAGTGAATGCGGCTGTTTCTAATGCATAACCCAAAATGATAGCGGTAAATCTGTAAGTGACATCATAGAACGAACCATATCTAAGAGAGTTCGATTACGACGTTCGGACACACCATTACGCTGTGGTGTTCCCGGTGGTGTCAATTGTGAAAGTATTCCGCATTTCTTCAAATGCTCGCCAAACTCGTAACTTAGATATTCACCTCCACGATCAGAACGTAGAAATTTAATCTTCTTGTTACGTTGATTCTCTACCTCACTTTGAAACTCCTTAAACTTCTCGAAAGTTTCGGACTTATGTTTCATGAAATAGATATACCCATATCTACTCAAGTCATCCGTGAAGGTAAGAACATAACGATAACCACCGTGCGATGCTACACTCATTGCACCACACACATCGGTATGTATGATTTCCAATAAGTCCGTAGCTCGCTCCATCATACCAGAAAATGGAGTCTTAGTCATTTTTCCCATCAGACATGCTTCGCATCTTTCAAGTGATTCAAAATCAAGTGATTCAAGAAGTCCATCGGAATGGAGTTTCTTCATATGTTTCACTCCGATGTGACCAAGACGACAGTGCCACATATAGGTCGAATTATCGCTTGATTTCAAACGTTTAGCCTCAATGTTGTTGATATGTGTATTTCCACTATCGAGATTCAATAAGAATAGACCATCTATCAAAGGTGCATGTGCATAAAACATATTACTCATATAAATCGAACAACCATTATTCTCGGACTTAAACAAGTAACCGTCTTGCAATAAACATGATCCCGATATAATGTTCATGCTCAACGCAGGCACCAAATAACAATTATTTAAGTATAAAACTAATCCCGATGGTAGATGAAGGGGTAGCATGCCGACCGCGATCACATCAACCTTTGATCCGTTTCCCACGCGCATCGTCACCTCGTTCTTCGCTAGCTTCCGTTTATTCTACAGCACCTGTTTCGAGTTACAAATATGAGCAACCGAACCAGTATCAAATACCCAGGCACTACTACGAGTACTAGTGAGATACACATCAATAACATGTATATCAGATATACCTTTCTTCTTGATGTTGCCGTTCTTCAAATCCGCCAAGTACTTTGGGCAATTCCGCTTCCAGTGACCTTCTCCCTTGCAGTAAAAGCACTCAGTATCAGGCTTAGGTCCAGCCTTGGTCTTCTTCGTCGGCGTGGTAACTTTCTTACCACCCTTCTTGAAGTGTCCCTTTTGCTTAGACTTGCCTTTCTTGAATTTGGTGGTCTTATTGACCAACAACACTTGGTGCTCTTTCTTGATCTCCACTTCTGCAGATTTCAACATGGCAAAGAGTTCTGGCAACGTCTTGTTCATGTTCTGCATGTTGTAGTTCATCACAAAGTTCTTGTAACTTGGTGGTAGTGATTGGAGGACACGGTAAATCCCCAAAGCATTAGGAATCACTATACCCAAGCTTTGAAGTTTGTTTGCGTGCCCAGACATCTTAAGCACATGCTCACTGACGGAGCTGCCCTCTTCCATCTTGCAGTTAAAGAACTTTTCAGAAGCCTCATAGCTTTCAATTGCCGCATGAGTCTCAAAAATCAATTTGAGATCCTCGACAATATCATATGGGTCTGAATCCTCAAACCTTTTCTGAAGCTCCGATTCTAAACCATACAAGATAGCACACTGAACTATGGAGTACTGATTCTTCCGAGCGAGGTAAACATTCTTTACTTCATCGGGAGCATCAGCTGCAGGTGGGTCACCCAGCGGTGCATCCAGCACATAGGTCAAATTACCAGCTGTGAGGACAATCCTCAAATTGCGGAACCAATCCGCGAAGTTGCTTCCATTGTTTTTCAACTTTTCTTTCTCTAGGAACGCATTAAAATTGATGGTAGGGGCTGCCATTGATCTACAACATATTTGCAATAGTTTAGACTAAGTTTATGACAAATTGAGTTCAAATTAATTAATGTAATTAAACTAGGTGAACTCCCACTCAAAACAATATCCCTCACATTGTTTTAGTGATCACATGAACCAAATCCACTACATCAACACCGATCATCACGAGAGTTGATATAGTTTCAATGGCGAACAATCGTCATGTTCATCATATCTACTATATGATTTATGCTTTACCTTTCGGTGATCCGTGTTCCGATACCATGTCTGTACATGCTAGGCTCGTCAAGATCAAACCTTAGTTTCCGCATGAGCAAATCTGGCTTGCTCACGTTGTATACACTTGCGGAATCTAACACACCCGATCATCACGTGGTGCTTCGAAACAACAAGCTTTAGCAACGGTGCTGACCAAGGGTGAACACTTTATGACTTGAAATTCATGTGCATGAGGGATCATCTTATAATGCTACTGTCGTCTACTAAGCAATAAAAGATGCATAAAGGATTAACATCACATGCAATTCAATATATATGTGATATGATATGGCCTTTCTTCTTTGTGCTTCCGATCTCCATCTTCAAGCACGAACATGATCTCCATCATCACCGGCATTGCATCAAGGTCAATGACGCTACTCCATGGTTGTCGTCCACCGGCTTCAACTATTACAACTACTTTGAATAGACACGCGGGTCTTAACATAAATTAAAGACAACCATATGGCTCCTGCCGGTTGCCGACTTATAATAAGGAACATTGCATACATCAAATATAATCACAATCATGGCCATATCACATCACTGCACACCCCTGCAAAACAAAGTTAGACGCCTCTACTTTCTTTGCATATTTTACGTGGTTTGGGGCTTTCAATAAGTGTCGTTCTAACTTACGAACAAGAACCACAACATTGATACTAGTATTGTTAATCACCCGTTGTAAATTGGATCTTAACTATGCTAGGAGAAACAGGCACCCGCAAAGCCACTTATGCAATACAAGTTGCATGTCAAGCGTGGAGCAAGTCTCATGAACGATGTCATGTAAGGTTAGCCCGGGCCGCTTCATCCCAACATACCGCAAGATGCAAAGTACACAAGAAGCAATCGACAATAAAAACATCAATGCCCACAATGACCATTGTGTTCTACTCGTGCAACAGATCTACATATAGACATGGCTCTGATACCACTGTAGGGGTTCGTAGCATGGAAAACAAAAAAATTCTATCGCATACAAACAAACAAGCCAAGATCTATCTACTAGATTGTAGCAACGAGTCGATGGAATAACTTACCCTCGAAGATTCCAAAGCGTTTAACGAGAGCGGATTCTCGTGGGTGATGTAGTCGTACTCTTTCCGATCTCAAGATCGTGTAGACGATCCTTCCGGCGCTGCGTTCCGGCAGCGCTCCCGCAGTCGGTCACACGTTCGGTACTCGACGAAGACCTTCCTCTCCCTTGTTCCAGCAGGCAGCGGAGGTTGTAGCACTCTCCTCGTGATTCCGGCAGCACAACGGCGTGGTACCGGAAGTAGAGGGGAAATCCCGCAGGGCTTCGCCTTAAGCCGGTGCGAGTATGGTGGAGTATGAGAGAGGCTATTAGTGGTCTAGTAATTAGACACACCAATTAGAAGGCTCTAAACCAATTAGAAGGCTCTAAACCGAAGGCTAAAGCAATTAGAAGCTCTAAACCCAAACGGCTCTAAACCGGAGGTAAAAGATAGGAACTTGTGTGTACTAGGAGGGGAGCCCTGCCCCTCCTTATATAGATGGGAGGGGGCTTGGCGCGCCAGGGAGGGAGGGAGTCCCTCCCCAACTTGGCCTAGGGCTGGCCGCCGGCTTGGAGGAGAGAAACTCCTCCTCCAAGTCGGTTCCAACTCCTCTTGCTTGTTTCCCACAGTTTCTTGTTTTAGCCGTTTGACTTTCAAACTGGACATTTGACTTTTCTGTTTTAGGATTCAATTTAATCCTTTATTTGGGACAGCAAGAACACTTAGTACATGATGCAATCATTCCAATATGTAATGACACATTCATGTACCCCTCCCCCCCTCCCGGAGTGCCGGACAATCCGGAACCTTCTAGAACATTCCCGATGAAAACACCGGAATCATTCCGCAACTCCGAAACGGGACTTTACTTATATGAATCTTATTCTCCGGACCATTCCGGATCACCTCGTGATATCCCGGATCCCATCCGAGACTCCGAACAACATTCGGTCTCTTTCTCATAATACCATAACTACTCAAACAACGTCGAATCCTTAAGTGTGTCTCCCTACGGTTCGTGAATTATGCGGACATGATCGAGACACTTATCCGAACAATAACCAATAGAGGAATCTGGAAATTCATATGGCTCCCACATATTTCTACGATTACTTTGCGATCGAATGAACCACTTACATACGATACCAATTTCCCTTTGTCTCACGATATGTTACTTATCCGAGGTTATGATCGTCGGTATCTCTGCATACCTAGTTCAACCTCGTTACTGATAAGTACTCTTTTCTCGTTCCCGTGATATGTGATCCCTTGTGACCAAGTCACATGCTTGCAAGCTAATTGGATGACATTCCACCGAGAGGGCCCAGAGTATATCTATCCGTCATGTGGATGGACAAATCCCATTCTTGATCCATGTGTCTCAACCAATACTTTCCGAACACTCAATGCCACCTTTATAACCACCCAGTTACGGTGTGGTGTTTGATGTCATCAAAGCATCCATCCGGTAAAAGTGATATGCATGATCTCATGGTCGAAGGAATTAGGTTACTATGTATCAGAAAGCATATAGCAATTGAACTATTGAAATGACCTGATCTTTATGCTACGCTTATCTATAGGAGTATGTCCACCATATCATTCTCCTAACGATATGATCTTGTTGTTGATAACATCTCAATGTTCATGACAGGGAAACCACAATCATTAATCAACCAACAAGCTAGTGAAGTATAGAGGCTATACTAGGGACTTCAAATTAAGTTTACAAATCACACAAGTATCAATGTTTCCTTGTTAATACTATTATAGCATGAATGTAAACATTTATCATAAACACAAAGATATAATAATAACTACATTTATTATTGCCTCTAGGGCATATCTCCAACACTACTTCCTTTTCCTCTCTCACCCAAACTACACTAAGCTTCGCGTTTTTGGTTGCCTTTGCTTTCCCAATGTCTATGCAACTTCCCCAAACAAACTCTCTCCACGTTCCCTTCCTTGTGTCTTCCTAGGTTATTCAGATGAACACAAAGGCTACCGGTGTTTTGATCTTGTGACCGGTCACATTCACATCTCTAGGCATGTCACTTTCGATGAAATCACCTTTCCTTTCGCCACTAGAACCCCTACATCTAGTCCCACCACATCCACCCCTCGCCCAGCCAATTCCATAAAACCTCACTTTTTCGTTCCTAACCTGCCCTGCAACCCTGCCACGGCTACTCACTATCCTACCTCAACCAATACCGCTCCCGATTCTCCTGCCACGGTAGTCCCTAACCCTGCCCCGGCCGACTCGGCTGCCTCAACAGCCCCATCAGCACCCGTGTCTCGACCACCCATAACCCAGGTTTCCGCTCGCCGCCCCAAAACTCCTGCCCCCGACAATCAAGCTACCCAATCCTCTGCCCCTCATGCTGATGCGTCCTCCTCCTCCGTTGCGCCGGATGCAGCAGCTCCTCCTTCACATGTCGTTCCCACTATCGCACCTAACAACGACCATTCCATGCGCACACGTGCCAAGTCTGGTTTTCGACTTCCTAACACACGCCTCAATCTTCATGCTTCTCCAACTCTCTCACCTCTTCCCAAAACATACAAATCTGCTCTTCTTGATCCGAACTGGTCCGCTGCCATGCGCGATGAGTTTCAAGCACTCCAATCCAATAACACATGGCAACTTGTTCCCCGACCTCCTAATGCAAATGTTGTTTCTGGAAAGTGTGTGTTCCGTCAAAAGTTTCATTCTGATGGCACTCTCTCTCGGTATAAAGCGCGTTGGGTTTGTCGCGGGTTCTGTCAACAACACGGTGTCGATTACGACGAAACTTTCTCTCTAGTAGTTAAACCTAGCACCATCCGAACCATTCTTAGTCTTGTTGTTTCCTCTTCCTGGCCCATTCATCAACTCGATGTAAAAAATGCTTTTCTCCATGGTTCCTTAAACGAAGTCGTCTATTCTCAACAACCTTCCGGTTTCGAAGATTCTTCTTTTTCCGATCACGTTTGCCTTCTCCAAAAATCTCTCTATGGCCTCAAACAAGCACCCCGAGCCTGGTTTCAACGTTTTTCTACCTTTATTCAAACTATAGGATTCATTCCCTCTCGTTCTGACTACTCTCTTTTTGTTTACCACTCTAACACCCAGGTTGCATATCTCCTACTTTATGTTGATGATATAGTTCTCACTGCCTCCTCCACAACTTTTCTCACTCATATTATTTCTCTCCTACAAACTGAATTCTCTATGACTTGATCTAGGTTCCCTTCATCACTTCTTAGGTATAGCTGTTACTCGTGATTCTTCTGGTCTTTTTCTCTCTCAACGTCAGTACTCTGTTGATCTCCTAACTAGGGCTGGAATGTTAGATTGTCAACCATCCCGTACACCTGTCGATACTTCTTCTAAATTTTCCTCGGATGGTGATATTTTTCCTGATCCGACTCTATATCGTAGCTTAACTGGAGCCCTTTAGTATCTCACCATTACACTTCCAGAAATATCATATGCTGTCCATCAAGCTTGTCTTTACACGCATGATCCAAGAGTCCCGCATTTTAACCATGTCAAACGCATACTTAGATATCTCAAAGATAATTAGATCATAGTTTGCATATCAACCACTCATCACCCACATCATTGACAACATATTTCGATGCAGACTGGGCTGGTTGTACAGACACTCGTCGATCCACTTCAGGATACTGTGTTTTTCTTGGCAATAATTTAATTTCTTGGTCTTCAAAGCGTCAGCTTACGGTTTCTCGCTCGTCCGCAGAGGCTGAGTACCGTGCTGTTGCTCATGCAGTTGCTGAAACAGTTTGGTTGTCTCAGTTACTTGTTGAGTTACATCGACCTATTGGTCAGGCCACAGTGGTGTATTGTGATAACATTTCAGCTTTTTACATGTCTGAAAACCCAGTTCATCATCGGCGGACAAAGCATATCGAGATTGACATCCATTTTGTTCGAGAGAAGGTCGCTTTGGGAGAAGTGCGTGTTCTTCATGTGCCTTATACGATCCAGTTTGTAGATATTTTTACCAAAGGACTTGCTACTACACTATTTACAGAGATTCGCTTCAGTCTCAACGTTGTCGAGCCCACGGTTGAGACTGCGGGGGATGTTAGATTATATTTACTTGCATATCAAGTTAGGGTTTAGGCCGGTGCGCTGCACCTCCTCTCCCCCCCTCTCTTATATAAACCATTGTATTCTCTCATTGTAAAATTATCAATTATTGTTATTATCACAAATTTACAGTAACAAGCCTAAAACATTGATTTTTTTGAACTCAAGCCTAAACATTGAGTTTTCCGGTTTGGTTGCTTTTTTCTGTAAGGTTCAAGAGGTTTTCCAAGTTTCGGAGCAGTGGCGGAGCCAGCAGTCCGAACATGTGGGTCCATATAACTTAGACACTAGGGATTTTTCACATAAATACCTACAAACTTAAGGGAGTTTCGGGGAAAAAACTATGGGGTCCACAAGTTACACACCAGCTCCGCCTCTGTTTCGGAGGTGTCCGCGGCCTATTTCCTGTTCATTCGCTCCTGGTCCTGGCAATGTCTGCTTCCCCACTTATTTGGGGCTTCGATACTACTACCTCCGTTTGGGATTATAAGTCCGGCGCGGATAACTAGGTTGCCAATTTGAACAACAAAATATACATATTATAGCATAAAAATTATACCACTAGATACCTTAGAGGTTATATTTTCTAATGGTATAATTTTTGTGATATATAAGTTATATTATGTTGGTCAAATTAACAACCTAGGTATGCGTGTAGGACCTATAATCCCGAACAGAGGGAGTATTCCACTACGACCATTTTTTGTCTGAAAATTATCAATTCACGATTTTTTCCATTTTTCGCTAAAAAAATACAAAAAACAATTGTGACTACCAAGTTTCGTCGTTTCACCCCTGGTTGCATATTACTCCCTTCGTTTCAGGGCTCAAGGTGTTCTTGTTTTGCTTGTTTTTTCTTTGATCAAGAATTACTCTAAATACGTAAAGATTTTTGGTATAAAACTAGTATCACTGAAAGTATTTTTCAATACGAATCCAACGGTACTAATTATGTATAATATAATCAAGATTTTGTTACTCAATTTTTTCAATCAAACTTTGCTTTAGAAAATGTGTACGTCATAAGCCTAAAACAGAGGTAGTATATGTAGTACTCCCTCCGTTTTAAAATATAAGATGTTTTAGGTTTATAAAAAAAATGAATCTAGACTTGTTTTAGTAATGGAATGAAATAAGAACGTACTCCCTCCGTTTAGAAATATAGATGTTTTATGTTTGTGATAAAATATATCTAGACATTTTTTAGTGTATAGATTCAAATGAATCTAGACACTAAAAGGTGTCTATTCCATTCACAAATCTAAAACATGTTATATTTCCATACGGAGGGAGTAGGTACGATCCTTGGTTTCGAACCCAGGCCGGCGACTTGTGTGCTGCATTGAACCATCCGGTTCAGGCGGTCGGCGTTGTTTTGACCGGAGAATTGGAAGGACATGAACCGCAGCTGAGGAATGCATGCAGTGTGGAGCGGGCACAGACACATGGACGTGAAACCGGGGAGTAGGTATCTCTCTCGCTAGCTAGCCCGGCAATTCGTGGTCACGTCTCGGGGACAACGCTAGAACCTGTGCGTGCGTGCCTACCACGTTCGTTCGTCCGATCGATCGATCCTCACCGGAAGAGCTGCTTGGACGACGGAAGAAATCAACTAATTCAGTCGGCCACATCACACGCCATCCGTGCGCCCCTTTTCTCCCAGGTTCCCGGCGGGGCAACACTTGTCGTCAGAGGAGGCGAGGACAAGTCAACAGTCAGCCTGCTGACATGCGATATCGTTCCCGTCGTGTCAGCGAACTCGTTTCCTGCCAGATCGATGGTGCAGAGAATGCCACGTCGTCTCTACTATCACCTCCGCCTCTGCGCACGTTTTTTTTTTGGCAGACAGACAGCATTGATGTGCAAAGCTCTCCCTTCTCTGCGTCTGATGTGCAAAGCTCTCACGTCTCTACTATCACCTCTGTCTCAGGCGCTAGCATAGGTAGGGTACACGATGAATCAGGCTAGCTGTGTTGACTGGAGTCCTATCTGGGGCTTGCATGCCACTGCTCGCGTGCGTTCGTCGTAATCAGATCAGATCAGGTGCCAGTAGAACGCTGCGTGGCCGGCCGGCGCGCAGGGCTCGATCGGATCCTCCTACCTTCCTGGGTCAAATCTAGGGCGCCGGACGGAAATGCTCAGCTGCGAGTCTTGAGGCGACCGTTTCCGTTTGGAGCGTTGTGTCGTTGGTCTTGCATGCACATAAATTAGGGGGCCGCGACGGCGCGTACGTCCTTGATTGCGGTACGATCTCGAGGCCTTTCGCACTGCTTACTAGTATTTTCTTCGTTTTAAAATATAAGCTATTTTAGTTTTGTGAAACAAATATATCTAGATTCTTTTAATATATAGGTTTATTTATGTTTGAAGTGAATCTAGTCATTAAAAGAAGTCTAGATGTATTTTTTTTAACAAACCTAAAACATTTTATATTTTAAAACCGAGGAAGTATTTTACAGACAAGTCTTTCGACTATGATACTGAATGGCACACACGGTACCAATTTAGCAAGAGACCGTATGGCTCTCGTGCAAAGATAATACCGGTTTTTTAGAGAGGTGTCATTTGCAAGTACCCCTACATATGCACACACTCCAACTTGTGTGCAGACAGGTTGGTATCCAAGGGCAGGACCGGCCCATAGGACGGGACATAGGGGCGTTTGCCCTAGCCCCTCTATGGTCTAAGGGTCCTGACCACTATTTGTTCACTAGATTTAGGGGTGCGCCTTGGCGCACGACCCCGTAAAATTCGCATTGATATATATATCGAGAAAAATCATGTGAAAAAATGATAATGTGTTTTTTAAAAGTATAATCACAATGTATTAAATTCAGGACATCAAACATTTCGTATAACAATCTCGTGGAGTTCGTACCCATTTATATTTCATATAACGGCCATAACAAACAAGTAGGAAAATGATAATAAGTTTTTAGTTTTACAAAATGAAATCAATGCATCTGTCTAGCCACAAAGGAAATAGGACAACCGTCTGATGATCATTTGGGTCGAGAAGGAAATATATTTAATTTTACCATGAGCAACACATCCAACAATGAAATTGTCCAAAAAAATGGTTGAGACCATGGGCGGTGTACAAAGGCAATTCTTTGATTATCTTGACAAAGCAGACAACAAGTAATTCGTGTGAATCAACAGTATAATGACATGTTCTATGTACCCATTGATTTTAAACCAATGAAGCGTTAATAAATGAGCGGAATATAAGTACGTCCAAATGAAAGCGGGCACTCAAATTCGAGAGTGGATTTCAAAGAAGATTCCAATTTAATGACGATAAATAAATCCATATAGTTACAATAAGAGGGGGGGGGGTTGATTTATCACCTTGAGCAAGAATAAACACAAATTTTCATCCCATTTCAGCATAATCCCAACATAGGTCAGAGGATTTGAGCAAAAACCGTATACGGCTACATAAAGCAGATCTATATCTTAAGGTTGGTCTATAAAAGATGAAAAATTAAACATCTATATCAATGGGTAGTAGCAACATCAACAGCCAACATGGTTCTTAGAAGCATGGAGAGAGCTGGTGCAAAAAATCAAGGAGTGGTTGGTGCGATCCGTAGCTTAGAACTTCTTTATGTGGATCGTCTATAAAGTTGATACTTCCTTTTAACATCAAATTCATGTGAAAAAATAGACAAATAAGAATGGTGCTAGCAAGGACAATAGTACTGAAAAAACAGTGTTCTGAGTTTTTCGGTGCTCTGCGAATTTTCTTTTATATTTTTTTTGACATTTTGAAATTTATTTTTTATAAAAAAAGTCATACGGATTAATATATTCTTTTGCACCCGCACACCACCTTTCTTGTATAAGACATTGTGTGAATAACTATTAGTACGAATGTCAGTTCGTATAGGGAAAGAATGCACCGCTGAAGTTCACCTTGGGATTACATGCGTATACAGAGTTCACGATGTTAGGAATTGCACCAGACTGAACATTTATGGCAGACATACACAATGGCTTAGGAGTTCATGATGTTAGTTAAACCAATAAGGCGACCGAGATGATTTGTTAAGTAGCTTTTCCTGGACTTTTCTTCCTACTACGCCGACGCCACGTGTCTCGTCTCCAATTCCACTCGGTCCAGCTTATTCTCACGACGGCCGGATGCATCTTCTCTCACCTCAGCTGACTCCATCTCTCCTCCACTAAATCGCCTCCGGCCCAGATGCAAAGCTGTGCTAGGGGCAAAATCGCAGCAATGGGGACGCGGGGGATGACCGGGTGAAGGGAAGAGCCTGCACATTCGTCGGCAGCGTTAGCCGCGCTGGAAGCTGGGCCAGGTGGAGAGGGAGAAGCCCGCACGCATCGGCGGTGTCAGCTGCGCTGGATGAGAGAGCCGAAGGCCACCCGAAAGAGACCTTGTGCAGTTCAGCAAGCAAGACGACTTCCTCCACATAGTCTGGGGACACCACGAGCCCAGTTCAATCGCCAGGTCCGTACCCAATCCATTTTGCTGCTCCTGACAGCCTTAATTTTGCTTTAGTAATTGGGCATATTTGATGCTAATAATTGCGGAGAATGTTTTTTTGGTACCATTGATTATGTATCAATTTGGTCAAATAGATTTGCAAAAATGAAAACATTCAAATGGAAGCGTGGTTGTAGTGGCGATAAAAAGCAGACGGCAAAAGCAATCAGGGAGTGATATCTAGTTCTGACCAAGACACCAAACAATGGAAACATATACCAACATAAGACGGAAAGTCCTTTTGGCTCCCGAGCTCCAGTGCACCTACACTTATAATTTTCAAAAAATCTTAAAACAAAATCCATAAGTATTAAATTTCAGAGAATTTCTATCAGTCTTAATGCAGGGACTTATCAGCTTCTTTGTCCTACCAAAGAGCTCAAACTACATTATGAAGAAAACTCTGGCGGTCCAGGGCAATGGGCTGATTATCCCCTACAACACAATGATCTGAAATGACTTCATTCAGCACATCTTTGTTACCCAAGAATCCATACAGTTTGATGTCGGAGGAAGCACATCTTTGTTGGACAGATCCAACCTAAAAAGAGAGGATAAATGTTATGTTCATTCAGCACATTCCAACCACCCTTTTCTGGATTTAGCTCAACTAATACATAGTTAAGTTAGAGCAAGAAGAAATATATCCTATACATACCCGAAGCAGCCCTAATGCAGTCACGTTTAAGTGATACCCATGACTGTTTGTATCAAGAAATTTTCCACCAATGTCATGTACTTCTCTATCCATCTTATGAAAATCACACAACAATAAGAAAATAAACCAAGGCACCATATATATCTTAAGGGCAACATGCCCTTGTTTGTTGCGGTACATCCTTGAAAGGCTTCGCTCTCTCAGCCAGGATATTGTGCGTCTAATTTTCTTGCAGGGATTAGATATGTAAACCACCTTATTTAAAATGATGGGGTGCATGACACCTACAAATGGAAGTAAAAAAAATCAGTGGAGGAATGATAACAATGCAAACAGAAATTAAACATAGTTGAACCAGACTATAAAACACAATGCTGGTAGCTGGGCCAATAGAAAAAAAAGAAACATAGCATTGATTTGCTTGTCTCCTTATCTCCTTAATTAAATAACTTACCACCACCTTGTTAAAGTTGTTTTCGGAAGCATTGTTATAATTTACTTCAAGCTAACACGGACATTATGTGCTTTCCAACCACATAAGTAATTCTTGTTCAAAGACTAATCAGATAGGAGAGAACACGAGCCACAAAAATGCAGCAAACCTAATGACAGAAGTATCCATTATATATGAATGGAGAAGGCCAGCATGTCCAGTCTAGCTCTTATCATTTGAAACTAAATCAAAGACCAAACAACAGTCAGCCTATCTTATCTAGGTAAATACCTAATATACATTTCTAGTACGTAGGAAGAAACAATATGTTAAAAATTAGACGCTTTACTGACTGGGAGGCTGATATGTTAAAGAAGTAATGTCAAAGAAGGATTATACAGCCTACGTATTGGGTAATGATTTAGTAATATGTATATATAAGGCACGGGCAAAGGAGCATATACTTTCTCTAGAGGGCTTAGTAAATCATGTTCCTAATAACAGGAGAACAGAATAAAAAGTCAAAACACAAGTGCATATATTTTCTTCGTAAAAAGGAGCATTCTAAATAGCTCTACTCTAATGATTAATTACCACCGGGTAGCACCTTATGTACCTAAGTGTGCTAAATACATATACATGTGATCAAAATATTGGCCAATGATGTTTCGTGTGTGAAGCATAATAGGGTGTCAAAATCTCCTTTTTAGGACCTGGAACAAAGAATTCACATAAAGAATTCCCGGAGGAGAAAAAAAATAAGAACCACTCACTCTCAAGAAAAAAGGTAGAATCAAAATACACCAAACCATACCAAATTAGAATTTACCAACCTATATCAAAGTTAGATCCCGAGGTAACTCCTCATTCACTAAGTAGGACAATAAGTAAACTGTAACTGGGCAGTGGGCACTAATGTAGCCTAATGGGTGAATAAATTAATCAAGTATTGGTCATTTATATAAAAAATAGAAGAGGAAATTAACCATACCTAAATTATCAATAGTAGTTCATTAAGTACGGAAAACTGAGATCTCTATGACAAAGCATATAACAATAGACATTTGAAATTATGAAGCACCATGGTATACCTTGCCTTCATCCTTTCTAGCAAATTTGGCATGTACCCGTGTATATTTGACTCACGCAGATCGAATTGTGGTTAATATGTCTATTTCAGATCTGCGCTTTAAGTCAGCCTGCATTATTTGAGTTACCACAAAGATGTAAATTCAAAGGCTGAGAATTGAAAAAATAAAAAAGAAGGTTTCTTCAATAAACAGTGTCCGTGTACATCCTTTTCAGAATCTATCAGCGAGCATTTATCTTACAGTTTAAAAATATATGGGTGATAAGACATTAAGTTGAAATCCACAATGAATAGAATAAATAAATCTACTTATCATATGATCAGAAGTAAGAAAAAACAACTTGGCCTCTCTCTCCCACTCTCCATATTCATTGAAAAAAGAAAACATGAGTACTGGATGGTCGCCTAGAAAATACATGATAATCAAGAATAATGTAAATTATAATAGGAATACAATCCTTGTATCATGTTGCAAATAGAAATTCCAGTCCTGCACTACCACTAATCCTTTTACAGATCAAGAAAAATGCTAAGAAGTACATATAAGGAACCTGGTAAGATACACTACTCCAGAAGATCGCTTTGCATAAGAAAACAAATTCAAAAATACTCAATCCTTTATGCAACATGTAGTAGAACATAATCCTGAAATTATTCTATTCTAAGACTAAAGCTTACCGGGAACAAAGCGGAATCCTAGATACAACAAACATCGGCAGCATTCAGGTAGCAATCTCCAACGATATAACAACCTACAAAAAAATGACTTTAAATTTCAGAAATCATTTTTGAAAGATAGAATGATACCTTATCTCTATAAATTTATTTCAGAAATGATCCTAGACATAAGCTGGCATCTGCACAAAGTTCACAGGAACATGAGCTTTAAATCGGAGATATTATGGTGATCCTAGACATAAATCGAAGACATAAGCTGGCATCTGCCCAAGCTTAAGCTGGTAAAAATCTGTCCAACACGAGAACTTGAGAAACAGATCTGGACTATGCTCATTTTATGGGACTGGAAAACACAATACACGAAAGCAAGAGCACAGTTCAGATGTTTCTATACCTATCTCCCTGGGAGTTGTAACAATAAATTGGGTCCACTAACCTCGATCTGGATACCACATCGCAATAACACAACATTAGCAATATCCTTCCCCTCGGCTGCAAGCTTCACATTAATGGGTTAAGAAGATCTCCTATAAAAGATTGTTCAGTTCTCACAAGCATAACAACATACACGTTGTGTGCACTAGCTAACTGCCAGGGCAAGTAAATGGATAAACTCTCATGCCTCTCTGCACTAAACTGAAAGATAATTCAGTTCTCACAAGCAAAGGCTCACCATGCCAAGTACTTTTCAGCAAGGTAGAATTGCAAGAGCTAGCTCGATGCGCACCGCTCGTGAACGATTCGCTTCTGGCCTAAACCTACAAGAATATGCAAATAAGAGACAAAAGAAAAAATATATTATCCTGAATTCCATAAGAAACATAATTTCTAATCCTTGCAATGTAGGCAGGGAGCAAGTTCATGATAAGTGACAAAAGCAGAAAGATATTAGCCTGAATTCCATATGAAACATAATTTCTGATCCTTGCAATGTAGCCTGGAATCAGTAAGCAAAACAAATATACGTAAATCTTTTACATGAGCAAGTTCATGATAGGGAAGGACCTTTACAATGTAGGCAGGAAAAGCTAACCTGACATTTATTGCTAACTTTCCAGACCGTCCATCAAAATCTTGATGCTTTATCCATCCAAATTCAAGACTATACAATGAAAGTTTTCCTCGTTAAGCAATATCCAATACAACAGAAATAAAAGAACGACTCGAATTCAATTGAAATAGAAGACTGGAACTTTTGCAAGGGTGCTAAATGACTGGCTTTTCATTCAGGATACTTCATCTCCTCCCGCAACTGAATTCAAACCCATTACACGTTGTTTATAAAATTGTCAAGCTAAAGTGTGTAATGCATAGATATGTCCAAAATCCAGTTTACCCTAGCATCTGTTTGTGGTAAGGAATTCACTTCCCTAGTACAAGGTCGTGGAAATCATAGAAGGTACCTTCATTTATTTACTATGATAGGAAAATCTGTATTTTCCTAATCAACAACAACTAAATGTCACTCAAGCCATGGTACAAAAGAAAATTGAAGAAGAGGGAGGGACAGAAAGCTCACCACAATGACCACCCAACAACCATGGGCGCTGTGGCCACGGATATAGTTTGTCGCCAGGGCTGTGTGCTCGTCAATGAGCATGCACGCCCATTCATGAAACCTGAAACAAACCTGAAAAAATAGCTTCAGTTGTAGGAAACATAGAAACAAACATGTAGAGGGCACTAACACACAATGTATATGCCCAAGATTTTTTTGTATCCATACAATAATTGAATCTATAAAAAATAACTTCGTGTATGAAGCGCTTCCACTCTCAAACTATCAAAAAATATATGCCTATTCGAAGAGATGCTCATGTTCTCAAAGCCTGGTACTAAGTAATGAAGAGAAGCTCACCATGATGACCATCAGGTTGAGCTCCCTCCTCCTCCTCCTCTCGTGAAGATCCTCCATTGATATGACCTTCTTCATGATGTAGTTGATGTTGGTGATGGGCAGGAACCTGTCCTTCTCCCTGACACCGTTGTACTCGTCGTCACCATTATCTCTCCCGCTGCCGCAGGGGCTAGTCGGAGCAAACAAAAACCCTAGGGTTGCAATTTTTCATTGCAAACCCATTAGTACAAAACACTAATAGGCATGATCTGCAGCAATGAATAAAACTGGAGAGAGATAATAGATTTTGGAGGGACAGGAGCACACAATTGAGTCCAGTTTTCTGCTGCTCACCAACGTGCAGCCCCATGTCGACGGCCGTTCATGGATGAGACATGAGAGGAGGAGTCGGGGAGGTCGCCGCCAACTATTGTTGCTTGGCCAAGGCGAAGGGGTGGGAGCGGAGCCAGGGGTCTTGACCTCCTCGTCACGGCGCTGCTCCCCGTTCGCCGCCGTCTCTGTCGGTAGCCTCTGCCGCTGCCGACGACACGGCGTGCGGTGGTGGCACAAGCAGTTGGATGCGCTGCTCCATCGGAGTACGACGGCGACGGCGTCCAGGTGGGGGAGGAGAAGGGGAGGACGGAGATGGAGGCGGACCTAGGTAGAGGAGGGGTTGAGCTTTGTGGCGGCGGCTCGTGCGGGATTTGGGGACGTACGGGATTGGGGATAGGGTTTTCACGTGGGTGTCTTTTTCCTCTCATGGGGCTGCCCCTGTCCAAACCATCCACACCCATCATAGGCCCATGTAAACAATTACAAGTGAGGCTGACAAGTGGGAGAGCACCGGTTCTGATGGGAAAGGAATACAGATGGGTAGGGAGACACATGTGTGTGGTGCAAGGGTGAGTGCATAAAGCAAATTAGGCTTCAAGGGCAAAAAGGACAAACCAACTACGGACGGACGAGATGCTTCTTGGGGGGGGGGGGCGATCGGACGGCCCAGAGTGGCTAATCGCTGGGGTGCCGGCTGGAGGGTGCCCCTATTATACTTTTAGATGTATCCATATTTGTCTAATACTTTTAATATACAATATTATAGAATAATTTTAAAAAATATAATTTGTTGTCTAAAACAAATATATAGATGGTTCAAGCTATGGCCTATCATAACTCTTTTAACTCTAACTCTACCCTTACTCCTATTTCTCAAAATAAAAAAACTCTAATATTTGCAAATATGTTTTCTCGATGCCATTTTTTTGTTGGTCTCTTCAGATGTGCATAACATCGGTCCTCATATTTCTTTATAAGGTTGTGAGTATTTATTAGTGAACACTAAGGACACAATCGCATGACTATGTTATTCTACAAGCAACTATCCTCTTACTCGCAACAATTCTATGATGTTTGTGTATATATATGTTTGAGAGACTATTACATTCTTTTTTTAATTTAGTGCCTAATATGTTTAGTCATCTACTCACTTTTTGCCCAGGCATATGTACACAAACATCAATTTATAAAATAACTATCATGGTATATAGTTCGCTCAATCAATAAAAATAAATGGTTTCGAATGTCTTCACCGAGATTTCAAAGATCATGGATCTATCAAATGCATCGATTTTTTTAAATTTTTATTATATTACATACGAGATACTAATATTTATAAGTTTTTTTGTGTGAACAAGTGGCGGAGCTTGACAGACATTGTTGAGACGTCCAAGAGCATCAATCATGATAAACTTGAAGTATCCCATAAAATTTTAGCATAAATATTAAATATATCTCTAATGAAAAATTAAGTAGGGGGGATCATTGCCCCCCTTAATCCTAGAAAAGCTTTAACACATTAAAAAAGGGACCATTGATTTCATGTTGTTCTAGGGCCTCCAAAATCTATAAACTGGCCCTGACGGTACCAATTTAGCAAAAGACCGTGTGTACGGCTCTCGTGCTACCATGCAAAGATGATACTGTTGTTTTTTGCATGTACCCCCTACGAATGCACACTTACGTACACACACTCCAACTTGTGTGCAGGCAGGTTGGTATCAAAGGGAAGACAGGGGTTTAAGGTTGCGCCGGAAACCAAGCCTGTCGTGCTTCCGGACGCCGCACCCGGAACCAAATAAACAACTCTAGACGTGTACATCACGTGGATCCGATTAAGATGGCCGTTCATCGCCAAAAGAAAAAAAAAAGACTGTATTATACTCCCTCTGATTTATATTAATTGATCTAGATACATCTAGATATGACAAGTTTTATCGTATCTAGACAAATTTGAGTTAACTAATATGGGTTGGAGGGAGTATATGCTTCATAGTTTATTTTTAAAACGAAGCAAGAGGTTTGCCATTTTCATTAATTAAGAAGAAGTTTTTAGAAAAGTCTAACAAGACCACGCCTTGGTGTAAAAGGCGAAGGACCACACAAAATATGTCTAAGTCTCACTACAGGAGAAGCCGAATGCACCGACGGTCGGGTCCCGTCAGCGTAATCCCTAAATACCGTCGGTGTAGACTGGCCCGACGGTTGCCGTCGGCGTATGGTCGTCGGCATACGGGCCCGTAGGCGTAGCCCCAATTCCCGTCGGCGTAGAAAAGCCGTCGGCATATATAGCTACGCCGATGGCTTTGCCGTCGCGTAGACCGTATGGGTCCCACCTAGATGACTAACGCCCGTTTGGGTACGCCGAGCCGTCGGCCTAGATTTTTCCAAAAAAAAAATCGATTTTTTTTCAATTTTTAACTTGTTAATCTCATATGGAAATTTAATTCTAAGTACACTTAGTCTCAATTCAAATTACAAAACTAGTCAAACTTCTCAATCGGTCACCCATCCTAATACTACTCTAGCCCTAGCACGCTTAACTTCTCTATTCCTTCCACATGAGCTTCTGACAAAGAAATTAGAACTTGTTGTGAATATTATCATATCAATCATATTAATCATTAGACTATAATGTTAGACGTCTTTATTTTTTTATATTTCATACAATTATTTGAGTAAACAACAATGAATAAGTAATAATAATCTTGAATTCAAATAAAAATAAAATAATTTTTATTTATTTTGCCTTTTTTCATTTAAAATTGAATAATTCATATCTACAAATCCGTAAATCATAATTCGACAAATAATATATCCAAATCGATCATAAAAATGAGAGGAATCCAATTATAACATCTCTATAATCTATTTAATTATATATCATAACTTTTTAATATTAGACCAGCCGAAACTATGTCAGGATTCATGAAACATCCCGTTTTTGGCACTTAGAAAATAGAAAATGGATTTTTGGTGCGACAAAAAGAAACCTTGCATTAGATCTCTGATGAAATAGCATATTGTAAATCTAAAAATGATTTTTTTCAAAAAATCATGCGCGTCATATCATGTACATGTAGTTCAAATCTAACTCATTTCCTGCCGATTCGCCTGGAATTTGTCTTTTTCACGAGGGGTGGACAGAAAGGTTTGAGATACCTAGGTTGGAAAATTGTCCATTCAATATGGTCTAGTATTTTTGAAAAATGTGGTATTATCATTTTGAAACTTTCATTTAGTGGTTGCTTCACAAAACACCCCTTTTTTGCACTCGAAAAATAAAAAATAGCTTTTTGGTGCGACAAAAAGGAAAACTTCCTCATGCAACATTGTTCGCCATCCTATGATACAAATGCGTGCATAATATGAGCACATTATCACAAACTATACCACGATTTTAGCAATAACATTGGTCATTTGACCTGAAATCCAGAAAACCTCGATTGAGATAGGTCATTTTGTGAAGGCTTTTTTGAGACACAATCAATATACCAAGTTTATTATTTTTCCATGCAACTATGTCACATAATATGACACCACGCGAAGGTTTTGCATTGTTTCGATCGTTTTTGAATTTTTTATGCCCGTTTCAAACTATCGTCAAACTTTCTAAATCGAGGGGCATGAAGATCCTTAGCTCGGGGCTGAGCGTCACTAAACTTGCATTAGATATATAATAAAATAGCATATTTTGAATCTAAATATGATTTTTTTGAAAAAATCATGGGCATCATATCGTGTACTTGTAGTTCAAATCTAACTCATTTCCTGCTGATTCGGCAGGAATTTTTCTTTTTCACGAGGGGTGGACGGAAAGGTTTGAGATACCCAGGTTGAGAAATTATCCATTCAATATGGTCTAGTATTTTTTAAAAATGTGGTATTATCATTTTGAAACTTTCATTGGTGGTTGCTTTACAAAACACCTCGTTTTTTGCACTCGGAAAATAAAAAATGGCTTTTTAGTGCGACAAAAAGGAAAACTTCCTCCTGCAACATTGTTTGCCATCCCATGATACACATGCGTGCATAATATGGGCACATTATCACAAACTATACCGCAATTCTAGCAATAACATTGGTCATTTGACCTAAAATCCAGAAAATCTCGATTGAGATAGGTCATTTTGTGAAGGTTTTTTTGAGACACAATCAATATACCAAGTTTGGTATTTTTCCATGCAAATATGTCAGATGATATGACACCACGCGAAGGTTTTGCATTGTTTCGATCGTTTTTGAATTTTTTATGCCTGTTTCAAACTATCGTCAAACTTTCTAAATCGAGGGGCATGAAGATCCTTAGCTCGGGGCTGAGCCTCATTAAACTTGCATTAGATCTTTGATGAAATAGCATATTGTAAATCTAAAAATGATTTTTGAAAAAAATCATGGGCATCATATCATGTACCACTAGTTCAAATCTAACTCATTTCCTATCGATTCAGCAGGAATTTGTCTTTTTCACGAGGGGTGGACGGAAAGATTTGAGATACCCAGGTTGTAAAATTGTCCATTCAATATGGTCTAGTATTTTTGAAAAATGTGTTATTATCATTCTGGAACTTTCATTTGGTGGTTGCTTCACAAAACACCCCTTTTTTGCACTCGAAAAATGAAAAAGGTTTTTTGGTGCGACGAAAAGAAAAACTTCCTCCTGCAATATTGTTCGCCATCCCATGATACACATGCGATTCTAGCAATATTGGTCATTCGATCTGAAATCCAGAAAATCTCGATTGAGGTAAGTCATTTTGTGAAGGTTTTTTTGAGACACAATCAATATACCAAGTTTGGTATTTTTCCATGCAACTATGTCATATAATATGACACCATGCGAAGGTTTTGCATTGTGTCTATCGTTTTTGAATTTTTTTATGCCCGTTTCAAACTATTGTCAAACTTTCTAAATCGAGCGGCATGAAGATTCTTAACTCGGGGCTGAGCCTCACTAAACGTGCATTAGATCTCTGATGAAATAGCATATTGTGAAACTAAAAATGATTTTTGCAAAAAAATATGGACATCATATCATGTACCTGTAGTTCAAATCTAACTCATTTCCTGCCGGTTCAGCGGGATTTTGTTTTTTTTACAAGGGATGGACGAAAAGGTTTGAGAAATCCAAGTTGAGAAATTATCCATTCAAGATGGTCTACTATTTTTAAAAAATAGGATAGTATCATTTTGCAACTTTCATTTGGCGATTGCTTCACAAAACATCCCGTTTTTTCGCACTCGGAAAATAAAAAATATGTTATACGAAAGTATTTGTATTTTTTATATTTTTTTGAAAACAAATATGTAATATTTGAGTTTATATAGATAGATCTTATTTTTTGCAAATTTTGATATATTATATGTATTTTTCCGAATTTAAATGATTCAGTTATGATTTTTCTAAGATTATCCGTCGGGGTAGGTGTAAAACCGTCGGCGTTTTGACCGGAGGAAGAACACGAACTGCATGCAGCTGAGGAATGCATGTAGTGTGGTGTGGAGCTGCGAAAGACTGGGGCATATGCAGAGACACATGGTACGTGAAACTAGGGATTAGCTAGGTTTCTCTGTTGCCCGGCCGGTAATTCATGGTCACGTCTTGGGGAGAACGCTAGAACCGGTTCGTGCCTACCACGTTCGTCCGATCGATCGTCGTCACCAGAAGAGCTTGGAGCCTTGGACGGAAGAGAAAAACTAAATTATGTCGACCACACGCCATCGTTGCGCTCCTTTACTCCCAAGGTTCCCGGCCGGTGCGGCAACACTTGTCGCTTTAGTCGTCTGAGGACAAGCAGTCAACAGTCAGCCTGCTGACATGCGATATCGTTCCCGTCGTGTCAGCGAACTCGTTTTCTGCCAGACCGATCGTGTAGAGCATGCCAAGCGTCTAAAGAATGCCTCGTCTGCGCATGTTTTTTTTTTTTTTTTTTTTGCAGATAGTAGACATCATTTATATGCAAATTAAAGCTCTTCCTTCTCTGCGTTTGATGCGCAGGCACACGCTAGGGTACGCGATGACTCAGGCTGTGTTAACTGGAGGAGTAGTAGTAATCAGGTGCGTGGCGCACAGCGGCACAGGGCTCGATCGATCCTCCCGGGCAATGAGTACTCCCTCCGAGTCCCTTCATCTTAAATTAAGTTGGATATAAGATTTTATTAGAGTCAAACTGTACGATGCTTGAGCAAATAGTTTGATACAACTATAAATTTATACAGTGCCAAATTAATATTAGTCTTAAAATATATTTTTATAATATATAAATTTTATATTACATATATTCATATTATTTTATATATTTATAATCAAAATTTGCAAAATTTTAACTTGCACGCAAAATTATGCGCAACGCATAATATGGGATGGAGAAAATACTAATTTTTAGTCCTAATTCAAGCGAGATCTCGAGATTAAACGGCCGCTGCACTGCAGGGATTTGTGAGCGGCGCCGGAAATGTTCGGCTGCGATCGCGAGTCGAGGCGACCGTTTCCGTTTGGACTGTTGCGTAGTACTAGTTCATCTTGCACGCAGTAAATTAGGGGGCGTGACGGCGCGTAGCACGTCCTTGATTACAGTAAGAAAACCAAGTAGTAGATAGCATGTGAGATGATAATGGTCCGAGTGGTGTGCAAGAACCCCTACTTATGTACAGCGGCCGAGTGGCTCAATTACACAAAATTGCCACAATTGGGACAGACTTTGTGAGTGAGAACCACTTATCGTAATTTTTATCGGAAATCTACCAACTCTGGGACACGGTGTAAAAAATCAAACTAATATTTTTTTAATGCAGCTCTGATTACAAATCTGACCGATAGGGTCCATTCGTAAGGGCAGAATTGGCAAAAAGATGCCGAGTGGACATGGGGTCCATATGTCAGCATCATTTTTTATTTTTTATTTGTTTTCTCTTTTATTATTCACTGTCCATCTGTCAGCCCAACACCTCATTTCCCTTCCTCCTTCACCTCAGGCCGACGTCGACTGCCGTCGTTCCGCGCCTCACCGAGTAGCCCTGGAGCTTCGCCTCGTCGCGCTGGTCATCCTCCTCGAAGGAATCGGACCACGTGCCCCCAATCGTCTCCTCCATCCGCTTCTTCTCCATCACTGCCCCTGTGTGGGCGAGGTTCTGACGCCGTTCGTCCATGCATGTCCTCGCTGATCCCTCCGTCGCGCTCTTGGTGGGCATCAGGTCCGAACGATGGGCCTCTTCGACTCATCATCCCCACTCTATATCACCTCCGTCGGCCGCCGCAGTAGCTTGGCACTAGTGACGAGGTTTCGACTCGTCAATGCCCATTGTTATGGACTTTGGGTTTTGGAGAAGATGGGGATGCTGGAGATCGTGGAACGGTTAACAGACAAGCAACCAGGGGACACGAGATTTACCCAGGTTCAGGCCCCCGGAGGGAAAACCCTACTCCTGCTTGTCTTCTCTTGATTACGGCGGAACCGAAGGTTACAGGGTGCGCAGATTCGATCTGGCGTGGTGGTGTGTATGCGAAAGTATGAGTCGAGAGATCTAGGCCGTGCCCTCCTGGCCTTTATATAGACTTAGGCAGGTCCCGGGCATAGTCCTAGTCGGTTACAGGTTCTAGGGTTTTACCCCTTTGAATTTCCTATCTACTCTAGTCTTGCTCTCCAAGGATCCGAAGGCGTTATGGGACAGGGCCACCCGAAAATCTTCATGGGCCGGCGTACTTCCGCCGTGGGCCTTCCTTGGGCTGGACTAGGTATGCTGAGGTCACGCACCCGTAGGATACAACCATGTCAGTAGCCCCCGAGTGATCAGTCGAATCGTAGATTCGGCTGAGGACTCTTTAATCCTTCGGGTGCAACTATGTATTAACGGTATGTGTGTAGGGATCGTTGATGCGTGTGCCTGACTTACCCGACGGATTAGGGTCAGTTAACCGTCTTAGGACGAAACAACACGATCTTCCTCAGTTTCGAGTCCCTCAACTCGAAACTGGAACATGTGCTGGCGTAATTCGACTCAGGCCGCAGAGGACTTATAGAAGTAGAATTCCAGTGAATTTAATTTTTGTACCCAACGCGTCCGTCGGGATTTTTCGTCGCACCTGTTGGCACGGATTCATACTAGCAGAGCGCAGTCGGGTGCGTTGCCAGGCCACCAGATTATATCTGTAGGTCTTATCTTTGCGTCGCGGACGCAGCATCCGAACATTTGTCACCGCGGAGGTGTTTCGGGTGGCCAAGAAGATCGTTGCTCACTCAGCGCTTTGTTGGGGCAGAGTTGCCAAAAAGTTTTTGCATGCCGATCTGAAAGATCGTAGTCGAAGATTTCATAGGGTGCGCGACCAGCGCTCCCTATGGGAGTAGCCCCCGAGTTTCTGTTCGAGTCGTAGACTCGGGCGGAGACTTTAGTTCAAACATTGCACAGTTGTTAAGTCCGTAGGACACAAAAAATTTCGGATGCTTAAATCCATCCTCCCTATGGGAGTAGCCCCCAAGTCCATAGTGGAGTCGTAGACTCGACGTGGGACTCGAAGATATATTTAGTCTTTACTTGTCTTTCGGGTGCGACCAGCGCTCCTAATAGGAGTAGCCCCCGAGTATTTAGTGTAGGGGTTCGTAGCATGGAAAACAAAAATTTTCTATCGCATACAAACAAACAAGCCAAGATCTATCTACTAGATTGTAGCAACGAGTCGATGGAATAACTTACCCTCGAAGATTCCAAAGCGGTTAACGAGAGCAGATTCTCGTGGGTGATGTAGTCGTACTCTTTCCGATCTCAAGATCGCGTAGACGATCCTTCCGGCGCCACGTTCTGGCAGCGCTCCCGCAGTCGGTCACACGTTCGGTACTCGACGAAGACCTTCCTCTCCCTTGTTCTAGCAGGCAGCAGAGGTTGTAGCACTCTCCTCGCGATTCCGGCAGCACAACGGCGTGGTACCGGAAGTAGAGGGGAAATCCCGCAGGGCTTCGCCTTAAGCCGGTGCGAGTATGGTGGAGTATGAGAGAGGCTATTAGTGGTCTAGTAATTAGACACACCAATTAGAAGGCTCTAAACCAATTAGAAGGCTCTAAACCGAAGGCTAAAGCAATTAGAAGCTCTAAACCAAAACGGCTCTAAACCGGAGGTAGAAGATAGGAACTTGTGTGTTCTAGGAGGGGAGCCCTGCCCCTCCTTATATAGATGGGAGGGGGCTTGGCGCGCCAGGGAGGGAGGGAATCCCTCCCCAATTCGGCCTAGGGCTGGCCTCCGGCTTGGAGGAGAGAAACTCCTCCTCCAAGTCGGTTCCAACTCCTCTTGCTTGTTTCCCACAGTTTCTTGGTTTAGCCGTTTGACTTTCAAACTGGACATTTGACTTTTCTGTTTTAGGATTCAATTTAATCCTTTATTTGGGACAGCAAGAACACTTAGTACACGATGCAATCATTCCAATATGTAATGACACATTCATGTACCCCTTCCCCCCCGGAGTGCCGGACAATCCGGAACCTTCTAGAACATTCCCGATGAAAACACCGGAATCATTCCGCAACTCCGAAACGGGACTTTCCTTATATGAATCTTATTCTCCGGACCATTCCGGATCACCTCGTGATATCCCGGATCCCATCCGAGACTCCGAACAACATTCGGTCTCTTTCTCATAATACCATAACTACTCAAACAACGTCGAATCCTTAAGTGTGTCTCCCTACGGTTCGTGAATTATGCGGACATGATCGAGACACTTCTCCGAACAATAACCAATAGAGGAATCTGGAAATTCATATGGCTCCCACATATTTCTACGATTACTTTGCGATCGAATGAACCACTTACATACGATACCAATTTCCCTTTGTCTCACGATACTTTACTTATCCGAGGTTATGATCGTCGGTATCTCTGCATACCTAGTTCAACCTCGTTACCGATAAGTACTCTTTTCTCGTTCCCGTGATATGTGATCCCTTGTGAGCCAGTCACATGCTTGCAAGCTAATTGGATGACATTCCACCGAGAGGGCCCAGAGTATATCTATCCGTCATATGGATGGACAAATCCCACTCTTGATCCATGTGTCTCAACCAATACTTTCCGAACACTCAATGCCACTTTTATAGCCACCCTGTTACGGTGTGGTGTTTGATGACATCAAAGCATCCATCCGGTAAAGGTGATATGCATGATCTCATGGTCGAAGGAATTAGGTTACTATGTATCAGAAAGCATATAGCAATTGAACTAATGAAATGACTTGATCTTTATGCTACGCTTATCTATAGGAGTATGTCCATCACATCATTCTCCTAATGATATGACCCTGTTGTTAATAACATCTCTATGTTCATGATCAGGAAACCATGATCATATATTAACCAACAAGCTAGTTTAACAAGAGGCTTTACTAGGGACTCTTGTTTTAGTTTACAAATCACACAAGTATTAATGTTTCCGTTTAATACAATTATAGCATGGTATGTAAACATTTATCATAAGTGTGAAGATATGATAATAACCACTTTATTATTGCCTCTTGGGCATATCTCCAACAGTCTCCCACTTGCACTAGAGTCAATAATCTAGTTTCAAACCTTTGTGTATATAACACCTATGGCTTTCCGGTGTTGTAAGTACACGTTCGCTAGTGGTCAACTGATCTCCGGATCTGACACTTCCAGGTCCGTGTGTAATTGCATGTCTTTGCGTCTCTACGCATCACTCATTCTCTAATGAGATGGCTTTGTATAAATTTGGTCTTTCGGTGTGACCTTCAGTTCTTTGGGGTTAAAACATGTTGATAATATTGTCGTACAATATATCTTCATAGTATTATCCCGCTATGAACTACACCTAGTTTGATAACAAACTACTTGACCCAAATGCCCTCTTTAGCTGCTATAATAGCAGTCATATACTTAGCCTTTTGTTGTAGTATCTGTCACAATGTCTTAACTTTGGAACTCATCCAAATCCATTATGGAACTTACTTTCCATTATATTGTGCCACCCTTAGTTTAGATTGAGATAAACTTAATACTTTGTGACAAAACTAGTATCAATGTAGTACTTTTACAATGAACTAACCATCTATTTGTCACTTCTACAAACAATATATTCTTAGTTCTTCCAAAAGATCATAAGAATATCCTTACTATTGTCCAATGATCATCTTACGAATCATTCTGGTATATGCTCACAACATTTAGAGCATAGGACATATCTGGATTTGTACACATCACAACATGATTGATATAAATACCTTTTGTGATCTCATACATCAAGTATCAACCTATACTTGAATCTTTGTTTCACTTACCAAATGTCAATACACTTGAATATATCATCAATATTGAACTTATTCAATCCTTTCTGTGCGACAAGAACCTTTCTTGTAGTTTCTATATATTGAACTCATTCAATATCTCGTCTATGTACTTCTGGCACAACCATATTAGCGTCTATTGATGCCAAATATTTGGGTTTTGCCTAAGTCTTTCATCAGGATGAAATTCTTAATATGTGTTAATAAAAGATACATTATTTCCAATCAACAATATGTCTCCTACATGATGTATTAGAAATATGTCTTAGCGCTCCCACTTAATTTCTTGCAAATGCAAGCATCTTCATTGTCTCTGATGAATTTAAACTCTTTTAACAATTTCATCATTGTGAAGATTCCAACTCCGCGATGCTCACTTCAACCATTGAAGTTTGCATATGCTTTTAGCATCCTTTGATTTAACAAAAACCCTATGGACCGTGTTATGCACATGTCCTAGGTAACGATTCTATTAGAAGAACTTGTTTTGTTTATTCAACTATCATATAACAAAATTATATGTAGTGGTTGCTACATTAATCCGTCTAGACTAAATATCACTATGAAAGATCAAATCTTGTCATAGTCAACCCTTGAACATTGTTGTGAACTCTTTCCCAACATGTCGACTATTTCATAGATGTACAATATCCATGTCTATTTATTTATAGATCCAAACACAACTGTAAGGTCTTACACCTTTCTCGAGGGTCCTTCAAGTTCAAAACTTGATTTTTTTTTCGTGTATGGAACTATCACGGATTTTATGGATTCAAGCCATTTGACGGAGTCAAGGCTCATCATCGCTTCTTTGCATGTAGTCGGTTCATTATTCTCAAATAATGATTCAACCCTCAAATCTTGGTATTTGATTGTTTACCCGACCTACTTGTTTCAATAGAAACTTAGATCTCCGTGACCACAACCTTTGAGGCTCGTGAGCCATGAGCATTGTTGCTGCCTCCGAAACACTTTTCAGCGCTGCGCAACTCTGCACATATAGCTAAGGTTCTTTTAACCTTATCAAAGTTCTATTGTCCTCCCACTTAACTTTTCACGAAAAATTCCTTCTCAAAGAAACTTGACGTTCTAAGCGACAAATACTTTTGTCTCCGGTGTTATGGAGGAATACTTAACAAAGACAGGTTCATCCGACTTTGGTTGCAAACATCTTTCTTATGTATAGCATACCAATGTTTAAGAAAGGACTACTTGGGTTTTATCCCAAACCATAACATATGGTGTCGTTTCAACGGATTATGATGGAGCTCTTTTCAGTGGAAAAACGGTAATCTCTAAAGCTTTTAATCTTTAAAATACAATGGCAGTTTTATGAATTACACCTTCGATCTTACCATGTCAAACAAGGTTAATTTACATATCTCGAACGCTCCATACTCTTATGGTGTTTCGGGAAAATGCAAATCCACGGAACGATTCCATAAATCTTAGGTATTATGCTAAAATTTGTAACTCAAATATCTTCCTTTATGATCTTTATCATAAACTATTTATATTCTTGTTACAATGATTTTGCACTTCATCTTGAAAATCTTTGAACTTTTCAAATATTTCACACTTCATCCTTATTAAGTAAATATTCATATATTCACTCAAATTTTGGAGAAAACATATGAAGTTGAAATCCATCGCTCTTGACTACACATAATGGATTTCGTACAACAATATGTACAAGTTCCAATAAGCTAGTCATTCGTTCCCTTTTGGCCTATGAACGAAGTTTTAATTATCTCTAGGAAAGTTTCACAAGTGTCATTTGATCAAAATCAAATAGACTCCAAAATTCCATCCATATGGATTTTCTTCATGTTTTCTTTCCAATATAATTTAAACTGCGATGTCACTTCCTAAGTGATCTTTCAATCAATTTGTCTTTCGACATTTTTAGCACTAGTTTTATGGATGTGATTTCTCCAACGAGATTTGTGAATCATCCATCTTTTATGGATTACGGCAATTATTTGAATAACCCTTTTGTTCTCATAATACCTGATAAAACAAATCTTGAAGGCAAGCTTTGATGTTTAACGAGCAACATAATAACCCTTTATTTGTTCTCGATGAACATCATCACATATTCTTTTCTAGTTACTTAGGCCATTGTAGTTCATGAATTGTGTTGTTTCGTATGACGATTCACACCAACAAATTCAGTATCAAATACTTAAGAACCACATTGTTTAATAAGCAAAGAATATAGCCATAACATGTATATCATCTATATACATAAACTGAACAATTCTAGTCTTTTTCTTTTCTGCCATATATTTATGAGATTCTCTTTCAATATTTCCTTTTCTGTTTTAAAAGAATCTATCAACATCAATAGTGGAGTCATACATATGACACATAGTCCAAAACATGTATAGTTAAATACCAATGTCTTTGGACTTGCACTTTGAAGTAGATCACCATCATCAAATGTTTGGTGTTCTTTCAAATTCCTTTCTTTAGTAATCTCTTGGTGTAGTAAACATTTTACCTACATCAAATATTCACCTTATCATGGAATCGTCCATGATCAAGCTACTTTTAGCTTATAACGATGAATTATGAGTATAATGTTGCTATCCAAAACCTTTTGGAGGATTAGGACAACAAGTGTCTCCAACCTTTTGCAAATTCTCATCAAAATATGAGAACATGAACTTTGCCATATTATACTCTATCATGTTGTAACCAAAACTTCGTTTCAGATATCACAATATCTTCCACACATCATGGTTTCTGAAACAACTCTTTCAGATCCTAGATAACCTTGATATTAAGACAATCCTTTGAATATCAAGAATCATGGAGACAAACATGATACTTATACACTAACACTTGGAATTGTCACTCTTGTTTTAATACCAATTATTAAACTTCATGGAGTAACCGGAACTTACTGAAAGTTTGCAATAGGACTTTTAAACTTTAGATTAACACTTCAAAACAATACGATACCAGTTCGTAAAGTAACTAACCAGAATTCTATAGTTCTATCATCTCAATTATAACTAAGCGTAAGGTGGTAAACGGATGCCAATGACTACAACAACTATGCAAATTCACTTTGATTCAGTTTATGATAAATTGAGTTCTAATTAATAATTAAATTAATCTAGGTGAACTCCCACTCAAAACAACATCCCTCACATTGTTTTAGTGATCACACGAACCAAATCCACCACATCAAAACCGATCATCACGAGAGTTGATATAGCTTCAATGGCGAACAATCAACATGTTCATCATATCTACTATATGACTCATGCTCTACCTTTCGGTAATCCGTGTTCCTGAGGCCATGTCTGTACATGCTAGGCTCGTCAAGATCAAACCTTAGCTTCCGCATGAGCAAATCTGGCTTGCCCACGTTGTATACACTTGTAGAATCTAACACACCCGATCATCACGTGGTGCTTCGAAACAACAAGCTTTAGCAACGGTGCTAACTAAGGGTGAACACTTTATGACTTGAAATTTATGTGCATGAGGGATCATCTTATAATGCTACCGTCGTCTACTAAGCAATACAAGATGCATAAAGGATTAACATCACATGCAATTCATAATATGTGATATGATATGGCCTTTCTCAATTGTGCTTCCGATCTCCATCTTCTAGCACGAACATGATCTCCATCATCACCGGCATTGCATCAAGGTCAATGACGCTGCTCCATGGTTGTCGTCCACCGGCTTCAACTATTACAACTACTTTGAATAGACACGCGGGTCTTAACAGAAATTAAAGACAACCATATGGCTCCTGCCGGTTGCCAACTTACAATAAGGAACATTGCATACATCAAATATAATCACAATCATGGCCATATCACATCACTGCACACCCCTGCAAAACAAAGTTAGACGCCTCTACTTTCTTTGCATGTTTTACGTGGTTTGGGGCTTTCTATAAGTGTCGTTCTAACTTACGAACATGAACCACAACGTTGACACAAGTATTGTTAATCACCCGTTGTGAATTGGATCTATACTATGCTAGGAGAAACAGACACCCGCAAAGTCACTTATGCAATACAAGTTGCATGTCAAGCGTGGAGCAAGTCTCATGAACGATGTCATGTAAGGTTAGCCCGGGCCGCTTCATCCCAACATACCGCAAGATGCAAAGTACACAAGAAGCAATCGACAATAAAAGCATCAACGCCCACAATGACCATTGTGTTCTACTCGTGCAACAGATCTACATATAGACACGGCTCTGATACCACTGTAGGGGTTCGTAGCATGGAAAACAAAAATTTTCTATCGCATACAAACAAACAAGCCAAGATCTATCTACTAGATTGTAGCAACGAGTCGATGGAATAACTTACCCTCGAAGATTCCAAAGCGGTTAACGAGAGCAGATTCTCATGGGTGATGTAGTCGTACTCTTTCCGATCTCAAGATCGCGTAGACGATCCTTCCGGCGCCACGTTCTGGCAGCGCTCCCGCAGTCGGTCACACGTTCGGTACTCGACGAAGACCTTCCTCTCCCTTGTTCTAGCAGGCAGCGGAGGTTGTAGCACTCTCCTCGCGATTCCGGCAGCACAACGGCGTGGTACCGGAAGTAGAGGGGAAATCCCGCAGGGCTTCGCCTTAAGCCGGTGCGAGTATGGTGGAGTATGAGAGAGGCTATTAGTGGTCTAGTAATTAGACACACCAATTAGAAGGCTCTAAACCAATTAGAAGGCTCTAAACCGAAGGCTAAAGCAATTAGAAGCTCTAAACCAAAACGGCTCTAAACCGGAGGTAGAAGATAGGAACTTGTGTGTTCTAGGAGGGGAGCCCTGCCCCTCCTTATATAGATGGGAGGGGGCTTGGCGCGCCAGGGAGGGAGGGAATCCCTCCCCAATTCGGCCTAGGGCTGGCCGCCGGCTTGGAGGAGAGAAACTCCTCCTCCAAGTCGGTTCCAACTCCTCTTGCTTGTTTCCCACAGTTTCTTGTTTTAGCCGTTTGACTTTCAAACTGGACATTTGACTTTTCTGTTTTAGGATTCAATTTAATCCTTTATTTGGGACAGCAAGAACACTTAGTACACGATGCAATCATTCCAATATGTAATGACACATTCATGTACCCCTTCCCCCCCGGAGTGCCGGACAATCCGGAACCTTCTAGAACATTCCCGATGAAAACACCGGAATCATTCCGCAACTCCGAAACGGGACTTTCCTTATATGAATCTTATTCTCCGGACCATTCCGGATCACCTCGTGATATCCCGGATCCCATCCGAGACTCCGAACAACATTCGGTCTCTTTCTCATAATACCATAACTACTCAAACAACGTCGAATCCTTAAGTGTGTCTCCCTACGGTTCGTGAATTATGCGGACATGATCGAGACACTTCTCCGAACAATAACCAATAGAGGAATCTGGAAATTCATATGGCTCCCACATATTTCTACGATTACTTTGCGATCGAATGAACCACTTACATACGATACCAATTTCCCTTTGTCTCACGATACTTTACTTATCCGAGGTTATGATCGTCGGTATCTCTGCATACCTAGTTCAACCTCGTTACCGATAAGTACTCTTTTCTCGTTCCCGTGATATGTGATCCCTTGTGAGCCAGTCACATGCTTGCAAGCTAATTGGATGACATTCCACCGAGAGGGCCCAGAGTATATCTATCCGTCATATGGATGGACAAATCCCACTCTTGATCCATGTGTCTCAACCAATACTTTCCGAACACTCAATGCCACTTTTATAGCCACCCTGTTACGGTGTGGTGTTTGATGACATCAAAGCATCCATCCGGTAAAGGTGATATGCATGATCTCATGGTCGAAGGAATTAGGTTACTATGTATCAGAAAGCATATAGCAATTGAACTAATGAAATGACTTGATCTTTATGCTACGCTTATCTATAGGAGTATGTCCATCACATCATTCTCCTAATGATATGACCCTGTTGTTAATAACATCTCTATGTTCATGATCAGGAAACCATGATCATATATTAACCAACAAGCTAGTTTAACAAGAGGCTTTACTAGGGACTCTTGTTTTAGTTTACAAATCACACAAGTATTAATGTTTCCGTTTAATACAATTATAGCATGGTATGTAAACATTTATCATAAGTGTGAAGATATGATAATAACCACTTTATTATTGCCTCTTGGGCATATCTCCAACATTTAGTCGAATCAAAGATTCGAGTAAGTACTCTTAGCTGTGGATACGAAGAATTTTAGTTGGTGCTAGTATAGCTTTTGATGACATCATTGCTGACGATCAATGACCTCAAGCGTCTGCTACGCCAGAGATGACTTGACTTGATGAAACGTGGGTCCCACTTGCTGACCGTGAATTGACCGGTCACGCGCGGCGTGGAGATAATTACGGCGTATCCTCGATTTCCGCGCGTAGTGGATGGCGTGGTAACGACGGTTCGTTGTGACGCTGACACGTGTACGGTCAGATCTGCCGTTGGCGTTAGGTCTTATGGATGGACGGCTGCCGTGCGTCGTCTTCCCTATTATAATCATTGGGGAAAGCCACGGTTTGTTTTCACCGCATCAGTTCTTGTTTTCACTGCCTCCTTGTGCTCTAGCGATTCTTGCTGCGCACTGGGATTTCCTTCCACATTTCCATCTTCCTTTCTGCGCTTTCACCACCGGCGCCGTCGTAGCGCAATGGGGAAACCAAAGAAATCGTCATCTGCAGTTGGGACCAGCGCCGCCTGTAACACCCTCAGAATCGGACCTATGCAAGTTTGAGCAAAATTCGCCAAACCCGCATAGAAACGATTCAAAGGTGCCCACCAGGCACTTTCGTGCGGGTGGAAAACAAAGTAATAACATTACACAACAGTCCTCGATGGGACCCACAGAACAGATATATATAACAGCGACTCAAGAGTCAAGAATACGGATGTAATATACAAAGATCCAAATCACCTTGAAAAGGAGAGAGCGTCCGACTACGGACAAGATGCAAATGGGGCTAAGAGCCCTGAAGAATAACCAATGGCGTCCACAACCCTGCCCAGGCCAAGCCGGAAAGGTAACCCTGCTAACGGCGTCGATCTCAAAACCTGCTTAAACAAAAGGGGTGCCGACAAAGGGCAAAGGAAAAAGAGGAGCGTCAGTACTGAGGCCAGTACACGGCGAGGCTAGAATTCGGCGGTCCTCGCCTACATAGGTATGGTGGACTGGAGCGGCAGCGGCAGCATGCACTAAACAACCTACAGAGACTCGATACAACTGACGGTTATCAGAGAGGGGTAAGAAATACCTATCCGGATCCAACCTGAGGCTAACACCAAACAAACCCATCCTGGTGTTTCCCCCTCGAGACCAAACGAGGAAGTCAACCGAGGAACTCTCACAGTTGGCAGTTTTATTTATTTAGTTATCGTTGCGGCAATTACTAGTCAGGTTTAGATAATCATCCTGATAAAATAAGCAGTGGGTCATTTAGTTAACCATTCCGTTATAGTTGCAGCAATTACTAATCAGATACAGATGGCATGATATAATCCCAAAACCCAGCAGTTGTTGGTACTTTTATTCAGCCATTCCGTTGAAGTTGCAATACTTACTAGTCAGGTACAATGGTCGCAAGCGACACGCCAAACAAGCAATTGTGGGCAGTATTAATTAGCCATTCCATTATAGTGAAGCTGATTACTAGTCATTATAAAGTCAATTGATAGCAATAAACTTTAGTTATGCTTGTCTATGGTCGAGATACTGTGCTCCAAGTCGTCCATAACCGCGGACACGGCTTTCAGAAAGTTTTAACCCGGCCGGGGTGCACAAATAGCAACACACACACGATCAACCTCGGAAAAACCAAATCAAAACCCAACGAGGTCTTCACGACAGAGAAATCACAAGATTCAGAAATATTTCAGGGGGCCACCCCTTGGAGTACACCCGCAACGAAGTAAGCTAGCTCCGAGACGGACCCGAGGTTTGTGGGGCCGGCGGTAAACGACAGCAGATCCCCAAACAGGGACTGTCGATACCACGTAAACGGGTCACAACTCCTAAACAGTACAGTGTGCTCCTCGCACAAACGTAAATAAAGCAGTAGCATGGCATAAGTACAGGATCGTAAATAAAACCTCAAACTAGTTTGTGGCCCCAAGAAATAAGACGGAATCAAGCTCTGGCTAAGGGGGGCCCATACTCCCCATATGTGGATAGCGCGATAAATCAAGGAACAGGTATCAAGTACTCGGGGTCCTACGGGACACAAGTGGGCGTTCGGAAACCAAATGTTATCTATCACCCACCGATGCCTCTGCTTACTTCAATTTTAGTTGTTAAACATGAATTAAAGTGAACAATAAGTAAAACTATGATCATCTCCAACAACAACATGCGGCAATTACTTCAACACTGTGGCACTTGACGACACGCAACAACACTTGAGCAAGCGACTACGGCGCGCAAGTCCAACTATCTACCAAACAACAGGTATTAGGATGTGTCCGAGGCAATATAGGGCTGCAAGGGATATCACGGGTACGGAAAACTAGAGCATCGCAACACAGATAGCAATAGATCAACAGGAGGGGAGTAAATACTATAAAAGTAAGATAGGTAGAAAGGGGGAGATGCTCGCCTGAAAAATTGTCGAAGGGTTCAACCGAAGATCGGGGCGAAGCTCACATCAACTCAACGGCCTTATCCGCGAAGAAGCAAAACACTAGAAGAAACACCGGATGCAATATTTAATACAACGGCAGAAGATCGGCATGATGCATGTATGATGCATGGCATGGCAAGGTGCGATGCAATTAGGTCAGATTAGGCGGAACCGGGGCCCCGACATTTAATTAAACGGTTCAAGTTATTTAGAACCCCGCAATTTAAATGTTGTTATAACAAGGCAAGATTCGATACCAGTTCGCTACACAAGTTTAAATGAGGCCGATATGTGACTGGATTTGCCCGCATATGGGCCCCATATTTAATTATTAGGTGAATTGACAAAAGGCCCCCCCAAACCACAGATATGCATGCGAGATGGCAATTAAATATGCAACAATTCATATAGTTGACCATTTATAAAATAGGGTTCTCGGAAAAGGGGTTCACACATTAGGGTCTCGACGGTCTTGGGGTTTCCGGGGTTCGGGGTTCGACAGGGTCCAGGGTCCGGTCTCGGGGTCCAGGGTTCTGACGGGGTCGTTCTCGAACTCCGGGGTTAGGGTCTCGGATCGGGGTAGTTCTTGTCGCGTCCGGGAAGCAGGTCCTGGTTCGGTGTCGGGGCGTGTCGAATTCTTCCGGGCCGATGCCGTTCTTGTCGTCGCGACGGTCTTGTCGGGTTCTCAAGTCGGGTCGGTCTTGGCTTCGGGGTGAAGTGCTTGTCGGTCTCGTGGCGATCTTGTTGGAACCATATCGAAGGCCCTGATGTCGAGAAGATCTTGGCGTTCCATGAAGAAGGTCTTGACGCTTCGATCTGGTGTCGCCCTTCCGGTCTCGCGGGTCTTGGCGTCCTTTGGTTCCGAGAGGAAGGACTTGGCATTTCCACGGGTCTTGGTGTTTTGACGGGGTTCTCGGCTCCGGTTCCCCGACGGAGATCCTGAAGATCCATGCCGGCACACTTGGCGCCTTCTAAACCGACGGTCGGTCTCATGTCCAGGTAGGGGTGCTTGATGGTCCGAGAGGGGTTCTTGTCCGCGATTCTTCGAGCACCTTCGGGGTACGGGGATTTGATGGCGTCGAAGGAACCTGGCCTCCGTGGACCTGCGAGCGAGGCGGCAGCCCAGGAGATCCCCGAGGAGGTGGTCTTGCAGCCGGCAGGGGCAGGGCACGGGCATGCGGAGGCAGGGGCGGCGGCCGGCGACGAGGATCTTGGCGGCGACGTCGTGGGCCAGCGGGCACCGGAGGGCCGACGAGCGCGACGGTGGCCAGGGACGGGCGGCGCCGGCGAGGAGGGCTGCGCGGGCTCTGCCGGAGGAAGACCGGACGGCGCGAGCTCGGGGAGGACCGAGGCGGGGCGCGGCGGTCGGAGGACGGCGCGGGCTCGACGACGGAGGCGGGGAACGCTGGAGGGGCGGCGACGGCTCGGGCGCGCGCCTGACGGCGGCGACGGCTCGGGCGCGCGCCTGACGGCGGCGAAGGCGAGGTTGGCGGCTTGGGGCGGCGCGGGGAGAGCGGGTCCGGCGGTGGGAGGCGGCGGCGCGCGCCTGGCCGGAGGCGGCGAGATGCAGCGAGGGCGGGACGGTCTCGAGCGGCGCGCTCGCGGAGGACGGGGAGAGGAAGAAGCCGGCGAGGAGGCGCAGGTCCCGGCGACGGCGGCGGGCGCGGTCGCGCTCGCACGCGAGGCCGGCGGGGGCGGTTGCGGCCAGGCGAGGCGGCGGCGGCCGCAGGCGTGAGGGGGCCGGTGCTGGTGGCTGCTGGGGACGCGGGGAGAGGGGAGCAGGCGGCGGAGGGCGCTGCGGCCGCGGAGGCGTGGCGGCGGTCGCGTCGCCGAGGGCAGGCGCGCGGGGACGGGCTGCTCGCGGGAGGTTGAGGAAGGAGCGGGGGACAGGAGGTGCCAGGGGTGGGGCCGTGGGGCCAGCGGGGCAGAGGTGGGGATCGGTGTGGCAGGGGGGGTTTGACCGCGTGCTGTGGGCGTGTGTTGTGTGAGTGCTGTGAGGGTGGGTCTGGTGAGAGGGGTGAGAGAGGAGGGGTGAGGGGTGACGTGTCAGCGTCTGATTGGAGGGGGTGAGGGAAGAGGTGAGGTGGCGCACACTGGTTGGGTGGGATGATGTGGCCAAAGGGGTGTGGGTAGAAAAATGGGTAGGTTTAGGATTATAGGTGGGACTGGTTGGACCGATTTAATTTCTGGGGCGGTCGTTCGGGTCAATCGGCCCGTTCGACTGCCCCGCTAAACTAACAAATATTTTTATTCATTTCAAACAAGGCTTTTGCAAACCGATACCGGGCAAAACAAAATATTCCGGCGACCCGGATTTTTGGCGTTTGAATAAAGACGAGGCGTTTGGAAACAAATCGGGCTTTGCAAAAATAGTTTTAAGCAAACAATGCATGATGATGACGATGCAATGCACAAATTCAACGCGATTTTCTAGTAGTGGTTTTGCGGGATGCCACAATTCGACACCACTAACAATGGATCTCGCCCTCGAGATCCGCCTCATGGTACCGGAAGGAAGGTCGGCGATCTGCGTCTTCTCGCATCGTGTAGATCCTCGCGACACCACTAACAAGGGTTGTTGTCCGTGATCATCGAGAGAACACTCCGGGAACAAAAGGTCGAAGGTAGAGGTATCAAACGATAAGGCCACCTCTAACTTCCATTAGAAGAGGGTAAAGTTACATTGATCCACCAGTTCGATGTACAGAGCGAACAGTAAGAGTCGGGTAGGGTGATCAGTCCATCCCGGACCCAACTATCAACTCGATACATGGGTAGGAGAATCAGGCAACTCAACTCTCGAGATCTAGACTGAAGATCTTCATAGGTGGTATCCGGAACAAAGGGATGCTGCCAGCAGAAATCGTATGAAAGACACACTGATTAGGTTCCGCGATGGTTCCATTGGCATGAACAACACATGCTCAAGGTTAACTCCAACTTCACCAATGCTCGTCCTTCTCACATGTTTTTCAACGACACTGATATCCAGCAAGGAACACATATGGATCATGAGCTCAAGAACAAAATATTGGAGGAAGGGTACAACAGACAAGTTGCCGATTGATGATCGTAGCACCTCCGTTACAAAAGGGAGAAAGCGAAACCCTGAAGGTACGACGGAAAATCCAACCACGAGAAATCCTGGACTCGAAGGAGAGATAAGAGAGTAGATTCAAAACACGCAGAGGTAAGAGGAGAATAGCAGAGGGGTAAGGAGTAAAAGCAGACCTAACCAGATCTATCCAACCGGTTTTAAAAAAATAGTTTTGACACTCTACTTCGGCCGTTAGCTAGGTTATCCTACAGGCTGGACTTGTGGGGTATCGCAACTGCTGAGCTCTGATACCACTCTGTAACACCCTCAGAATCGGACCTATGCAAGTTTGAGCAAAATTCGCCAAACCCGCATAGAAACGATTCAAAGGTGCCCACCAGGCACTTTCGTGCGGGTGGAAAACGAAGTAATAACATTACACAAAAGTCCTCGATGGGACCCACAGAACAGATATATATATAACAGCGACTCAAGAGTCAAGAATACGGATGTAATATACAAAGATCCAAATCACCTTGAAAAGGAGAGAGCGTCCGACTACGGACAAGATGCAAATGGGGCTAAGAGCCCTGAAGAATAACCAATGGCGTCCACAACCCTGCCCAGGCCAAGCCGGAAGGGTAACCCTGCTAACGACGTCGATCTCAAAACCTGCTTAAACAAAAGGGGTGCCGACAAAGGGCAAAGGAAAAAGAGGAGCGTCAGTACTGAGGCCAGTACACGGCGAGGCTAGAATTCGGCGGTCCTCGCCTACATAGGTATGGTGGACTGGAGCGGCAGCGGCAGCATGCACTAAACAACCTACAGAGACTCGATACAACTGACGGTTATCAGAGAGGGGTAAGAAATACCTATCCGGATCCAACCTGAGGCTAACACCAAACAAACCCATCCTGGTGTTTCCCCCTCGAGACCAAACGAGGAAGTCAACCGAGGAACTCTCACAGTTGGCAGTTTTATTTATTCAGTTATCGTTGCAGCAATTACTAGTCAGGTTTAGATAATCATCCTGATAAAATAAGCAGTGGGTCATTTAGTTAACCATTCCGTTATAGTTGCAGCAATTACTAATCAGATACAGATGGCATGATATAATCCCAAAACCCAGCAGTTGTTGGTACTTTTATTCAGCCATTCCGTTGTAGTTGCAATACTTACTAGTCAGGTACAATGGTCGCAAGCGACACGCCAAACAAGCAATTGTGGGCAGTATTAATTAGCCATTCCATTATAGTGAAGCTGATTACTAGTCATTATAAAGTCAATTGATAGCAATAAACTTTAGTTATGCTTGTCTATGGTCGAGATACTGTGCTCCAAGTCGTCCATAACCGCGGACACGGCTTTCAGAAAGTTTTAACCCGGCCGGGGTGCACAAATAGCAACACACACACGATCAACCTCGGAAAAACCAAATCAAAACCCAACGAGGTCTTCACGACAGAGCAATCACAAGATTCAGAAATATTTCAGGGGGCCACCCCTTGGAGTACACCCGCAACGAAGTAAGCTAGCTCCGAGACGGACCCGAGGTTTGTGGGGCCGGCGGTAAACGACAGCAGATCCCCAAACAGGGACTGTCGATACCACGTAAACGGGTCACAACTCCTAAACAGTACAGTGTGCTCCTCGCACAAACGTAAATAAAGCAGTAGCATGGCATAAGTACAGGATCGTAAATAAAACCTCAAACTAGTTTGTGGCCCCAAGAAATAAGACGGAATCAAGCTCTGGCTAAGGGGGGCCCATACTCCCCATATGTGGATAGCGCGATAAATCAAGGAACAGGTATCAAGTACTCGGGGTCCTACGGGACACAAGTGGGCGTTCGGAAACCAAATGTTATCTATCACCCACCGATGCCTCTGCTTACTTCAATTTTAGTTGTAACAGGAATTAAAGTGAACAATAAGTAAAACTATGATCATCTCCAACATCAACATGCGGCAATTACTTCAACACTGTGGCACTTGACGACACGCAACAACACTTGAGCAAGCGACTACGGCGCGCAAGTCCAACTATCTACCAAACAACAGGTATTAGGATGTGTCCGAGGCAATATAGGGCTGCAAGGGATATCACGGGTACGGAAAACTAAAGCATCGCAACACAGATAGCAATAGATCAACAGGAGGGGAGTAAATACTATAAAAGTAAGATAGGTAGAAAGTGGGAGATGCTCGCCTGAAAACATTGTCGAAGGGTTCAACCGAAGATCGGGGCAAAGCTCACATCAACTCAACGGCCTTATCCGCGAAGAAGCAAAACACTAGAAGAAACACCGGATGCAATATTTAATACAACGGCAGAAGATCGGCATGATGCATGTATGATGCATGGCATGGCAAGGTGCGATGCAATTAGGTCAGATTAGGCGGAACCGGGGCCCCGACATTTAATTAAACGGTTCAAGTTATTTAGAACCCCACAATTTAAATGTTGTTATAACAAGGCAAGATTCGATACCAGTTCGCTACACAAGTTTAAATGAGGCCGATATGTGACTGGATTTGCCCGCATATGGGCCCCATATTTAATTATTAGGTGAATCGACAAAAGGCCCCCCCAAACCACAGATATGCATGCGAGATGGCAATTAAATATGCAACAATTCATATAGTTGACCATTTATAAAATAGGGTTCTCGGAAAAGGGGTTCACACATTAGGGTCTCGACGGTCTTGGGGTTTCCGGGGTTCGGGGTTCGACAGGGTCCAGGGTCCGGTCTCGGGGTCCAGGGTTCTGACGGGGTCGTTCTCGAACTCCGGGGTTAGGGTCTCGGATCAGGGTAGTTCTTGTCGCGTCCGGGAAGCAGGTCCTGGTTCGGTGTCGGGACGTGTCGAATTCTTCCGGGCCGATGCCGTTCTTGTCGTCGCGACGGTCTTGTCGGGTTCTCAAGTCGGGTCGGTCTTGGCTTCGGGGTGAAGTGCTTGTCGGTCTCGTGGCGATCTTGTTGGAACCATATCGAAGGCCCTGATGTCGAGAAGATCTTGGCGTTCCATGAAGAAGGTCTTGACGCTTCGATCTGGTGTCGCCCTTCCGGTCTCGCGGGTCTTGGCGTCCTTTGGTTCCGACAGGAAGGACTTGGCATTTCCACGGGTCTTGGTGTTTTGACGGGGTTCTCGGCTCCGGTTCCACGACGGAGATCCTGAGGATCCACGCCGGCACACTTGGCGCCTTCTAAACCGACGGTCGGTCTCATGTCCAGGTAGGGGTGCTTGATGGTCCGAGAGGGGTTCTTGTCCGCGATTCTTCGAGCACCTTCGGGGTACGGGGATTTGATGGCGTCGAAGGAACCTGGCCTCCGTGGACCTGCGAGCGAGGCGGCAGCCCAGGAGATCCCCGAGGAGGTGGTCTTGCAGCCGGCAGGGGCAGGGCACGGGCATGCGGAGGCAGGGGCGGCGGGCGGCGACGAGGATCTTGGCGGCGACGTCGTGGGCCAGCGGGCACCGGAGGGCCGACGAGCGCGACGGCGGCCAAGGACGGGCGGCGCCGGCGAGGAGGGCTGCGCGGGCTCTGCCGGAGGAAGACCGAACGGGGCGAGCTCGGGGAGGACCGAGGCGGGGCGCGGCGGTCGGAGGACGGCGCGGGCTCGACGACGGAGGCGGGGAATGCTGGAGGGGCGGCGACGGCTCGGGCGCGCGCCTGACGGCGGCGAAGGCGAGGTTGGCGGCTTGGGGCGGCGCGGGGAGAGCGGGTCCGGCGGTGGGAGGCGGCGGCGCGCGCCTGGCCGGAGGCGGCGAGATGCAGCGAGGGCGGGGCGGTCTCGAGCGGCGCGCTCGCGGAGGACGGGGAGAGGAAGAAGCCGGCGAGGAGGCGTAGGTCCCGGCGACGGCGGCGGGCGCGGTCGCGCTCGCACGCGAGGCCGGCGGGGGCGGTTGCGGCCAGGCGAGGCGGCGGCAGCCGCAGGCGCGAGGGGGCCGGTGCTGGTGGCTGCTGGGGACGCGGGGAGAGGGGAGCAGGCGGCGGAGGGCGCTGCGGCCGCGGAGGCGTGGCGGCGGTCGCGTCGCCGAGGGCAGGCGCGCGGGGACGGGCTGCTCGCGGGAGGTTGAGGAAGGAGCGGGGGACAGGAGGTGCCAGGGGTGGGGCCGTGGGGCCAGCAGGGCAGAGGTGGGGATCGGTGTGGCAGGGGGGGTTTGACCGCGTGCTGTGGGCGTGTGTTGTGTGAGTGCTGTGAGGGTGGGTCTGGTGAGAGGGGTGAGAGAGGAGGGGTGAGGGGTGACGTGTCAGCGTCTGATTGGAGGGGGTGAGGGAAGAGGTGAGGTGGCGCACACTGGTTGGGTGGGATGATGTGGCCAAAGGGGTGTGGGTAGAAAAATGGGTAGGTTTAGGATTATAGGTGGGACTGGTTGGACCGATTTAATTTCTGGGGCGGTCGTTCGGGTCAATCGGCCCGTTCGACTGCCCCGCTAAACTAACAAATATTTTTATTCATTTCAAACAAGGCTTTTGCAAACCGATACCGGGCAAAACAAAATATTCCGGCGACCCGGATTTTTGGCGTTTGAATAAAGACGAGGCGTTTGGAAACAAATCGGGCTTTGCAAAAATAGTTTTAAGCAAACAATGCATGATGATGACGATGCAATGCACAAATTCAACGCGATTTTCTAGTAGTGGTTTTGCAGGATGCCACACCGCCGGAGGAAAGAAAGGCACCACCGCTACCCGTGTCACCGATGGTGGCTGGCAGCGATCAGAGACGCGGGAGAGCGATCTCCGCAAGCTTCGCGAGCGGGGCCTGATCCCGCAAGATAGGGAGGCCGTCAAACTCCCCGGCAATGAGGTAATCCCCCGTCCCCCATCTGGGTATCGGGTTATGTTTCTCGCCTTCGTTATGCGTGGGTTTTCTTTTCCAGTCCACGACTTCCTCCGTGGATTACTCCTTTTCTATGGCATTTAGCTTCACCATCTGTCGCCCAACTCTCTTCTCCACATTGCTTGCTTCATCACTTTTTGCGAGTGCTGGCTCGGCATTGAGCCGCACTTGGGCCTCTTCCGGAAACCTTATTCCGTGAAGAGGCAGTCTGGTTCGGATGGTGTATATCCCATTGGGGGTTGCATCATCTCCCTTAGTCCCAACCTTCTTTTCTTTTCCTTTTCCATGTCCGAATCTGTCCAGTACTGGCGGAGGCGATGGTTTTACATCCGCGACTCCGTAGGGCCTGGGCAAGATTTTGGTCTTCTTCCTTTTGACCCCTCCCAGATAATCGAGCCAAAAAGATCTTGGAAAAACAAAATCTTGGACGGCGAGGTGGCGGAGATAGAGGCCCTTTACCGTCGGGTGGAGGATCTCCAGCTGATTCCGGAGAAGGAGGTGAACGGCGTGGACATCATCCGGACGTTTCTTGAGCGTCGGGTGCAGCCTCTCCAAGCGAGGGCGCACCCGATGTTTATTTATTCTAGGCGCCGTGATCCGACGAGGGTTTTGGCTGAGAAAATCTCCGAGGGGGATCTTGACAGGGCCCTTCGCGCGCTGCTGAAGTTCAAGGCCGGAGAAAAAATCCCGGGGAAGTCGCTAACTCCTCCATTTTCTTCGACGTTGGCCGTACCGCAGGTGTAGATTCATGCGCGTAGCATTTTTCTGTTGACTGCATGTTTATTTACTTTGTTTGCTAACAAAGTCCCTTCTGGATTTGCAGAGCTTCAAAGTGCCGGGCATGGTGCCGCCAGTGCCCGAAAAGTATCCGAATGCTCCGGATAATGAAGTGGTGGAGTCCGTGTCCGAACTGCCGTCGGCGCGATCTCCGGCGGAGGATGCCGATGAGTCGAGTGAGTACCATACGCGCAAACGATCTCGGAGCTCCAGCGAATCTTCGGATGCCTCGACTCCTCCGACTCCCAGAAACCCTCTGGGCCTTGAGCGTCATAGTGATGGTCATGGAGGCTCTTCCTCTCCCATTCCTGCCATTCCTGTGCGAGCTGTAGCGCCGCACCCGCCAGCGAAGCGGAAGAAGAAAGAGAAGAAGGAAGAGAAAAAGGAGGAGAAGAAAGAGGAGAAGAGAGTTCGAAGGACTCCTCCTGTCTTCGACCTGAGCTCACTGGGCTCGTAAGTTTCTTGTTGTACTATTGTCCTTTTTCCTTCATGATTTTTTTGCACTGGTGCTGATTGCTTCGTATGCAGGCATTCCTCCCACGATTCCTCCAGTGATGGAGCGCGGGAGATGATGGGGGAGTCGAAAATTGCGTCTCCTCCTCCTCAGACGGTGGAGACTTCGGGTGGCGCGGCTCCGGATCCTCCGTTGCAGGAGGTGCAGGTGGTTGCGCCTCAGAATTTCGCCAGCAAGCCTTCGGAGTCGCCGTCGGAGCATGTAAGTACTTCTTCTTCGTACCACGGGGGGAGCCTCCGAGTGTCTTCATGTGCGAATTTTTGCTTGTACTCCTTTATGTTGGACGTAGCCCCCAAGTCCTTTTTCTTACTGCTATTTTCTTTTTCTGCAGCCTTTTCTGCAGGAGGCCAAGCGGCTGGTGCAGGAGCGTCTGGTGCTAGAGGCTAACCTTCGGCAGCTTTAAGGTACTTATTTGCCTTTTGGTGCTTTTTTCGTTTATTCCGGTCCTGCTTTCTGATGTTTCTTGATTTGAATGCAGAGGAGCATAATATTTCTCTCCGTGAGGTCGACGCTCTCAAGAAGAGCCTTGGTCAATCGGAGCAGAAGGCCGAAGCCGCCGTTGGCGCGAAGGAACGCCTCGAGCTAGAGCTGACTAAAGCAGCCGAAGAGAAAGAGCGTCTGCAGCAGGAGGTCGCGGATCGTGAGGAGCAGCTGGCCACTGTTGCGGCTGCTCATGAAAGAGAGGTAGCGGCGAAGCTCATGGCTGCTGCCAAGGCTATTTCGGGTGAGTGCTGGATTTGTGCTTGTTTCTTCATGCTTCGTGTCTTCTTCTGTGTTGCCTTTCTTCATGTCTTCTTTCTTATTTTTTCTCTCAGATGCCGCAGACATCGAGTTTGACCGCGGTGCTCTAGAGTACGGGAGTGCTCTAGATGATACTACTATGGCGGTCGAAGATCGCTACAGCACCGTCGTCAGCTCCCTTGCCAAGGCGAAGGAGGTCCTTGGCCGCTTCTACAAGGAGCTTGTTCCTAAGGGCATGGCCCTTGATGATGTGGATGCCCTGGCAGAGACGTTATCAGCCGAAGCTCCTGCGGCGTATAAGCGCAAGCAGAAGGGCATCGGCGCGTCCGTCGGGCTGGCGATGGCCTTGGCGGCTGGAGCGGAGCTGGATCTGCCCCAGATCACCTCCCGGATGCCGACGACTGCAGATGGATCCGAGGTAGCCTTTGCTGCCTACTCTTCTCGCTGCAAGCGATATGGGCCCAAGCTCATTGATTTGCTGTCTGAGTATGCACTACGGCAGCAGGGCGGGGCCAAATCTAGGCATTCTGACTCCAAGGCGACTCAGGGTGCCGCGTCTTAGGTGTTGTAGACGTAGGATAGTTTGTAGGCTGTTTTTGTTGTAAATATTTTGTAGAACACAGTCCTTGTGCCACGTTGTGGCCTTATATCTTTAATGAATTCTTCTGAGTTGTACTCTACCATTGTCTGAAATGTTTGTGTCCCTTCTTTTTCTGCTGCTCTAGGTTCCTTCGGGTGCCGACCCTGTTGACACCTCGCCTGCAGCGCAGCTGCGGCCATCTTTGGATGATCATTCTCAACTCGCTTTTCTTCGGGACCGTGTGCATAGTCTGGAGAGGGAGTTGCTCGGGTTGCGAGGTCATGCCGATGTGTGGAAGTCCAAGGCGAATCGTGGTGCAGCCAGAGAGGAGTACTTGATGGCGAAACTCTTCGGCTGTCTGAGCAGCTTCAGTGTAAGTTGTTCTTTGTTTCGAGCTGCAGCTCAATTCTTCGAGTGAGCCTGTTGGATTTGCCTCTTATTTTGTGCAAATGTCGCAGGTGCTAACCTTGCTCCTAGGGAAGAGAAAGAGCGTGTCGCTGTTCGGGTCAATTGCTTGACTCAGCAGGACATGGCGGCTGGCGGCTTCTTCTGGATGGATCGTGATCGCGCCATGGCTCTGGCGACGGTGCAGGATCGTGTGCATCAAGTTTCGCGGGTGCTTCGCCAAGTGCAGACATTGCTTTCCTCGGTGCTGCACGTCATGTTTCCTTTGGATGCCGTACCGACGAGCCTTGCGGGTCTTCTGTCGAAGTTTCGAAGCGTGAGCAATGTCAAGGAGTTGGTGCGGCAACCGGCTGCGTTGTCTCTTGTGAGGCTGCACCGGCCTGATGTAGATTTGGCCGTTGTGGCAGCTGGGCCCCTCTTCGGCCGGATTGTGGTGAATGGGACATGCGGCCACATTACGCGGCTGTAAGGCAGTATGCCGAACAGGTCGTAGATTTGTTTGAGCAGCGTGCTCAGGTTATTCTTCAACATAGGTAGTACCTGTAAAAAGAGATAAATGTAAAATTTGTATATTTCGACCGGGCGTGTTGTGCCCTTTGTAAAGGTTTGTTTGTTGTAAGCACGCAGTGCTTTGTTTGAGTACGTGTCCTTTTCGTTTTCCTGACGTTGTCAGCTACTCAGGTGTGCACGTCTGATCCTTAGTCGACGAAATCGTGCGGTGGGGGGAGCCCCCGAGTGCGTTTGCAGCGTAAAGTATGAGTTGCAAATAATGAACTGGAGTTTTGGGGAGAGACACTTAGCTTTATTTATATCGTAATGGAGGTAGTACATTGTTCGGCTGAATAGCCTTGTTTATAAGCCTTATTGAAAGTAAAGGGGGTAGGTAGCTAGGGGTAGAATCGTCGCAAGTGCGAGATGTTCCATGGGTTGGAGTATGCGACTCCAGACTCCACGTGCTTGAGGCGGTAGGCGCCACCTGGGATGACTTCGGTGATGACGTAGGGTCCTTCCCATGGTGACTCGAATTTCGTCGGTCGTTCTTGCTTGAGTCGCAATATGAGGCCTCCTTCGACGAAGGACCTTGGGCGCAGCCGGCGGCTGTGGTATTTGCGGAGACTCTGCTGGTACACCGCTGATCGAGCTGCTGCTATGTCTCTTGCCTCGTCGAGTGTGTCGACGGCATCTTCGAGTGCAGCCATGGATTCGGCTTCGCTGTAAGCGACGACCCGGGGGGCTTGGTGACGTACTTCGGCTGGTAGCACGGCTTCAGCTCCGTGCACCATGAAGAACGGTGTGTAGCCTGTGGAGCTGTTTGGCGTGGTCCGTAAGCTCCATAGGACGGATGCTAACTCTTTCGTCCAAGCTCCTGCTTTCCGTTTGAGTGGACTCATGAGGCGCTTCTTGATGCCAGCGCCGATTAGGCCGTTGGCCTTTTCCACTTGCCCGTTCGTTTGGGGGTGTGCCACTGAGGCGTATGTGATGTTGATCCCAAGGACTTCGCAGAAGTCCTGGAATTCCTTGGAGATAAAGTTCGATCCATTGTCGGTGATGATGCTATGCGGTACGCCGAACCTGTATACAATGGACTCGAAGAATTTGACGGCAGTTTTGCCCTTTTGATTAGTGACGGGCATGGCCTCGATCCACTTGGTAAATTTGTCGACTGCGACCAGGAGGTAAACGTGTCCCCCTTTCGAGGACTTTGGCAATTTGCCGATCATGTCGAGGCCCCATTGAGCAAAAGGCCAGGCTATGGGTATGGGTCTGAGCTCGAACCCGGGTGCGTGCGGTTTGTCGGCGAACCGTTGGCATCCATTGCATCTTCGGACGATGTCCTTTGCGTCGCTCATGGCCGTTGGCCAGTAGAATCCGGCTCGTAGAGCTTTGGCGACTAGGGAGCGGCTGCCTGCATGATGGCCGCAGATGCCCTCGTGGATGTCTTGGAGGATGGCTTTCCCGTCACCGATGGTGACACACCTTTGTAGTACACCCGTAATACTGCGCTTGTACAACTCGCCATTGATGGTGGTGAAGGCTTTTGACCGACGAGAGATGCGCCAGGCATCTGTCGGGCTGTCAGGCAATTCTCCATTTAACAAGAACTGGAGGTATGGCCGCGTCCAAGTTTCTTTGACTGCGATGACCTGCATTAGGTTTACCATGGCGACTTCTATGTCCAGTTTCTCGGGTCCTTCATGTCCTTCGGGCAGCGTAGCCCCCGAGTGTTCTGCTTCTTCGGGTGATCCCTTAGGGAATTTCCGCTTGATGGATGGCACGCAGATCTGTTCGAGGAACACACCTGGTGGCACCTTCGCGCAGGTGGAGCCGATGTTGGCGAGTCTGTCGGCTTCCTCGTTGCTTTCTCTTCCAACGTGCCGAAGCTCGCAGCCGTCGAATTCTCCTTCGAGTGCGTTGTAGAGCGCGCGATACGCGATCATGTTTTCGGCGTGTGCGTCGCACTCATTCATCGTCTGCTGGACGACGAGGTTGGAGTCACCGTAGATTACCAGGCGCGTTGCGCCGCATATCTTTGCCATCCTCATGCCGTGGATGAGGGCTTCGTATTCGGCCTCATTATTAGAAGCTCGGAATTTCATCCGAAGGACGTACTTCATCGTGTCGCCTTGCGGGGAGGTCAGTATGACTCCCGCTTCTGCTCCAGCTTCTCGCTTGGATCCGTCGAAGTGCATCGTCCATGACTGCGACATATCTGGGGTGTCCGGCAGCTGCAGCTCCATCCAATGTACCAGGAAGTCCGGAAGGACTTGAGATTTGATTGCGAGTCGCTTCTCGTAGACGATGTCCAAGGGTGACAGCTCGATGCCCCACAAGGCCACCCGTCCTGTGGCCTCTGGATTATTCAGGATGCTGTTCAGGGGTGCTTCGTTGACGACCATCACTTGGTGCTCCTGGAAGTAATGGCTCAGCCGTCGAGCCGTCATGAACATGCCGTAGGCGAGCTTCTGGTAGTGAGGGTACCTCTGCTTTGTTGGTGTCAGTATCTCGCTGAGGTAGTAAATTGGGCGCTGGACCCCGTGGGTCTTGCCTTCTTCGGGTCGTTCGACCACGAGTACGGTGCTGACCACCTGGTGTGTGGCTGCTATGTACAGCAGCAGGGGCTCGCGCTCCTTTGGCGTGACCAAGACGGGCGAGGTGGAGAGGAGCCGCTTGAGGCTTTCGAATGCATCGTTGGCTTCTGGTGTGCACTCGAACTTGTCTGCCTTGCGCAGCAGTTGGTAGAATGGCAGGGCCTTCTCGCCCATGCGGCTGATGAATCTGCTTAGCGCCGCTATTCGCCCTGCGAGCTGCTGGACGCCTTTGAGGTTTTTTGGCTTCTCCATTGCCATGATGACTCTGATTTTCTTCGGGTTCGCCTCGATCCCTCGCTGAGAGATGAAGTACCCAAGCAGCTGACCCGATGGGACGCTGAAGGCGCACTTTTCCGGGTTGAGCTTGATCCTATAGAGATCAAGGTTGTCGAACGTCTCGCGGAGATCGTCGATAAGTGTTCTTCCGTCTTTGGTTTTTATCACTATGTCGTCAACATAGACTTGGACGTTGCGACCGATCTGGTCCTTGAGGCAGGCCTGCATGCATTGCTGGTACGTAGCACCTGCGTTCTTTAGCCCGAAGGGCATTGTGTTGTAGCAGAATACTCCGAACGGTGTGATAAACGCCGTTTTCTCCTGATCTTCGACCTTGAGTCGAATTTGGTTATAGCCTGAGTAGGCATCGAGGAAGGAGAGTTTCTCACAACCTGCAGTCGAATCGATGATCTGATCGATCCGAGGAAGAGGGAAGTGGTCCTTTGGGCAATGCTTGTTTAGTGACGTGAAATCCACGCACATCCGCAGGATGTCCGTGTCCTTCTTTGGGACCATGACTGTGTTTGCCAGCCACTCGCTTTCCTTGATTTCCCTGATGAAGTCTGCAGCGAGTAATCTGTTGATTTCCTTGCCGATGGCTTCGGCTCGTGGTTCGGACAGTCTCCGGATGGACTACTTGACTGGCTTGGTGTCTGGAAGGACGTTGAGTGCGTGCTCGGCGAATTCCCTGGGAACTCCTGGCATGTCCGCAGGACACCAGGCGAAGATTTCCCAGCGCTCACGGAGGAATTCGACGAGCGCGCCTTCCTATGCGGGGCTGAGGTCGTTGGCAATCAACGCCGTCTTGGAGGCGTCGGTCGGATGGACCTGCACCTTCTTTGTGTTGATGGTGGAGTCGAAAGACATGTCAGGTGCGTTTTGCCTTGTGACTGGGGGTGCTCCATTGTCCGTCACCTCGCGGAGCCTTACGAGTTCGTCTTGCATGCCGAAAGACTGGGAGATTTTGTTGAAATCCCTGTCGCATTGGTCCGATCGGGTGAAGCTCCCGTGGACTGTAATGACGCCCTTTGGTCCTGGCATCTTGAGTAGTAGGTATGCATAGTGTGGGACAGCCAGGAACCTTGCAAATGCTACACGCCCCAGGATGGCGTGGTATTGCGACGGCCAGTCCACCACTTCAAATTCGAGTCGCTCCTGCCGGAAGTTGTCCGGCTTCCCGAAGATGACGTCGAGCCCTATTTTTCCCAGGGGGAATATCCCCTTCCCTGGAACGATGTCGTGGAACGTTGTGTCTGACTGTTCCAGGCTGCATTGCGGGATTCGCATTGCCGCTAGAGTGCTTGCGAACATTAGGTTGATGCCGCTGCCGCCGTCCATAAAGACGCGACTCATCTCGAAGCCTCCGATCTGCGCCTCCAGCACCAGGGCAGCATGACCTGGGCGAGGGATCTGGCAAGGGTGATCCGCGCGAGTGAATGTGATGCAGGACTCCGATCCACTGAGGTACTCAGGGATTGCAGGCGGAGTTGCTACAGCCAAGTTGATTTGTCGGGTGATTTTCTTCTGCACCCTATTCGTGGGGCGTCCCTTCTGGATCATGTTTAGTGCTCCTTTCGGTGGGGGGTACCCGTTTCCAGCGTTGTTCTGTGTTGGTGCGACTGGTTGGTTTGGGCTTCCAATAGGCGGCGGTGGAGGAGCTCCGAGCGCTATTTCTCCTGGCGCAGGTGGGTTTCCGAACGTAGGTATTGGGGCCTGTTGCCTCACCTGCACCATGCTTTCGCTGAGTTTCTGGAACTCGCGACAGTCCTTGAGCATATGGCTGGCTTTCTTTTTGCCATCCTACTTGTCGATGTAGAAGTGGATGGTGCATGGACCCGAAAGTTTGTCGTATGCTGAGGGTCCATTGTCGCGGTCGCGGCGTTGCCACGACTGTGCCGGGCGTCCGTTGTCGTGGAAGTTTCCGCCGCGGTATCCTCCGCTGTTGCGGCTGTTGTCGTTGCGGCGGTCGGCGTAGCCGGCCGCGACCATGTCGGGTCCGTCGCGGTCCTCGTAGACGCGCGATCTCCTCTTGCCGCGGTGTTCCCGTCTTTGGCCGTAGTCGTCCTCTTCATCCGATTGTGCTTGGTGAATGCAATCTTCGCTGTCCGCCCACCTGTTGGCGATGTCCATGAGGTGGTCGAGTGTCTTGGGCTTGACGCGCCCAAGTTCCTCCTTGAAATCTTGGCGTTTGATGCCGTCCCTGAAGGCGTCGATGGCCCTCTCTTCGGAGATGTGTGCTGTGGAGTTCTTGGTGGTAGACCAGCGTAGTATGTACGAGCAAATAGATTCACCCGTTCTCTGAGTGCAGGCTCGCAACTCTTCGATTGAGGCGGGCCTCTTGCTGGTGCCCTTGAAATTTCGGATGAAGCTGTAAGCTAGCTCCTCCCAACTTCGGATGGATCCTGATGATAGGCTGCTGAGCCAGACCCGCGCCGCGCCTGTCAGCTGCAGTTGGAGGCATTGCATGGCGGTTTCTTTGTTGCCGCCGTGAAGCTTGACGGATGACAGATGGTCACTGAGCCAGGATTTTGGATCTTGCGTGCCGTTGAACTTCGGAGTATCCGAAGGAAGCTTGAAATTGCGTGGCATCTGCGTTCGCCGAACAGATCTGCTGAAGCATCGAGCTCCGCAGAGTTCTCCTTCGTTTCGTCCATCTCGGATTCAGACGAGCATACACGTTTGGCTTGTGCTTTGTCGATTTTGCGCTGTGTAAGCGCGTCTCTGGCGTCGTAGTCGCGTTTATGGCAATGCGAGCTCTTCTTCCTTCGAGGAAGGTCGTGTTCCTCTTCTTCTTCGGATGAAGGGGTAGGGCTCCGGTCGCGCCTGTCCGGAGCTTTCTTCTTCGGCTCCGCAGGAGCGTCTTCGTGGAGCGCAGCTCCGACGAGTCCGAGTCCGGTGAGTGCGGACTTATGCATGGCTCTCTTCGGGTCCCCCTCCGGAGGTGGGTGGGCTGCGAGATACGCAGTGGCTGCCATGATCACAGCTTGCGGTGTCTTCGGGATAATGTTGCCGTCGGCATCCATATCCATGAACGATGTGTGGAGAGTTCGGGTCACATCACGGCGTTCCCTGGGATCCATGTTCTCCACCCGAGAGCGGTGCTTGTTTCCCTGGTTTCCATTTGTGCTAGAGCCGGGTGCCATGGCGGAGAGCGCAGATCGTCGCGCGCTGGACTCAGAGGCTGCTTGCTTGCGTTTGTCGAGCGTCTCCTGCATCTTGACTTACTTCTTGTGCTCCTCGATGAGGAGGTAGTGGTATGCCATCAGTAGCTCACGTGGGGAGTCTACAGGCAGGACTATGTCGCCTGCTACGGCACGGCGTGCCTGGACCCATCCTTCTTTGCTAAGTTGGATGAGGTGGCCGTTGTTTTCCCCGTTGGGTGGGGGGACTGGCTTGTTCTGTTCCCGCCGTTTTCGCCGTTTCTGTCCTGCGAGTTGGGGTTCGTGTTGGGCGGCGGGTTAGGCGTTTGCTGCTCCTGGATGACTGCGGCGCATTGGTAGCGCTCGTAGATTGGTCCGCAGCTGCCGCAACTTTCGGACCCGGAACCGTAGGTCCCTTCATCCGTAGGTCCCTTCATCCGAAGGTGCACATATCAGAGTTGCAGCTGTTGCTGTCGTAGAACTCATCTATCGATGGTGATGTGCGCAACACAGGGTGTGGAGCCCACGAGGCGGGCCTGATTGATGGCACGGGCACCCGCTCAGGAAGGCGGAGGGTGCCAATTTGTCCCACCTGGAAGCAGAAGCTCCCGAACAAGATTTCGAGTCCGTCGCCTACGGGCTCGAAATCCTTCATGGTGGCCGGCGAGTGGGCGGTGAAGTCGAAAGCGCCAAAGAGGAGACGATTCTCCGTCGCCGCAGAGTTGTAGATCGATCGGGTCGGGACCGTCACGATCGCACAATCAGCAGCCCCGTTTCCCACAGACGGCGCCAATTGACGAGGTTTCGACTCTTCAATGCCCATTGTTATGGACTTTGGGTTTTGGAGAAGATGGGGATGCTGGAGATCGTGGAACGGTTAACAGACAAGCAACCGGGAGACACGAGATTTACCCAGGTTCAGGCCCCCGAAGGGAAAACCCTACTCCTGCTTGTCTGCTCTTGATTACGGCGGAACCGAAGGTTACAGGGTGCGCAGATTCGATCTGGCGTGGTGGTGTGTATGCGAAAGTATGAGTCGAGAGATCTAGGCCGTGCCCTCCTGGCCTTTATATAGACTTAGGCAGGTCCCGGGCATAGTCCTAGTCGGTTACAGGTTCTAGAGTTTTACCCCTTTGAATTTCCTATCTACTCTAGTCTTGCTCTCCAAGGATCCGAAGGCGTTATGGGCCAGGGCCACCCGAAAATCTTCATGGGCCGACATACTTCCGCCGTGGGCCTTCCTTGGGCTGGACTAGGTATGCTGAGGTCACGCACCCGTAGGGTACAACCATGTCAACTGGAGCTTCTCCGGTGAGCAGTAAATGGAGGTGCCACCCTCATGCGACTCGCCACAGTTTTGTGCGTCGAGAAAAAAAAGAAGAAATACAAATAAAAGAAAGGACAACACTCAGCGTCCCCCAGACGATATGAAAATTTCATCGTCCTCCTTCCCCTGACGACACGTGTCCTTTCTTCCCCCAAATTCCCGCTTTTGCTGCAAACGTCTAATTTTTGCTACAAATATTCCCGCTTTTGCTTCTGAAGCAAAAAAAACGATTCGTTTTAGAAAATAGAACGTCTCGCCGGAAACATCGCCGGAGACCTCGCCGGAGACCATGCAGCAAAATAATTGTGCTAATGCAGCAAAACCGACTTCGCCGGAGACATCGTCGAAAAAAACTCAACGGTGACTCTCGTCGGAGACCTTGTAGCAAAAAGTTGACACAGTTGTAGCAAAACCACAAGACGGTTGTAGCAATAAAGTTCTTGTAATGTAGCAAAAATCCTACTTCGCCGAAGACATCGCCGGAGAATTTAGCCGGAAAACCTCGTCGGAGAACTTGTAGCAAAATTTATATGGTATTGTAGCAAAATAAAAAAATAGAGATAGCAAAAAATATATATCAATGTAGTAAAATCGAAGAATTTGTATGAATTTGTAGCATCGGCTGGTAGACTTTGTAGCAAACGTTGGTGGGATTTGTGGCTATGGTGGTCTGCCATTGCAGCAAACAACTGACAGGGCCATGGCAGCACTCGATGGTCAGCGCAGGCGACTCACCACTCGATGGCAGCTCCGGCAGGCGGGGCGCGCGCGGAGGGGCCCGCCAGCGTCGGTGGCGGCCCGAGCGAAGGCGGACGGCGGGGCGAGCCGGCGGCGGCCGCAGAGGACGCTGGGCGCCGGTGGCCGGCCAGAGGAGGAGGGAGCCCGCGGCGCGCGAGGCTCGGGACGGCTCGGGCGAGCGCGGGTCCGGGCGAGGGGGAGAAACGGCGGCGGTGAGGCGAGCTCGACGGGGTGGTCGCTGGCAGAGACGGGGCAGCTCGGGGAGGCAGGCGGCGCCGGCGGCGAGGGGGGTCCGGAGGAGAGCGAGGCCGGGCTTGCAGAGGCGACGGCGCGGGCTGGCAGCGAGGTGGAAGGCAGGCGCCGGAGACGGGGGGAAGCGCATCGGAGGGGTGCTGCTGAGGGTGGCGACGAGGTGGGGAAGGCGGTCTGGCGGCGAGAGGCGGGAGGCGCGGCCGGCGGAGGAGCGGCGAGGGAGGACGTGGAGGAGCGGGGCGGTGGGGAGCTTGATGGAGGGGGGCGCCGGGGCGCGCGAGGTGGAGGGCCGCGGTCGGCTACGAGGCGGGGCTCGGGCGACGCTCCGGCGGAAGGGAGGCGGGGAAGGACGGCGTCCGGCGGTCGCTGGCGAGGGGGAGCTCCGTGCGGCGGCGGGGTTGGGCTCGCGAGCGGGAGGAAGGAGGCGCAGAGAGGAGAGAGGGGCGGGCGCGTCGGTGGGTGAGTGGTGGGCCAGAGTGGTGGGCCAGAGGGGGATGCGCGGCAGCAGGAGCGAGCGACCAGGACGATCGGAACACGGGATCGTCCGGGGGACATGAATCATTTTCCTAAAAGAAAACGGTGCTGATATGTGGGCCCCACGTCTAACACCAACTCAGCATGCACTTACGGTTGGGTCCTACTACTGGTCAGATCTGCCATCAGCGCGGCGTTAAACAAAGATTGGTGCTATTTGCTGCGGGCTGTCCTAGAGTTGGTAGATGTTAGAAAATTACCAGAATCGCTCGCAAAGACGCGGCCCCAATTGTGGGAGTTTTGTGTAATTTAGTCCTCTACGTATGTACACTGACAAGCACGGCCGGTGAGCCTCGTCCAACCTCGAGTCCTCGACCACCTACCTATTGAACCATCTGTGTGCAGGTTGATCCAAATAAGGAGACATGGGTTTAAGGTTACGCCGGAAACCAAGCCTGCGTGCTTCCGGGCGCCGCACCCGGAACAAACTAAACAATTCTACACGTTTACATCACGTGGATCATATTCACATGGCCGCCGTTCATTGCCAAAAGAAAAAGAAAAGGCCGACTGTGTGCAGAAGTAGCTAAGGTTCCTCGACACTGAACCGTAGGAAAATGCCGTCTAGGAAAGACACTTGGTGAAAAGGGAGGTAGGAAACGCTTCGCGTCGCCCCCCCGTGGGCGACCGAAGCGGCGACTCCCAACCCTACCCGCGCGCTCCTCCGCTCCCTCCCTCCCGCCGCCGCCGGCGTGAGCCGCCGGACAAAGCTCGCGCGGCGCCGGCGGCGCCGGCCTTTCTCTACCCGGCGCGGGGTGCTCCTGGACGGGGCGGCGAGGCCTCGGCGCGCGGTGCTCTTCGGCGGGAGGTGGCGTGGACTGGCGCGGCGTTTGCCGGCGCGCGGCGTCGGGGCGACTCCCTGCATCGTGAGGCGGCGGCGGGTGGGGTGGCTCGCGGCTGTTGTGGCCGAGGCGACGGTGGCCCGAGCTCGCCTCGACCTGCAGATCTCGGGCGCAGCGGCGGCGGTTTGCAGCTGCGATGGCCCCTCCTCTCCGGCTTGGCGCTGCTGGGGCGAACCGGGGCGGGCTGGATGGTACCAGGCGGAGCTGGCCAGGACGGCGGCGCCCTGCCATCGGCCCAGATCTGGGCCCATTCGGGCCTGATTAGGGCTGGGCGGGCCTGTTGTCCTACAGGGTTTCAGGGGCTCCAAAAGGAGCCCACCCCTTGGTCCTGATGGGACTGAGGTGCTGGATCCGGGCTGACGGGCCTAGATCTGGTAACCGCCTGGCAGCTCACCTCTTGAGCTGCGGATTTGACTTGTGTGTCTCGTCATTCCGATCTGTCTAGAGCCTGTCTGGCTGGTTTGCCCGGGTACACCTGCTCCGAGGGTGGTGTTGTTGTGGTCTATTCCACGCGGTGTGTGCGAGGTCGTGGACGCTGGGGCGGCGGCTCCAGAAGGTGGACTGCGCGGGCATGTCTCGGCGGCGGGGCGACGTGGCAGTGGTGGTGGCTCGTCTCTCTGGACCACGAGGGTGGCATGGAGCGGGCATCGGGGACTCCTGGCGGTGGCGGCGCCCAGATCGCGTGTTAGAAGCTCGGCTCGGAGCTCGGTGGCCTAAGGAACTAAATATGGCGAGAGTTTTTCCGGGCGAAATCCCAGCGCCTCGGCGCCGATGACGGCGATGCCTGTGGGTATCGTGACCCTCTTGAGGGCGTTGTCGTGGCTACCCTTGCCTTTTTTGAGCTCCGGGTGAAAACCCTAGACCCTTGTGGTCTCGACGGCGGCGGCGCTTGCTGTGTCGTTCCCTTCCTGGAGGCGGCGTCGTGGAGCTCGGGTTCCTTAGGCTCGACGTCTTCGGTGGCAAGCTAGTTGCTTCTTAGGCCTAGTAGTTTTATCTTTGATCTGCTTGTTAGAGGTTTCCTCATCACCTTGTATCAGTTTGGCCGTGTGGCTTTATTTATAAAGCAGGCGAAAGCCTATTTCGAGGAAAATGCCGTCTATTTCTGCGTTTTCTTCCTGCATGGAAATGTATCAGGAGAACAGATCGAGCAAAGGGAAGATCGGCCTGGGACGAGTGTTCATATATACTGCGATTACGATCGATCGAGCTGGAGCTAGCTTGGCTAGGTACAGCTTGGGTTTCCAGCAGCGGACCTGCACCGCCCTTGCCTCTCTCTCTCTCAAGTCCGAGCTCTGGATGTTCCTACTGTTGGAAATTTGCCTCAACTGCTAGCTAGGCACCCGTTTCTAAAAGCAGGAGCCGATTGATTGTTACGCGCGGGAAGGCGCACACTTCAACACCCAATAACACAAGGATATACCGATCCGTGAAATATAATTAATTCTCTGCGTGCGAGACTTTTTAACATGGCGTGTGCTGCAGCTCACGCGAGCTACCGGGGCCCTGTCAGCCGGGCGGGCGGGCGTCTGCGTGTAAATACACACTACGGCTGTGCGTGGATTAAGCGCTTAATTACCGTCAGAAATCCTGGCATGATCCGCATCGGGTCTTGCCGCTTGCTTACCTCGAGCGCTATGCGGATTTTGGCGCCTTCTATCTGGTCTGTTTAAGCTAATTACTGCACTTGTAAGTGCAAGTGTGCTGGTTACTTAATCGTCGGATTGTTCAGCGCGTTTGTGCGAAATCTGCGCATCTGCTCCTTTTGTTTTGGATTGTGTACGATTCAAGTTTCAGGAAATACGATTCAATTCTATTCAGAGTATCATAGTATTCAATTGAATTATTCTGCAGCCAGCCAGCAGCCGTCATGAGACTAGAGTGGTTTGTATCTGCCAAGAAGAAGCACACAAAAATATGATCCCAGCAGACTCTGCTTCGGACCAGCTTTGACTCCGCCGCTTGATCGACCAAAATCCCCGGATCTGTCCTTATCAATATACCAGTGCTGTTACTATTTTCGAATGGCCCACTGTGAAAAGGTAAACGTCTTTTTGGTTAAGGAAATTCTTATATAGACTCAAAGCCATGAATGGAATTTCCATCCTTACTTCAAGAGTCGACCCAGGCTATACGTTCTTCTACGGCAACTTCGACATGTAGAAGCGGCGACGGCCTTTTTAATGTTTTAGTTTATTATCTAGTAATAATATACTTTTAATTTCGACGTAATCCGCCTATATTCGCCCATCTTTAATGAAATCCGCCTGAATTTATCAAACTCGTTCGAAATTTAGCCGAACGCGGGAACTCGGCCTGGAAATGCGATTGAGAAACTCGGCTTTCTCATGCCGAAATCAAGTTTGGTCCGAGCAAGATCATCAGGTTCATCATGTGTCTCTTCTTCATCCTCCCCTTCAGCATCCCCCATGAAAATATCTCCGTACTCAGGAAAACCATGATAGTTGTCATCCTCCTTCTCTTCTTCATTCTCTTCCATTATAACCCCTCTCTCTTCGTGCTTGGTCCAACAATTATAACTGGACATGAAGCCAGACTTCAACAGATGGCTGTGAAGGGTTTTTGAGTCAGAGTAATCCTTCTGATTCCTATATCCATTACATGGACAGAATACAAAACCATTGCGCTTGTTTGAATCGGCAACACGAATGAATTCATGCACGCCATTAATGAACTCGCCAGAGCGTCGGTCAGTACCGTACATCCATTCCCGGACCATCTGCATTATAGTAAAAGTATATCAAAAACCATTACACAACATGATAAAATTATTACAAGTTATATTGAGAGCTTCTAGAGCATTAATTTTGAATTTTAAAAAATTTACATACACCACTTTGTGAATTGGAGAAAACAATTAACATGATAAATATGGAGTTTTTTATTATTGTTCTATCAGTGAAAACCTCGTTCCATTCTAAGCTCTGAAATTCTAAAATTACACATTTCAATTTTCAGTAACTATGTGCCTAATCAAAATTTGTTACACATATATATCAAAATCCTTCTAGCTACTTCTAGAGCATGCATGCATTTGATCCATATCTCTATACTTCTAGAGTATTATAGAGCTAAAGTAGCAATAAGAGATGAAAGAATGAAGTTCTAAGCTTTTAAAGCTTTGGATTTAGGTGTTGCAAACTAAATCTTGAGAAAAAAATAGCATGAACTCTCTTGCTTCTTTGAGAAAAAGGATCATCATATGCTTTAGGACAGCAGGACAGGAGGCAGAATATATAGTCGTGAACAACTAGTCCTGGGCCGTAATACGACCCGGGACTAATAGTCCACGAAAGGACCAGCTGGCCTGCTTCAGGTTATTAGTTTCGGGCTGTATTACGGACCGGGACTAATGACCTGATCCGGCCCGCGATTAGTCACTACGGCCGTTTCTAGCCGTTAGAGGCCTCATGGCCCGGAACTAGTGCTCCCACTAGTCTTGTTCACATCGAACCGAAGATGGTTTTTCCATTAGCGAAGGGAGATCGGCCTGGGACGAGAGATCATATATACTGCGATTACGATCGATCAAGCTGGAGCTAGCTTCGCTAGGTACAGCTTGGGTTTCCAGCAGTGGACCTGCACTGCACTGCACTTGCCCCTCTCAAGTCTCAACTCTGGATGTTCCTACTGCTGGCAATTTGCCTCACAACTGCTAGCTAGGCTCGCATTATCTCCTGCTCGAGCAGTCCATCCACATGCCCCCGTTTCTAAAAGCAGGAGCCGATTGATTGTTACGCGCGGGCAGGCGAACACTGCAACACGCAACACCCAATAACACAAGGATATACCTACCGATCCGTGAATTATAATTAAATCTCTGCGTGCTGCAGCTCACGCGAGCTACCGGGGCCCTGTCAGCCGGGAGGGCGGCGTGTAAATTCAGTGCGGCCGCGCATGGATTAAGCGCTTAATTACCGTCAGAAATCCTGTCATGATCCGCATCGGGTCTTGCCGCTTGCTTTACCTCGAGCGCACGGCCAGTATGTATATATCGTGGTCAACTCGCGCTATATGCGGATTTTGACGCCTTCTATTTGGTCTGTTTTAGTTAATCACTTACTTAATTCACTTGTAAGTGCAAGTGTGCTGGTCAGGTTACTTAATCGATCCAATCGTCGGATTGTTCAGCCTGTGCATATCTACTCCTTTTGTCTTGGATTGTGTACTATACAAGTTTCAGGAAGAGCATGCAGGAGTATGTATCATCATACTATTCAATTGGATTCTGCAGCCAGCTAGCAGCCGTCATGAGACTAGAGTGGTTTGTATCTTATCTGCCAAGACCAAGAAGAAGCACACGAAAATCTGATCCCAGCAGCAGCAGACTAGACTCTGCTTCGGACCAGCTTTGACTCCGCCGCTTGATCGACCAAAATCACCGGATCTGTCCTTATCAATATACTAGTGCTGTTACTATATATTTTGGAATGGCCCATTGAGAAAAGGTAAACGTCTTTTTGGTAAATGAAATTCTTATATCGACTCAAAGCATATGGAGTAGTACAATGTAAACGATAGTACAACCGACCGAAAAGAGTTCACATACTGAGCCATTGTGTACATGAATATATAATACCACCTGATCACTTGTGACTCTAAATAGAACCCCATTTCCCTCCCCTCACCCTCTCTCTCTCTTCGCTACAGTAGCTAGGGTTTCTCCGCGCCGGACCGGGCCGATCCCGAGCCTCTCCGGCGGCTTTGCCGGCCGGAGATGGCGGAGGAGAGGCGCCGGGAGTAGTTTAGGGTTGGTTTTGGCTTTATGCCCGTAGTCTTGGAGCGAGATTCGGATACTGGCCAGATCTAGATCTTAGGGTTCCGCCACCGTCGGTTTCCTCCTCCGGTCGGAGTTGCTTGTGGTGGTTCGGGCCACCGTCTCCGCTAATAAGGCTGGGTGGTCCTCCGCCGATGAGGTTCCACGACCCTATTCTTCTGTGCCTGGACGGCCGAGGTGGCGAGGAGGTGCGGTGTTCTGGGCGGTGAGCGGTGTCTTCGTCTCTCCTGGCCGGCCGTGGTGGCGAGGAGGTGAGATGGAGACTCTTCTTCTTCTTCAGCGGTGCGAGGACGGTTCGTCGGCTTTTATGGCTAGGGTGCCTTGGAAGCATTTCGTCTGCTTCAGGGAGCCATGGCGGATCTTTTGTAGGGAACGGTGTCTGCGGCGTCCTAGGGTGGAGAAGTCCTCTGGAGCTTCTCTCTGACGTCTCCCTGGTGGTGGGTCTCGCCAGCACGCCAGACTCAATGGCAGTAGGGCTGCCGCTCCTCTGCTGCTCTGCTCCTCTCGTCGTTTGCTTCCTGTGGCAAGGATGCTCGCCGGCGGCGGAGCTTCGTCGTTCTGGAGGAGGATGAGGACGAAGGACTTGATTGCTTTTTCAAGTTTCTTTTTGGGTCCTCAATGCAATTTCCTAGGCCTCTGTGTAATTTTTATCTTTCTAGCTTTTTTTACTCCAAGAACTATTATGCAGCATATTATGTCGAATGCTTTGCACCCGTTCAACGTTCAAAAAAATATATATATAATACCACCTGTAGTGGAGGAGAATTTCTTCCTTCAATAAAAGGCCCACAATAGTATTGCCAAATAGCCGTTCAAACCAACATAAATCATGCTGCTTCCATTCCATCAGGGTTTGGGTTCTTAATTAGTTTGCATATCACTACTCCGCAGGTGTCAACCAATAGACATAAGGAAATGTTCTTAACATTTTCATGCTTCTAACAAAAAACGTTAACCTTTTTATTTTTCAATTCACAACATTCTCAATACAAAAAAAATAGGGGAAAAAGTACTCATTTAGTCTAACTTAGAGTGATAATATGTGTATATATTATTAGTCAAAGTTTTCCGTTTGGAGCTTTGCATGGTTCGTCTTGCACATAAATTATGGGGCGTGGCGGCGTGTACGAGTCCTTGATTGATTACTGAAAAGTGTCTGGACTATTTTAACTTCTCGCATCTGTGGCTCAGGATGTTATCAACTTGTCTGCCTTGCTGCAAAACTTTAGAGAGGTTACGGGGCTTAAGACAAATGTGGCCAAAAGCTCTGTTTCCCCATCAGATGCGTTGACATTGATCTCCCAGCCATGCTCGCGAATTTTCCTGCCATGATGGCTCAGTTCCCCATCAAGTATTTGGGTCTGCCACTTTCTCTTGGTCGTATTCGTCGGGTCGATCTGCAGCCTTATATCGACAAGGCGGCGTCTCGTTTGAACCCCTGGAAGGCAAGGTTCCTCAATACTGCTGGATATGCCTCTCCGGTGAAGTCTGTCCTGTCGGCTATGCCCATTCACCTTCTCACAACTATAAAGGTGGACAAGGCCACCCTTAAGGCTTTTGACAAGATTCGTCCTGGTATGCTATGGGCATGTAAAACCTCCGTTACTGGTGGGAAATGCAAAGTTTGCCGGTCTAAGGTTTGTCGTCCTAAAAAGCTTGGAGGTCTCGGAATCTTGGGTCTGGAAAATTTCGGGTGTGCCTTGCGTCTTAGATGGCTTTGGCAGGAGTGGGTGGCACCGGAGAAGCTTTGGGTTGGCCTCGAAACCCCCAATGACGACATTGACAGACGAATGTTCAATGCGGCTACCAAGGTCACCATCGGTGATGGCCGTAGGGCCTCTTTCTAGTCCTCTTCTTGGCTAATGGGGGCTAGCCCGAATGAGGTCGCCCCTAAGATCTTTGAGGCTTCGAGGAGAAATAACAGATGTGTTCAGGACGCTCTTGCGGACAACAAATGGATTGCTGACATCTCGGTCAGTACCTTCACCGTCGAGCATATATCCCAGTTCATCACCTTAGCCGGGCTCCTCCAGGGCGTTACCCCAACTCCTGGGACCGTGGACATGATATCTTGGACCCTTACTCCCAACGGCGTGTACACTGCCGGGTCAGCTTACATGATATCTTGCACCCGTTCAACGTTCAAAAAAAAATATAATACCACCTGTAGTGGAGGAGAATTTCTTCCTTCAATAAAAGGCCCACAATAGTATTGCCAAATAGCCGTTCAAACCAACATAAATCATGCTGCTTCCATTCCATCAGGGTTTGGGTTCTTAATTAGTTTTCATATCACTACTCCGCAGGTGTCAACCAATAGACATAAGGAAATGTTCTTAACATTTTCATGCTTCTAACAAAAAACGTTAACCTTTTTCTTTTTCAATTCACGACATTCTCAATACAAAAAAAGGGGAAAAAGTACTCATTTAGTCTAACTTAGATTAATAATATGTGTATATATTATTAGTCAAAGTTTTCCGTTTGGAGCTTTGCATGGTTCGTCTTGCACATAAATTATGGGGCGTGGCGGCGTGTACGAGTCCTTGATTGATTACTGAAAAGTGTCTGAACTATTTTAACTTCTCGCATCTATGGCTCAGGATGTTATCAACTTGTTTGCCTTGCTGCAAAACTTTAGAGAGGTTACGGGGCATAAGACAAATGTGGCCAAAAGCTCTGTTTCCCCATCAGATGCGTTGACATTGATCTTCCAGCCATGCTCGCGAATTTTCCTGCCATGATGGCTCAGTTCCCCATCAAGTATTTGGGTCTGCCACTTTATCTTGGTCGTATTCGTCGGGTCGATCTGCAGCCTTATATCGACAAGGCGTCGTCTCGTCTGAACCCCTGGAAGGCAAGGTTCCTCAATACTGCTGGATATGCCTCTCCGGTGAAGTCTGTCCTGTCGGCTATGCCCATTCACCTTCTCACAACTATAAAGGTGGACAAGGCCACCCTTAAGGCTTTTGACAAGATTCTGTAGGGTTCGCAGCATAGAAAACAAAAAATTTCCTACGATGTGAACTATATACCAAGATCTATCTACTAGATACAAACAACGGGCGGATGTATATCCGTAGAGAACATACCCTTGAAAACCGACAAAGCTTAACGAGTTCAACTCGTGGTTGATGTAGACGATCTCTTGCCGATCTCAAGATCGAGAGGAAGTCCTAGCGCCGCAAATCAGCAGCGCATCCGTGCTCGCACACACGTTCGAGGCACCGAGCAACCTCCGCCTCCTCGCTCCAGCGATGCAGCGGAAGCACAACTCTTTCTTGCCGAATAGCCACCGGGAACATGTATCTCGCTAGTCCGAGACCATGGGGGATAAATTCTAGAGGGGGAGAGAGATCCTTCACGAGGAGGTGTGTGAGACAAGTGAGGAGGGGGGCTCCTTTTATAGGAGGAGGGGGGAACCCCAAGGGGGTGGCCGGCGCATGGGGGCTGCCCCCTTCCCCTCCCCTCTTCATGTGGGTGGACACTCCACTCACAAATCTCCTTTAAATTCCCTCCACTCAAAAGTCCACTCAAATTCCCATTAAATTTCCACCAAATTTAATGCAAACTCTCATTAAATAAAACTCTTTTATTTTATTCAGAATTTTGTCAATTACTTTAATGACAAATATTCACAAATAACCCCTTGCTAGAATTCTGTTTCACAAGCATAACCACTTTATGCAATTTCGCCCGAAAACCTGTTTCGGTATCTAGTGAAATAAATTCCTGCGCTTGTTCATTCTTTCGGCATGAAACATTTGATCCAATTGGATGTCGGTGTCTCTTAAGTGTGTCACCCTACGGTTCGTGAATAATGCGGACATGATCGAGACCCCTCTCGGATCAATAATCAGAAGCGGGATCTGGAGACCCATACCGACTCCCACACATTCAACGATGACTTTCTTGTGATCGTCGGAACCTTTTACGCTAGTATCTTAATCCCTTTGTTTCACGATATATTACATGTCCGAGATTCGATCATCGGTATCTCCATACCTAGTTTGATCTCGTTACCGACATGCACTCTTTTCTCGTTCCTGTGATATAACATTCTAGTGATCAAATCACTTGCTTGCAAGCTAATCAATGTGATATCACCGAGAGGGCCCAGAGTATATCTATCCGTCATCGGGATGAACAAATTCCACTCTCGATCCATGAGCCTCAACATAACACTTTATTAGTTCTGAATCCATCTTTATAATCACCCTGTTACGGTGTGACGTTTGATGTTATCAAGAAACTCTTCCGGTGTTAGTGATTGACATGATCTCATGGTCTAAGGATTAGGATCAATTCGTAAGTTGTTATAGCAAGATAAACTCAATGACTTTGATCGTAATGCTATACTTCGGATGAATGTTCATCACACCATTACACTAATGTTGTGATCCCATTATTAACAACATCCAATGTCCATGATCAGGAAACCTTGATCATCTTGTTAATCAACGAGCTAGTTTATGAGAGAGGCATAACTAGGAACTTTCTGTTTGTTTATTAAACACACATGTATTAACGTTTCCGTATTAATACAATTATAGCATGCAAAATAAACATCTATCATATACTTGGAATACACATAATAAACACTTTATTATTGCCTCTCAGGGAATATTCCCTTCAGTCTCCCACTTGCACTAGAGACAATAATCTAGTTACATATTGATAAATCTAACACCCATTGAGTTCTGGTGTTGATCATGTTTTGCTCTAGGGAGAGTTTTAGTCAACGGATCTGCTACATTGAGATCCGTATATACTTTACAAATCTTTATATCTCCATCCTTGACATGCTCGCGGATTGAGTGAAACCGGCGCTTAATATGCTTGGAATGCTTGTGAGACCTTGGCTCTTTGGCATTGGCAATGGCACCATTGTTGTCACAATAGATCACCATTGGGTCCAACGCGTTTGCCACCACTCCTAGTTCGGATCAATAATATGTCATCCACATATAATATCAGAAATGCCACATTGCTCCCACTCACTTTCTTGTAAATACAAGCTTCTCCATAAGTTTGGACAAATCCAAATGCTTTGATCACCTCATCAAAGCGGAGATTCCAACTTCGTGATGCTTGCTTCAGTCCATAGATGGATCGCTGAAGCTTGCACACCTTGTTAGCATCCTTAGGATCGACAAAACCCTTTGGTTGTATCATATACAACTCTTATTCAATATTACCATTGAGAAACGCTGTTTTGACATCCATCTGCCATATCTCATAATCGAAATATGCAGCAATTGCTAACATAATCCTAACTGACTTTAGCATCGCTACGGGAGAGAAAGTATCATCGTAGTCAACTCCTTGAATTTGTCGAAACCCCTTTGCGACAAGTCGAGCTTTATAGACGGTCACATTACCATCAGCATCAGTTTTCCTTTTCAAAATCCATTTGTTCTCCACGGCCTTTCGGTCGTGAGGTAATTCCACCAAGTTCCAAACTTGATTTTCATACATGGATTCCATCTCGGATTTCATGGCTTCTAACCATTTGTTGGAATCCGGGCTCATCATCGCTTCTTCATACGTCGCAGGGTCATCATTTTCATCAACCATGAAATTCATGACAGGATTTCCGTACAGCTTGGGAGCTGCACGTGTCCTGTTTGACCTGCGAGGTTCGGTAGTACTCCCTTTCGGAGTTTCATGATCATTATCATTAGTTCCCTCTTCAACATGTGGAGCCAACTCCGGAACAACTTCCGGCGCTGCGCTACTCGCCATACTTTGAAGAGAAGGTTCCACAACCTCTTCGAGTTCTACCTTCCGACTACTCACACCTTTCGCGAGAAACTCTTTCTCTAGAAAGGATCCATTCTTGGCAACAAAAGCCTTGCCCTCGGATCTGTGATAGAAGGAATACCCAATAGTTTCTTTAGGGTATCCTATGAAGACGCATTTTTCCGCTTTGGGTTCGAGTTTATCCGGTTGAAGTTTCTTCACATAAACATCGCATCCCCAAACTTTAAGAAATGACAGCTTAGGTTTGTTTCCAAACCATAATTCATACGGTGTCTTTTCAACGGATTTAGATGGTGCCCGATTTAAAGTGAATGCAGCAGTTTCTAGTGCATAACCCCAAAATGACAACGGCAAGTCCGTCAGAGACATCATAGATCGAACCGTATCTAATAAAGTACGATTACGACGTTCCGACACACCATTTCGCTGTGGTGTTCCGGCAGGTGTGAGTTGTGAAACAATTCCACACTCTTTCATGTGAGTGCTAAACTCGTAACTTAGATACTCACCTCCACGGTCGGACCGTAGAAATTTGATCTTTCTATTACGATGATTTTCCACTTCATTCTGAAATTCCTTGAACTTTTTAAAGGTTTAAGACTTGTGTTTCATCAAGTAGATATAACCGTATCTACTCAAATCATCCGTGAAAGTAACAAAATAACGATATCCACCTCGCGCCGACACACTCATTGGACAACATACATCAGAATGTATGATTTCCAATAAATCTGTCGCCCATTCCATTGAACCGGAAAACGGCGTTCTAGTCGTCTTGCCCATAAGGCATGGCTCACATGTATCAAATGATTCATAATCAAGTGATTCCAAAAGTCCATCCGAATGGAGCTTCTTCATGCGTTTAACGCCAATATGACCTAGACGGCAGTGCCACATATATGCGGATATATCATCATTAAGTTTAATCCTTTTAGCATCAACATTATGAATATGTGTAACATTATCATCGAGATCTAATAGATATAAACCATTCATCATCAGTGCATGACCATAAAAGATTTCATTCATATAAATGGAACAACCATTGTTCTCGGATTTAAATGAATAACCACTTCGCATCAAACACGATCCAGATACAATGTTCATGCTCAGTGCAGGCACCAGATAACATTTATTCAAGTTTATAACTAATCCCGACGGTAAGTGGAGAGGCAGCGTTCCGACGGCGATCACATCAACGCTTGATCCATTGCCGACACGCATCTTGACCTCACCCCTTGCTAGCGGTCGCTTGTTCTGCAGCCCCTGATTCGAGTTACAAATATTAGCAACTAAACCGGTATCAAATACCCAGGTGCTACTGCGAGCACTAGTCAAGTATACATCAATAACATGTATATCATATATACCTTTGTTTGCCTTGCCGGCCTTCTTGTCTGCCAGATACTTGGGGCAGTTGCGCTTCCAGTGGCCAGTCCCCTTACAATAGTAGCACTCGGAATCAGACTTAGGTCCAACTCGGGGTTTCTTTTCAGGCGCGGCAACAGGCTTGCCGCCCTTACTTCCCTTCCGTTTTCCCTTCTTGTCTTTCTTGAAACCAGTGTTCCTATTGATCATCAACACTTGATGTTCCTTTTTGATCTCCACTTCTGCAGTTTTAAGCATTGACAGAAGCTCGGGGAGAGACTTCTTCATGCCGTGCATATTATAGTTCATCACGAAGCTCTTATAGCTAGGTGGCAGAGACTGCAGAACACGATGGATGCCTAAGTCAATGGGAATCGATATTCCCAAGGACACAAGCTTATCGGCGTAACCCGACATCTTGAGTACATGCTCACTAACGGAGCTGTGCTCTTCCATCATGCAGCTAAAGAACTTTTCTGAAGCATTGTAGCTCTCTACAGCAGCATGTGTGTCGAAAATCATTTTCAACTCACCCATTGTATCAAATGCATTGCCATTTTCGAAACGCTTTCGAAGTTTCGGCTCTAGCCCATACAATATGCCGCAATGAACTAAGTTGTGGTCCTCCTGACGAGTCTGATAGACATTCTTCTCCTCGTCAGGGGCATCATCTAAAGGTGGGGGGCCTAACGGCGCTTCTAGCACATATTGCTTTTGTGCAGCAGAGAGGAGAATCCTCAAATTCATGGCCCATTCGGTAAAGTTGCTACCGTTCGTTGCTAGTTTCTCTTTCTCCATGAACACATTGAAATTAAAAGCAGGTGGTGCCATCTATAACAGAATTTGTAAAGTTTAGACTAAGTGTATGATAGATTGAGTTCAACTAATCTATATTACGAATGAACTCCCACTCAAAAACGACATCCCTCATGCCTTTTTGGTGATTACATGAACCAAATCCACTACACCAAGTCCGATCATCACGTGAGTCGGTATAGCTTCAAAGGCGAGCATCAAATGGGCATCATATCAACTATATGACTCATGCTTAACCATTCGGTCCGTGTTCCGAGGCCATGTCTATACATGCTAGGATCGCCAAGTTAGAACCTTAGTATTCGCGTGTGTAACCGTTTTACACCCGAAATATGGTCGTGGATCCAAGAACACCCGATCATCACGTGATGTCTTGGAGCGACGAAAACATAATCGGTGCATACTAAAGGAAGAACACATTCTTATCTTGATATTTAAATGAGGGATCATCTTATTATGCTAACAAAGCGCTAAACAAGCAATATATAAGATGCTATCAAACATCATATGTTTATTAGTGAAATTATATGGTTCCCGCAGATGATCTCTATCATGTGCATCGTGGTATGATCACTATCATACCTATATGTGTAAATCCAAGGTCTATGAATTTTACACGCTATGTGTGTTGTAAGAGTATCATCTCATACTTCTACTTACAACACTACCATATCATAACACTAGCCCAACAACAATCTAAACTAGACGCCTCTAATTTATCCATTGCAAGTTTTACGTGGCTTAGGGCATTCGAGATAGAATCGTTCTTACCTACGAACATGAACCACAACGAGGATAATCAAATTGTTGACAACTCGCTTGCAAAATAGATATTAACTATAGTAGGAGAGACAGACACCCGCTAGCCACTTATGCAAACTAGTTGCATGTCAAGCGTGGAACAGGTCTCATGTGCGAGGACATGTAAAGTTTGTCCGGGCCGCTTCATCCCACTATGCCATCAATATCTAAAATTACAACAAAGGAGCAACAACATGATCATCATCGCCCACATACTCATATGTGTACTACCCGTGTAAAGTATCTACGCATAGATCCGGCTCTGATATCACTGTAGGGTTCGCAGCATAGAAAACAAAAATTTTCCTACGATGTGAACTATATACCAAGATCTATCTACTAGATACAAACAACGGGCGGATGTATATCCGTAAAGAACATACCCTTGAAGACCGACAAAGCTTAACGAGTTCAACTCGTGGTTGATGTAGACGATGTCTTGCCGATCTCAAGATCGAGAGGAAGTCCTAGCGCCGCAAATCAGCAGCGCATCCGTGCTCGCACACACGTTCGAGGCACCGAGCAACCTCCGCGTCCTCGCTCCAGCGATGCAGCGGAAGCACAACTCTTTCTTGCCGAATAGCCACCGGGAACATGTATCTCGCTAGTCCGAGACCATGGGGGATAAATTCTAGAGGGGGAGAGAGATCCTTCACGAGGAGGTGTGTGAGACAAGTGAGGAGGGGGGCTCCTTTTATAGGAGGAGGGGGGGACCCCAAGGGGGTGGCCGGCGCATGGGGGCTGCCCCCTTGCCCTCCCCTCTTCATGTGGATGGACACTCCACTCACAAATCTCCTTTAAATTCCCTCCACTCAAAAGTCCACTCAAATTCCCATTAAATTTCCACCAAATTTAATGCAAACTCTTATTAAATAAAACTCTTTTATTTTATTCAGAATTTTGTCAATTACTTTAATGACAAATATTCACAAATAACCCCTTGCTAGAATTCTATTTCACATGCATAACCACTTTATGCAATTTCACCCGAAAACCTGTTTCGGTATCTAGTGAAATAAATTCCCGCGCTTGTTCATTTTTTCGGCATGGAACATTTGCTCCAATTGGATGTCGGTGTCTCTTAAGTGTGTCACCCTACGGTTCGTGAATAATGCGGACATGATCGAGACCCCTCTCGGATCAATAATCAGAAGCGGGATCTGGAGACCCATACTGACTCCCACACATTCAACGATGACTTTCTTGTGATCGTCGGAACCTTTTACGCTAGTATCTTAATACCTTTGTTTCACGATATATTACATGTCCGAGATTCGATCATCGATATCTCCATACCTAGTTTGATCTCGTTACCGACATGCACTCTTTTCTCGTTCCTGTGATATAACATTCTAGTGATCAAATCACTTGCTTGCAAGCTAATCAATGTGATATCACCGAGAGGGCCCAGAGTATATCTATCCGTCATCGGGATGAACAAATTCCACTCTCGATCCATGAGCCTCAACATAACACTTTATTAGTTCTGAATCCATCTTTATAATCACCCTGTTACGGTGTGACGTTTGATGTTATCAAGAAACTCTTCCGGTGTTAGTGATTGACATGATCTCATGGTCTAAGGATTAGGATCACTTCGTAAGTTGTTATAGCAATATAAACTCAATGACTTTGATCGTAATGCTATACTTCGGATGAATGTTCATCACACCATTACACTAATGTTGTGATCCCATTATTAACAACATCCAATGTCCATGATCAGGAAACCTTGATCATCTTGTTAATCAACGAGCTAGTTTATGAGAGAGGCATAACTAGGAACTTTCTGTTTGTTTATTAAACACACATGTATTAACGTTTCCGTATTAATACAATTATAGCATGCAAAATAAACATCTATCATATACTTGGAATACACATAATAAACACTTTATTATTGCCTCTTAGGGCATATTCCCTTCAGATTCGGCCTGGTATGCTATGGGCATGTAAAACCTCCGTTACTGGTGGGAAATGCAAAGTTTGCCGGTCTAAGGTTTGTCGTCCTAAAAAGCTTGGAGGTCTCGGAATCTTGGGTCTGGAAAATTTCGGGTGTGCCTTGCGTCTTAGATGGCTTTGGCAGGAGTGGGTGGCACCGGAGAAGCTTTGGGTTGGCCTCGAAACCCCCAATGACGACATTGACAGACGAATGTTCAATGCGGCTACCAAGGTCACCATCGGTGATGGCCGTAGGGCCTCTTTCTAGTCCTCTTCTTGGATAATGGGGGCTACCCCGAATGAGATCGCCCCTAAGATCTTTGAGGCTTCGAGGAGAAAGAACAGATGTGTTCAGGACGCTCTTGCGGACAACAAATGGATTGCTGACATCTCGGTCAATACCTTCACCGTCGAGCATATATCCCAGTCCATCACCTTAGCCGGGCTCCTCCAGGGCGTTACCCCAACTCCTGGGACCGTGGACATAATATCTTGGACCCTTACTCCCAACGGCGTGTACACTGCCGGGTCAGCTTACATGATATCTTGCACCCGTTCAACGTTCAAAAAAAAAATATATATATATATATAATACCACCTGTAGTGGAGGAGAATTTCTTCCTTCAATAAAAGGCCCACAATAGTATTGCCAAATAGCCGTTCAAACCAACATAAATCATGTTGCTTCTATTCCATCAGGGTTTGGGTTCTTAATTAGTTTGCATATCACTACTCCGCAGGTGTCAACCAATAGACATAAGGAAATGTTCTTAACATTTTCATGCTTCTAACAAAAAACGTTAACCTTTTTCTTTTTCAATTCACAACATTCTCAATACAAAAAAGGGGAAAAAGTACTCATTTAGTCTAACTTAGAGTAATAATATGTGTATATATTATTAGTCAAAGTTTTCCGTTTGGAGCTTTGCATGGTTCGTCTTGCACATAAATTATGGGGCGTGGCGGCGTGTACGAGTCCTTGATTGATTATTGAAAAGTGTCTGGACTATTTTAACTTCTCGCATCTGTGGCTCAGGATGTTATCAACTTGTCTGCCTTGCTGCAAAACTTTAGAGAGGTTACGGGGCTTAAGACAAATGTGGCCAAAAGCTCTGTTTCCCCATCAGATGCGTTGACATTGATCTCCCAGCCATGCTCGCGAATTTTCCTGCCATGATGGCTCAGTTCCCCATCAAGTATTTGGGTCTGCCACTTTCTCTTGGTCGTATTCGTCGGATCGATCTGCAGCCTTATATCGACAAGGCGGCGTCTCGTCTGAACCCCTGGAAGGGAAGGTTCCTCAATACTTCTGGATATGCCTCTCCGGTGAAGTCTGTCCTGTCGGCTATGCCCATTCACCTTCTCACAACTATAAAGGTGGACAAGGCCACCCTTAAGGCTTTTGACAAGATTCGGCCTGGTATGCTATGGGCATGTAAAACCTCCGTTACTAGTGGGAAATGCAAAGTTTGCCGGTCTAAGGTTTGTCGTCCTAAAAAGCTTGGAGGTCTCGGAATCTTGGGTCTGGAAAATTTCGGGTGTGCCTTGCGTCTTAGATGGCTTTGGCAGGAGTGGGTGGCACCGGAGAAGCTTTGGGTTGGCCTCGAAACCCCCAATGACGACATTGACAGACGAATGTTCAATGCGGCTACCAAGGTCACCATCGGTGATGGCCGTAGGGCCTCTTTCTAGTACTCTTCTTGGCTAATGGGGGCTACCCCGAATGAGATCGCCCCTAAGATCTTTGAGGCTTCGAGGAGAAAGAACAGATGTGTTCAGGACGCTCTTGCGGACAACAAATGGATTGCTGACATCTCGGTCAGTACCTTCACCGTCGAGCATATATCCCAGTTCATCACCTTAGCCGGGCTCCTCCAGGGCATTACCCCAACTCCTGGGACCGTGGACATGATATCTTGGACCCTTACTCCCAACGGCATGTACACTCCCAACAGCTGTCATAAGCATCCAAATTCACCCATAAATCACCACTAGTACTGATGAACTTGTGTGCAGCAGACAGGTTGATCCAAAGGAGACAAGGGGGTTAAGTCTGCGCCGGAAACCAAGCGTACATGCTTCCGGGCGCCGCACCCGGAAGCCGGAAGATACAACTAAACAACTCTACACGTTTACATCACCTGGATCCCATTCATACTATGGTCGTTCACTTCCCAAAAGAAAAGAAAAAAAGAGGGCCGACTGTATTTTATACGTGCGCAGAAGCAGCTAAGGTTCCTCTGACGCCCAACGCTGCTGACTGAATCGTAGAAAAAAATGACATCTATGTCTGCGTTTTCTTCTTCCTGCATGCAACGGAATCAGGAGAACAGGTCGAGCCAAGGAGGAGTACGTGCTCATATAAACTGCGGTAACGATCGAGCTGGAGCTAGCTTTGGCTAGGTACAGCTTGGGTTACCAGCAGTAGTGGACCTGCACTGCACCGCCCTTGCCTCCCTCTCAAGTCTGAACTCTGGGTCTTCCTACTGTTGGCAATTTGCCTGAACTGCTTTGGTATGCATTATCTCCTGCTGGAGCCACATGCGCCCGTTTCTAAAAGCAGGAGCCGATCGTGTAGCTCGCGTGAGTTGCAACACGCAACACCCAACACAAGGATGCGATCGTTGATCCGTCAAAGTAAAAAAAAAAGGAAAAATCTGCCTGCGAGACTTTTTTACCTAGCGTGGCGTGCTGCAACTCACGCGACCTACCGGGGCCCTGTCAGCCGGATCTGTAAATACAGTGCGGCCGTGCATGGATTAATTAAGCGCTTAATTACCGTCAGAAATCCTGGCATGATCCGCGACCCAGCATCGGGTCTTGCTGATTGCCTGCCTCGAGCGCACGGCTAGTTAATTGCAGAATAACGCGGCGTGGTTTGTCGTAATATCGTGGTCAACTCGCGTTATGCGGATTTTGGCGCCTTCTATTTGGTCTGTTTTAGTTAATTATTAGTGCACTAGTAATTGCAAGTGTGCTGGTTACTTGCTCGATACGATCGTCCGACTGTTCAGCGCTTTTGTGCGAAATCTGTGGAGTATATCTGCTCCTTTTGTCTTGGATTGTGTACGATTCAAGTTTGAGAAGAGGCGAGTTCTAACTTCTAAACCAGCACTTTTCGCAAAACGTTAGAAACTAGGGATTTGCTAGTTCTCAGGCGCCTGAGAACTTCTTAAGTCTCAGTCGCCTCTTTTACCGTTTGATTTACCTCGTGATTCGTGCTACACATGAGTTGCAACTTGGGTGTAACTGAGAATTTAATGAGTTGCAACTAGGTTGTAACTGAGAACTAGTACAAATCTTATGAGTTGCAAGTAGGTTGCAACTGAGAATTAGCACAAATATTAGGATGACATCAGTGACTTAGACATAACTAATTCTCAGGCGCCTGAGATCTAGGCACTCCCTAGAAACTAGTACTAGTGTTTCTCTCTTATTACTCATCTTCAACACCTAAATGAATGATTATTATACGGGGTGCAGGGCCGGCGCTGAGGGGCCGCCACCTGGCATTGGCCAGGGGCCCACGGCCGGAGGGGGCCCAAAAATTTGTATCATGTACTTCCTTTGTATGCAAATAAATGTACTTCTAATCTCGTTCTAAGTTCAAGTTAACAACGTTTGATAAATTTTTATAGAAAAATGTAGTGATACTTATGACTCTAAATTATTACCAATAGATGTGTTTTAAAATTTAGTTTTATGATATGTTAATCTGATGTACTCCCTTTGATCAGGCCCGTCCAGGGGCCCGTGTGGACTGGACGACCGCACAGGACCCCCAAATTCTAAGGGCCCCCGGTTCCTAGCGCAGTCCAAGTCTGTAGCAGCGCATCCGTAACAAATTGCAGCTTAAAAGATGGGCCTTGTCAGACTCCGTGGCCTGAGTCGAGGGCGATTCAGTTAAGGAATAACCATCGTATATACTCATGCGGTTACGCGTGCGACTCCTGAATTCCCGATCGGTCCCGATCATACTGCAAAAAAAATGAAAACCGAGCAAATTGATTGATGATTCATTGATCTAATTTAATCTGCTCACACCGCCTAGAAACACCGACGACAGGGTTGCCAGTGCCCCTCACTGTAGCGTCATTCGCTCTCTTTGCATCCTGCCGCTATTAATTTGTTTTTTAAGGAATTGATCCATTGGTTGAAGTTTTCCCCGACGCCCCAACAACCGATCCGGAGGCCGTTCCAGATTTGGACAGTTGATCTCTTCTTGAATTCTTCTTTATTCAATCTAGCTATACTGATAAGTGAAAAAACCAATGATCGAGTGTTTCAATTCAATTTGAGTACAGTATGTAATATTATTTTTGGTTTATAAAGCACAAAGCATCTTGTCTTCCAGAAAGATAAATTCTAATTCTAGCGCTTTAAATCGTAATAATGTACTGTATTGAAATTATTGTTTGATACATTTGTAAATATTATAAAAAATACTCCGTAGCATATACTGTAATTTATAATTAAGTGAAATAAGCTTTAGTTTTCTAAAGTTTAGGGCCATGTCTTCATTCTCGCACAGGGGCCCCCAATTTCTGAAGACGGCCCTGCCTTTGATCCATATTAGTTGACTTGGATTTCTTAAAATTTGGATGAACCTATATACTAAATAGTGTCTAGATTCATCCAAATTTAAACAAAGTTGAGCCAACTAATATGGGTCGGAGGGAGTAATATATGTTGCTATATTATCTATAAAGTTAGTCAAATTTAATAAACTTTAACTTGGCTAAACGCTAGACGTACACTTATTTGCTAACGGAAGATGTATATATATACGGGTATACATCTGGTGCCCACGACACGAGAAACGAGTAGGGCCCTGGAAACCAGACACAACGCGTCGAGCAGGAAATCAAAAAGGCTCACTACGACACGGGGCACAAGGCTTACGGGTTACAATGCGTTACGACGCGGGCGCATGGGTTACAATGCGTCGCGAACTTATGATCTCCCTCCTCTTTTCTTCTCCTCGACTATTCGAAAATCGGTCGGACTCCGTGCCTCGATCTCTAGGGCCCTACCTCCCTGACTCGATCGACGATCGCAGATTCGCAGGTCATCTATCGTCTATCGGGGATCACCAATTCACCAGTGGCAGGCTCTGATCCTCACTTCTGACTTATTATCACTGGAATTATTTCTTATTTGAGGTAATCAAACCAGCAACAAATACTATTTATTATATTTTGAGAATAAAATATTTGGTTGGATGTTAACTTTTATTTTAAAATTGCCAGTAGATACATATATGATAATTTTTTCTAATATGTCTCTATATACGTTAGCCTTAAGGGCCCATGTCGCCGACTTTGCCTAGGGCCCTGAAAAACATAGAGCCGGCCCTGACGGGGTGACGCATGTGGTTGCTGCCGTTCCTTCTTGAAAGGCATCTGACGTATTTCCCTTTCCCTCTATATACCCATCCGCGCGACATTCCCTAGTTCTAGGTTTCATGTTGGGTCATCTTCGAAGGGCGCAGCAGTTGCAAGCCATCTTCGTTTAGTCATGTGCCGATATTAGTTTGGTTTTGCTTGGGCTGACGCCCCAGTAGTTGTACTTTTGTTTCGGGTGGTAGCTATATTAATATAAGGGGACAAAAGTCTTCGAGAGAAATGATTCTTATATATGTATATAAACTTGAAATTTGCATACTTTGTAAGTTGTAACGATACAACGTATTATTTTTCTGGTGTTCGGTTGCTCTGCTTTAACGGCTACAAATGGCTGTTGTTCGGCGCTGTTGAGAGAGTTGGCGGTTCTTGGATACCGCGCAGGAGCATCATACGTATACCCTATTCAATTGCGTTCTGCAACCGTCATGAGACTAGAGTGGTTTATCTGCCAAGAGCAAGCGCACAAAAATCTGATCCCACGCAGACGCAGACCCTGTTCCGGACAAGCTTTGACTTCGCCGCTTGATCGACCAAAATCCCCGGAACGCAGTGGCAATTGCAGCTACTGTCTCCTCCGGAGACGAAGTTGCAAGCTGTATATGCTTTGTTTGTTTGTAGTTACCCCGATCTGTCCTTATCAATAGTACTGTCCCGGGCTGGCCTTGTGTTTAAGCATTGAGCTATTTTTTATACAAGTTTTTACTAATTTTTAAACAAATTCTAGTGCAGTTTTGACCCTAAGCCTAGGGCTGTAGCACGGGCTCCCCTGGGTGCAGATCCGAGATGTATACGTAACCCGATGCTCCAACGGACGAAGTAAGGACCACATGTTAAGCCAATGTATACATAAATATATATACTTGTAAGTGCATATGAATTTTTTTCCATCAATAAAGACTCGCAACATTTCCAAATAGCCGTTCAAACCAACATAAATCATGCTGCTTCCATCAGGGTTTGGGTTCTTAGTTTGCATACCAGTACTCCTCAGGTGGCAACCAAACATAATAATAGACATAAGGAAATGTTCTTAACGTTTTCATGCTTCTAACAAAAAAGTTAGGCCCCGTTTGTTATCAAAGTATTTTTAAAGTATTAAGAAAATACTTTAGTTTCTGAAAAAACTGAAGTATTAAATACTTTGAGGTGTTTGGATCCAACAAATAATAGGGTTTTAAAACTGAAGTATTCTCTAAAACTATGGTTTTTTTTGAAGTATTTGAGAACGATGTCAGACCCTCTTTTTTCTAAAACTAAGAAAAGAGAAAAGCTAAAGTATTGGTTTGCTAGGCACTAAAATACTATGGTATTGACATACTTTAGTTTTGAAAAAACTTTGTTGCCAAACTAGGCCTTAACCTTGTGCTTTTTCAATCCACAACATTCTCAATACAAAAAAGTAGGAAAAAAGTATTGTATTAGTGTGCCATGTCCTCTTGAATACCGCAGATTGATAGGCTGGTTCCGCATGAAAAGGGTATTCTCAAGAGGTTTGAATCGATGAAAATTTGCACGTGAAATCTACTCGCTCCGTCCGTAAATAAGTGTACTTCTAGTCTTGTTTTAAGTCAAAATTAATAAAATTTAACTAACTTTATAAAAAATATAGTAATAATTATGAGACTTAATTGGTACGACTATATATGTTTTTAAATCTAGTTTTATAATATATAAATTAGATGTTATATATATTACTATATTTATCTATAAAGTTGGTCAAATTTTAAAAGTTTGACTTAGCCAAAAGCCAGAAGTACACTTATTTGTGGACGGAGGGAGTAGTGTAGTGGAGTCTAAGAGCATCTCTAGCAGACATCCCATCCCGCGCGAAACCGCAAAATAACCGTCGTTTTGCGGTACGACCCGAAAATAGTGGCTATTCTAGATGCTCCAAAGCCTACCACATCCCCTTTTTTGCCGCTCCCCGCATATCGACCCCCACGAGCCGTATATCTCCGTTTTTTCGCGACAGTATGCCGCTCACCGCATCCACCGCAAATAGACGCGCGCTGAATATTCAGGACGCTAGCGCGAAGAATAGCCATAAGCTGCCACCACCCCGTTAGATTCGCCCCGTTCTGGACCCCTAACGCGTCGCCGCCATCGATCCCTGCCGCCCGCAGCGCTCCACCACTGCCCCGGAGGTCTACACGTCACCACCGCCACCTCCTCCTTCCGCACGCACCGCGACGCCACCGCCCTTGATTTCCGGCAGAATCGGTCCATAGCATCCTCGTCCATCATCGAATCTTCCGTCGGTGCGCCAGATGCCCATATCTGCTTTGTCGCCAGTCCGCCGTCGTTGTCCTTGCGGTAATCCTTTTCTCCTCTTTCGATTTGCTTGCAAATTCCAAAATAGTTAGGTTTAGCATTTGTTCGCCCGCGATTTGTAGATGAGTTCGTCGTGGACCGAGTCTTGGTGTTCGGCAACAAGTTCGTCGGTTAATTTTTCGATAGAGGACTCCTCGTCCGACGAGTCTTATTGGGATGACAACCTCGTCAATGACGACGGCACAGAGGACATCCTTCTTCTTTCTGCGGTTGATGAACTTGAAGTTGAGGCGAACAACCAAAAGAGGAGGAGGAGGGGATCCACCGTCGGTCGTTTATGCATCCCTCGCAACCACATTCTCGGCCACGAAATGATCTTGCATGACTATTTTGCTGAGGTAACCATCTACCCCGCTCATCTCTTTAGCCACTGATACCGAATGCGATGCTCCATGTTCAAGAAGATAGTGAAAGCTTGCGAGGCGAACTGCCATTATTTCACACAGCGTAGGAATTGCGCTGGGTTGCTTCATTTTAGTTCGTACTAAAAGATCTAGGCCGCCATGAGGATCGCGTATGGATTGTAAGCTGAGTAGGTTGATGAGTATCTTCACCACTCTTCACATTTGCGAAGATACTATGATGAAATGCATGCGTATGTTTGCGAATACACTGATCAAAGTCTTATGTCCAACATACCCCCGAGCACCAAACGAGGAGGACACGAAAAGGCTCATGGCAGAGAATGTGGCAAGAGGTTACGCGAATGCTTGGAAGCATTTATTGTATACACTGGAGGAGGAAGAACTTTCCAAAAATATGCCACATACAGTACATTGGTCATCACCGAGATGCAACAACCATGTTGGAAGCAGTGGCCTCACATAAGTTGTGGATATGACATTAATTTGTTTTTGGTTTACTGGGTTCTCTGAATTACATCAACGTGTTGCAGATATCTAATCTGTTTGCTAAGCTTGCTAATGGAGAACAGTCGGCTTGCAACTACAAAATCAATAATCATGATTACAACATGGATCATTATCTTACTAATGGCATCTATTCTCAATGGGCAATATTTTTGAATACCATTTATAAACCTAGAAACCCCTAGGAAACTCATTTTGCCACTTACCAAGAAGCGGCCGACAAGGACATTGAAAGAATCTTTGGAGTGTTGCAAGCTAGGTTTGAAATTATTCGAGGTCCTGTTCATTTGTGGAAAAAGAAACACCTCAACAACATCATGACTGCATGTGTGATTCTTCATAACATGATCGTCGAGGATGATAAGGAAACAAGGTTTCCCTTCGAGTATGACAATGTTGGCTGTCGGATCAAGACTAAAATAAATGTAGACATGATCGACACATTTCTTGAAACCTACCGGCAGATTGAAAACAAAAATCAGCATGCCCGGCTCCATGAAGATCTTATGCCCACCGCTAGTCCTTGCATGGGAGATAGCTCCCTCATCATTTAATTGATTTTATCTGTATCCATTTGTAATTTATACTATTCTTTGCTTCGAGATCATTTATTTGTGTTATTCAATTATTCAGTTTGAACTATTATTGTAACATATGGATTATTGTTGATTTGTGTTCGTGGAATATTAATTATTTGAATAATAATAATAATAGATGTTGATGCATGTTGTTTTGATCTGAAAACACATTTTTTTAGAAACACAGTACAAACGCAGACGCTCACAGTGCGTACATACACTCATCTCTATAAACACACGCACGCATACCCTACCCCTACCCCTATGAGCACCCCCGAGAGACTGAGCCGACGGGTCTTGAGATTGACGAAGTCACCGCAGGGCGCCTTGCTATCGACGGGAACGTCGCAGACGCTCACAATGCATACATACACTCATCCCTATGAACACACGCACACACACCCTACCCCTATGAGTACCTCCGAAAGACTGAGCCGACGGGTCTTGAGATTGACGAAGTCACCGCAGGCACCTCGTTATCAACGGGACCGTCGCCTTCCACTGAAAAAATATTCCGCCTTTATGAGAGGCCAAAGCGTTAAACCTGGGGTTTGAACTCTGATGGGCTAGGGGTACCACTGCTCTCCTAACCATCCAACCACGAGTTGGTTCTCCTGAAAACACATTTCTGAGTTGAACACATATCCTGTATTGCTCTAAGGAACGTTGGCGCGGAATAGATCCCGCGTATGCATATTCTCCCGTGTATGCATATTCTGTTTTGTGGCATTCTTCTTTGCGGCATGCAAATACGGGATCTGTTCCGCATAGACGTTTTTTAGACAAAAAAAAACTTTGCATTACACCATATTCATGTTTTGCAGCGCCGTGGGATACATTATCTGCTAGAGATCCTCTAAGAAGCAAATGGTTTGCAGTACTACGGAACAAATAACTTATATAGGAAAGATTACTAAGGATTAAAATTCTCCAAAATTCTAGAAATCATTTTAGCCAAAGAGGCCCTGAACTGGATTTTGGATTTTGACCATCCAGATCATTCTATTAGTCGGGAGTCGGGACATCACTATGCACAATGAGTGACCCTTCGCCACCTTTGAGCTTCGTCTTCCCCTCTCTCTTGACCTCTTCCCCTTCGCCCGATTTGGACGCACAATAAATACCAGCCCTCCAGCTCCCGGGGCTTCCATCCAAAGCAACACGCATTGAAGCATTCCCTCTTTGGCTAGCCACTGTTCCTGGACTTCAACCAGGCCATAGCGCGAGAGGAGAAGCTAGCACGCGGTGTGGGGGCATGGCTCTCCTCGTCATTTTGGTGCTTGCCGCCATGGCACAGATACCCTACTGTGGCGGCGCCGCCATCGACTACGGCAAGGCGCTGAGCAAGAGCATCCTCTTCCTGGAGGCGCAGCGGTCCGGCGTTCTCCCCGGCAACCAGAGGGTCGCCTGGAGGGCCAACTCCGGCCTCCTCGACGGGAAGGCCAACGGGGTATACTATATGCAACTGCACATTCCAAATCTCGGCCCGAATAATCGTGTGTATTCTCATCACTTTGTTTTGTGTTGGCCTTTCAGGTGGATCTTACGGGGGGTTACTACGACGCCGGCGACAACGTCAAGTTCGGGCTGCCGATGGCGTTCACGGTGACGATGATGGCGTGGAGCGTCCTGGAGTACGGCGAGCAGATGGGGGCGGCCGGCGAGCTCGGCCACGCCGTGGAGGCCATCAAGTGGGGCACCGACTACTTCGTCAAGGCTCACCCGGAGGCCAACGTGCTCTACGGAGAGGTTCGTCGTAATTCCGAGCACCTCGAGCGCATGCGCGTTGCCACGCTGGGCTTAATTACCTGGTCATCATATACGACTATGAGCTAGAGTTTGGTACTACACGTAGTCGGTACTGTAGCTGACTAGCCAAGTGTACACGGTTTGGATACTGACACGTGACGCGTGCATGAATCGTTGTGAAGGTGGGGGACGGCGACACGGACCACAACTGCTGGCAGCGGCCGGAGGACATGACGACGAGCCGCCAGGCGTACCGCCTCGACACGCAGCACCCGGGGTCCGACCTCGCCGGAGAGACCGCGGCTGCAATGGCCGCGGCGTCGCTCGTGTTCCGCCGCTCCAACCCGGGCTACGCGAACCAGCTCCTGCAGCACTCCAAGCAGCTGTTCGACTTCGCCGACAAGTACCGGGGAAGGTACGACGTCAGCATCCCCGTCGCGAGGAGCTACTACGGGTCCGTCAGCGGATACGGTGTAAGCAAGCTCAGCTCTGATGACAAGATGAACATTTTGTGGCATCACATTTTGTTCTGGACGTCAACTGATCATGCGTGCGATGTCAACGTAGGACGAGCTGCTGTGGGCGGCGGCGTGGCTGTTCCAGGCGACGGCCGACGGGAAGTACCTGGACTACCTGGCCAACAACGCCGACGCGCTGGGCGGCACGGGCTGGTCCACCGGCCAGTTCGGGTGGGACATCAAGTACCCCGGCGTGCAGGTCCTCGCCGCCAAGATCCTCCTGCAGGGCAAGGCCGGCGCGCACGGCGCCGTGCTGCGGCGGTACAGGCAGAAGGCGGACTTCTTCGCGTGCTCCTGCCTCGGCAAGCAGGGCGGCTCCGGCGACGTCCAGCGCACGCCCGGCGGCCTGATGTACCACCAGAGGTGGAACAACCTCCAGTTCGTGACCAGCGCCTCGTTCCTGCTCGCGGCGTACTCCGACAGCCTCGCCGCCGCTTCGGGAGCCGCCGTGCAGTGCTCGTCCGGGGCCGCGGCGCCCTCCGAGCTCTTGGCGTTCGCCAAGTCCCAGGTGGACTACATCCTGGGCAGCAACCCGAGGGGCACGAGCTACATGGTCGGGTACGGCTTCACTTACCCGCAGGAGGCGCACCACCGCGGCGCGTCCATCGTGTCCTTCAAGTCCAACCCGGCCTTCGTGAGCTGCCACGACGGGTACTCGAGCTGGTACGGCCGCAAGGGCAGCAACCCGAACCTGCTCGACGGCGCCATCGTCGGCGGACCCGACGAGCACGACGACTTCGCCGACGAGAGGAATAACTACCAGCAGACTGAGGCCACCACCTACAACAGCGCGCCGTTCATGGGCGTCCTCGCTCGGCTCGCCGCCGGCCACGGAGGTCGCGGCCGGTTCGGTCGGTCGTTTCCAGATGGTACAGAGTTTGGTACAGCGGCAACCGAGCGTGACAACAAGACCTCGATACTTCCAGGTAATAATTTACTGAGCATCTGACATTCTTGTTTCAGTTCAGAGTCTTGTCAATTCAGTACTACACTAGCTATCCGAGAGATTGACTGTTGATTCACCTTGTGCGTGCGTGCGTGCGTGCGTGCTGCAGCTGCGGCTCAAGATGATAAACACGCGTCGCCGGTTGCGATCGAGCAGAACGCAACGAGGTCATGGACCGAGAAGGGCCGGACGTACCGCCGGTACGCCGTGACGGTGACCAACAGGTCAGCAAACAAGACGGTGCACGAGCTCCACATCGGCATCGCCAAGCTCTACGGCCCGGTGTGGGGGCTCGACAAGGCGCGGTACGGCTACGTGCTCCCGGGCGCGGCGCCGTCGGTGCCCGCCGGCGGGAGCGTCATGTTCGTGTACGTCCACGCGGCGCCGCCGGCCAACGTCTGGGTCACCGGCTACAAGCTCGTCTGAAATATTACTAGATGTTAGTTAATCTGTCAGGTTAAAGAAGGGAAGCTGGAGTGATGGGGCTAGATGCTAGCTAATCTGTCAGGTCTCAGCCATCCTTCGTCTCAGCTAAGATAAGCGTAGCTAGTGGTCACGTCTATCGTGACTGAAATAGTAAGAGTGGAACGGTTGTGCTGTGGACCGGCGATTACATTTCGGGCCAGTTTCCGAATTTAGTTAGTGGTCCAGCTTGGTTTGAATTCAGGTAGTACAACACTAGAATGGAATTCTAACTTGAATCCATTATCGATATTATGCAATAATAAAGAAACGAACAGTACTATGTGGTGTGCGCTTTGGCGTGTTAACAACTTGAGCCGTGGACATTTACTTTGTTTTCTTGGCTACTGCTGTTTTTAGACATCTAATATCTTTTATACCCACTCTGTTTCAAAATGTAAGATGTTTTAGCCTTGGTGAAACGGCTCATCCATATACATACGCTTTCATCAAAGCTAAGACATCTTATATTTTAAAATGGAGGAAGTATTTATCAAGGAAAACAAGTCATAGTACATATAAGCAAACGACCAATAATACATAAAAATACATACAAAAAACATTGGCCACGTACTTTCTTCACTTGTTCTTTGTCTTCCGTAAATTGCACTGAACTCGTAATTGAAGGAGACACCTGCAAACGCTCTTACCATACAAGGCTTTGAAGTCCACGGTAGCCACTTGTGAACAACGAGATTTATTAGTCGCCAATCAAATATCGCTTGGGGATTCACACCACCCAGAAACTTGCCATCCTTCACCACAAATCGAGAGGGTTTAAGAAATCAGATCTTGATGCAGACCACAACAAAAGAAGAAGTCAGAGTTGCCATTCTAGAAACCATCCGACAAATTCCCTTGATAGACACGCCAACTGCAAATATCCGAAGAGATCCAACCTCTCATGCCCTTCTTTGACTTCGAAACGGTCGCCCATGATGTGGGGAGAGCCAGAGAGACCTCCACCTTGCCGATGTCACAAGAAAGATGAAAACCAAAGGAAGACATGACCGACAAAAATGAAACAAAGAAGATGACATGTCCCCACTCCTCTAGTCTCCGGCGTGGTTGCCAGATGGAGGCGAGGAGTGGCACCGTGGTGGCTGCACGTGGAGGAACCTAGGCTTCGTCTAGGTTTGAAGACACGGTCTTGGCTATTGTTGTTTGAGAAAGCTTAAAACACTTGACTTGATGCGAAATATTGTAAAATTATAACCGCATATAGTTTAGTATGCCAAATTTTGTAGACCTTACCCATTCCTTACTTATAAAAATGGCCAGTTGTTCAACAGTTGATTCCATTTTTTAGGATGCCATCGAGAGCATCAAGCTTAGCCTAGAATGAGAGGAAAACAACTAGACTACGTGGAGTCTATTTCAGATGTCATGACATCTTGCCATTTAACAAAGTTAGGACCCATCATTGCATCTTTGTATGTATCTGGTTTATCATTGTCTAACAATAATATTCCATCTTTAAATCTTATAGCCGGAAGACGACCTCTACCATACCCACGTGGTTCAATAGGACCTGTGATTTCCAGGGCTATAACTGTTGAAGGCGAGGGAGCCTTAGACGTCATAGGCCTTTCCCCTCCCTCTTGCCTGCCTACCCTAGTGGGACCATGTATTCCTCGAGCCCATGGTGCCCACTATGTTTTATTACTTTTATGATTTTATCAAGTTTGGAATAATCCTGGACACTTTCAAAATATTTTGAAACTTTCTTAAATCATTCTGATACCTTTCATATCATGACTGAAACAATTCCGTACACTCGGTAATATTTGGGGTTCCTCCCTAATATTTCGAGACACTTATGAAGAAACTTCAGAATAACTTCATTCATATCTTACTATGGCACCCACATTCTAAATGTTGCTAAACTCTTAAGTGTGTGACCGTATGGGTTCGGATATGTGTGGACATGTCCGAAACTCATTCGCAATAATGATCAACATGGTACCTTGATGTACTTATTGATCCCCACAGATAACGCTTCTATAAAACAATTGATCATGTGAACCTTCTATATTAATTATCGATAACCATCGTATTGCTTTTTGATACTTTACATGGCCCGAGGTGAAACAATTAAGTTATCCTTGTTACCCGACATATACTCTATAGTCATAGCGTATTATAGATGTTCCTATGATAAATAACTTGATCACTTTGTCTGGCAAGACGATGACAAATATCATAATACATGAGTGGGCCCATAATGTATCTCTCCCCCATCATCTTGGGTAGCAATTCCTATAATTACTTCACATAGAACAGTGGAATACTATCCAGTAAAAGCATAGAATGATTTTATGATTACCCCTATTACAGAGTAACGCTGGAAGGCCCCCTACGTCCATATCTTATCCAAGTATACATAAGTCTTATGGTCAAACAATCTTAATAGGAGCAGTAATACTATTTTCGAGAAACTACCTGTAACAGTATTGACGATGTGTTTCACGGTGTATCAAATTGGATCTATCTATCATCGTTGTTCCCCAAACATGTCTTGTCTCATATATTACCACTACAAGAATCTGGACGGTCCATGACGTTTTTTATGACGCTCCCTAAAAACATCACGGATCCATGACGTTCTTGCCCGCTTTGTCACAACTCCATAGAAGGCCCTCCAGCCCGGTTTTCCACGATGTTCCTTGGTTTGTCGCGGCAGATTTCATCGCAGTTTTCGTCCCATCCCCTGAAGCCCAGTTTGCCATTTCATCTCCTGCTTCATTCTTCATGGATTTCGTCGTGACCCATGGTCGATTTTTTCTCATCGACCGCGCCAAGCCCACAAGTTAGATCGGTCTGCACGGTAGTGTCTCACGGTATCAGATGAGTTTGACGATGCTTCCTGACGTTTTTGGCCGGTCCCAGCTGTCAGTGCGCTTTGTAGAAATTAAATAAGAGAAAAAATTATCTACACAAAGATAGAATCGAACCGGCAACAGGCTGTTTGGGACCATATATAATTGTAACCGCTGCAGTCGTCCAGTTATTTGTTCCATATAAACTACTTCAGTCTAGATGTTACAGACCAGCTCTCGGTCACAGGAATTGAAGAAATTGAAAATAGAAGAATCAACACAATATGTATGTACATTTCGCACAACCATAAAAGAGAACACAACAGAGCATATTTTTAGATCATCTTTTAAGAATACATAGAAAGACAACAACACATGCACACAATCAACCAAATATAGACATATCATATAGAGATAATATAACTTAGCATGTACAACACCAGGTTGACATCAACTTCCTCACCACTACAAGTTCACTCACAACATATTACTTTAATGGTGCATCCAACAACAGAATAAACAAAATACTTTTTAGCCTCACTACAGAACATTAACACTATCAATGAAGCCTGGTTGCCCCTCATTTAAAAAGCTAAATAGGCACACATTTCCCTTCCTGATTCTAGCGAGTTCATAAATCTTAGACCAGCCACTTGTCATTTGGGCAGAACTATTCATATCCTCGAAGAAGTAAACATGCTAAAAAATGGTCTTGTAGGAGCATACGAGTGGTAAACCCTTTGGAAGATAGCGGTTGAGGTGGGCACTGTTGTAGCTAGCTAAAAAGTACTGTAGGAGAAGAAGAATATTAATTTTTGGCTAGAGTTTAATGTCCATAAGAAACTTTAAATATTAAAATAATAACAAATGTTAACCATCTTGGCCTTCCGAGGGCCAACATTTGACTTGTTCATCTTGCACACATAGTATGGTATAGATGACTTGTGTCCTTTAACTATCTCTTTGAGGGAAGCAACTTGGTCAGAAGTCAATTCCAAATTGTTTCCGAACACGCAGTGATCATCGAATTCCTCGCCCCCCATCATCCTTGGCCTAGAAATAAATTATTAGAAAGTAATAATATGTATGTATAGCTGCATATAATTATAGCAAAACATATACTTAGGCAATACGAATAAGGATCCTTGGTTTCTCGACTAATTTAAATCTTTTCATATAAGGCTTAGCTCTTCGCCTCGTTATCTTAGCTTTTATCTTGCGAGAAACTATAACTCGTTTCTTCACATCATCATCATCATCAGATGAGACAACGATGACAACAGCCTTGGTTTCACCAACCTTGTAGGCATCCTTTTTAGCCTAAATTGGACATTGCAGTAATTAGAATATTTATTTTTTATGACATATACAGTAGTGCCAGTAGAAACAATTTTAGAACCTTCTCATGTATCTTCCTAGCCTTCATACGACAGAACTGGTGTTCCTCACAGTTCATCCTACCCGCTCCCAAAGAGTAAATACAAGAATTATGTTAGAATAAATATTTTAATTAGTGAATTATTACGAGAATGAAATTCAGCGAGTAAAGCTAGCATCCAGAGAATAAAACTGGAGGGCGCTTCCGGTGAACTCGACTAAACATTTGCCATAACCAGCAATGTTGGGCACACAATCGTCGATGTTGTGACAACGATGAACTAGATTGAACTAAAAAGCAACCTCGACGCGGTGACCTAGATTGAGCGCAGAGGCGCTGCCATATAGAATAAGGAGGCAATGCGTCGAGCTAGAACAAGGACGCGACGATGTCGATAGTGACGAGGAGGCGACGACATAACGCGGTAAAAGGCCGAGGAGCACTTACATGTCAGTTTGCAGCCTCCGCTGCTACCTTCTTCGCTGACAGGGAGGGGGAGGGGATTTGGTCGTCGGCGGGAAGGGGAGAGGGTTTTTTTCTAGCGCGGATTTGGAGGAACTGGTGTGGGATTTCGGAGTGGCATGGAGTGGAGAGGGTTTTTTCTAGGTGCTATGACGGGTGGGTTCCATGCGTGGGCGGTTTTGATTCGCACAAGCATCATCTGCGAGACTGACGAATGGGTCCCACGAGGACTGAATAAAAGCACAATTTTTCTACCATAAAGAAGAGCTTACGACCAGCCAAGTTTGAAAGGCAGAATAACAACACAATGTTTTGCTAATGGATCAGTTCAACACAGGCATGGACACACGATCATCAGTTCAACACACGCATTTTTTCAAGGATGCACATATGCATGCACACAACCATCTATTCAAGCATGCACATAGGCATGCACACAACCATCTATTCAAGTATGCAACACACATGCATGCAGACACGAACATCAGTTCAACACAAGCATGCACACAACCATTAGTTCAAGCATGCAATATAAACCATGCACACATGATCATCAGTTTATGCACACGATCATCAGTTCCAGCATGCAACACAGAGCATGCACACGATCATCAGTTCACCACAGTCTGGAACTAATCTTCATCAGTATCATCTTGTAGTTCCTATTTTTTGTCACTACATTACTCCTCAATTGTGTCTTCTTCTTCATGCTCACTGTCAACTTCCTCCTCCTCAACAACCGTCCTTTTACCTCTGATACGCTCGAACGATGATGCATCTATGATGCGACCTCCTTTGATAGGGAGTCGGCGTTTCCTAAAAGGAAGAGCCTCAGATACAGTCTCATCGTCAGATCCTACAAACTTTTGGTATGCTACATCAATATGCACCACCTACTCCTCTCCTTCAGCAACATCAAACTTATGTCTCTGAACTATTTTTTAAACCACCCGCCAGTTTTTACCCTTGGTTGTGTCTGGCATACAGAACACTTTTGTAGCCTGGGTTGCCAAGATGTAACTGTTATCTTTGTACCATGTTAACACTCCAGAAGAGTTTATCATACACCATTTAGGTATCCTTATGGCCCTCAATCTGATACCAATCACAGTGGAATAACACAACTGATCGTTGGTGTTCCAAATCAGAGTTAAAATATCGCACCTTGATATCCTTGAGGAAACCATAAAATGTATATCTTCTCATAGTGACAATCTTCATCATTACTCCACTATTTTGTGTTTTCTTCCCCCTTCTCACGGTCAGCGGTGAGGAATCGAACACCATCCACAATACAAGTTGAATATGTTCTTACTCGGAAGTCTGGGCCACACGCCAATGCAAAAGCTCTTCATCCACAACTTCTGGAATCTCCTGTCGCTTTTTCATGACTTGTATGTACCGTAGCACAAAAACAATATGGTCAAATGATGCATTGAAATGCTATATACGAAGGATAGGGATAAATGCAAAAGGAAACTAACATGGTCCTTCAACTATCTTTGAAATCCCTGCTCTAGCCTTCTTTCCACATTGGGCATCCCATCGTTCACCAGCTGTTCTCGGCAAAGACTGCAATCCAGAGAGTAACTCGGAATTAAAATCTTTACGTGTATGGCAATTTTGAATTTGTAAGTATGGGAGATCAGAACATACATGATATATGGATTAACCTCCTCGCAGTTGTTTAGGATACCAAGTCATCTTGGTTAGATCCCTTTTGAGGGTCAAATCATCATCGTTTCCTCCATAGCAGGTGACATGGCTTCCTCCAATCAAATTCAAACTGTGGCCAAACACATCACAAGATGATTCATGATGGTCACCTGCCATTGGTCGATTGAATCTTGTGACAATATCATCGAGGTATCTAGAGAAAAAGTCACACTCAGAATAAATCTAGGCCTCTTCCACTGAACCTTCTGGACGTGATATGTTCCTGACATATCTCTTCAGAGTACACAACAACCTCTATTGGATACATCCACCCATAGTTCACAGGGCATCGAAGCATCACCTCTTCAGGTAAATGCACAGCCAGGTGGACCATCACATCAAAGAATGCCGGTGGAAAGATGTGTTTAAGTTTGCACATAATTACTTGGATTTCATCTTTGAGCTTCCAACAACGACAATTCAAATTTTTATTGCACAATTGCCAGAAGAATCTTCCCATCTCTCCAAGTGTTGTGTAGATATCAGGATGCAAATACTCTCGCATGCCTGCAACCAATATTTCCTACAACAGGATGTGGCAGTCATGGGCTTTAAGTCCCGTGATCTTGCGTGTAGGAACGCTAACACATTTCTCCATGTTTGAACAAAACCATCAGGAAAAGTGTTGTACCACAGATATTGAAAAAAACCCGTCTTCTGCTCCTTATTTAGGTAATATGATACATGTGGATAGAGAAGGTCCTTCTCTATCTCTATTGGTTGCACCTATAGATCTCGCCTAATGCCTCGGGCTTCACAATCATACCTAGCCTTCAAGGTGTCCTTATTCTTCCCATCAAGTTCAAGTAGTGTGCATACCAAGTTGTCGCAGATGTTTTTCTCAATGTGCATCACGTCGAGATTGTGCCAAAGTTTCAATGATGCCCAGTAAAGAAAGTCCCAGAAACCGTGTCGCCGGTTCCAGATAGGTGAGGGATCTTTCCGCTTCCTCTTTTTTCTCCCAGGATCGCCTCTAACTCCTGGTTTGAGATGCCTAACCTTCGTCAGCTCAGCTTATAACTCAACTGCAGTAAATTTCCTGGCCTCGAGTTGTCATCATGAATGCTGGAAAGCTATGTATCTCACTGCAAGCGGTGGCGCTTCGGGAGGAAATAATGGTGCCCAATGTAGCATATTTTGCTCTTTATGGATTTGGACAGAGGATTTTTGTCACAATGCAGGCATGCATGATATCCTTTTGTTGTACACCCAGACATAGCGCTACAAGCTAGGTAGTCATGCTACATAAAAGAACCGCTGCACGAAGATCAAACTTTCTGTTTTGAAATGCATCGTAAGAACACACGCCCTTCCAAAGCCGATGCAAATCATCCAGTAGAGGCTCCATAAAGAGATCAAAGTCCTTTCTAGGACTTGATTTTCTAGGGATTAGAAGGAAAAGCATGTAGTTTGATGCATCCATACAATCCCATGGTGAAAGGTTGTACGTCATGTAAAATACATGCCACATAATGTAGCTTGTGCTTATAGTTCCATAAGGATTGAAGTCATTTGTGGCAATTCCAAGCCTTACGTTTCTAGGCTCATTTGAAAAGTCCTGCCATGTTCTGTCAAAATCCTTCCATGCTTCTGTCAAAACAATGTTGCTTCATGAAGTTTTCACATTCGCCGCATGGAAAATCCATTTTCCATTTTTCTGGTGCCGAAAAAGGGCCTATTTTGTGAAGCAGCCACCAAGGATGTGATGTGAAAATGCATCACCCCATTTTTAATAAATAATAGAGAGAATTTAGTGTCCAGATCACCGGTTGGATTCACCTAAAACCTCTCGGCGCAACCCCCACGATATAAACAAGTTTCTGCCGGTCTAGTTGGAAGGGGCTAAAATTTAGCCTGGAGTCAAGAATTTTCCAAAAAATCATTTTTCGGTACAAAACATGGCATTTCTTCAAATATCCAACAAGAGATTAGCAAGAACCGGCACATAGCCAGGAACCCTGACTGCCGCGGTATCGGCCGGATTTTGAAACTGGCATAAAAATTCAAAAATGTGAAACCTTCACACATTGCCATTTCTTGTTGCCTAGTTGCATGCAAAAAACCAAACATGGAATATGGGGGTTAGTCTAAAAAGTGTTCCCGGAAATGGACCTACCGCCTTTGGGGATTCATAGCTTTCAAGGCAAATGAGCAAGGTCATGACCACAACAATGGAATAGTTTGCCTTAATGCGCCCATATTCCGAGCATGAGTATATATTGTGATGCCAAACAATTTTACTTCATGAAGTTTTCACATTCTCCGCACGGAAAATCCATTTTCCCGGTGCCAAAAAGGGCCTATTTTGTGAAGCATCCACCAAGGAAGTGATGTGCATATTCATTACCCTATTTTTAATAAATACTATAGAGCATTTAGTGGTCAGATAACTGGTTGGATTCACCTAGAACCTCTCGGCACAGCTCCCGCGATATAAATAAGTTTCTACCGGTCTAGCTGGAAGAGGGAAAATTTAGCCTGGAGCTACCTCGTAGCTATCTCGGTAATTTTCCAAAAAAAAACATTTCTAGTTACACAACATGGCATTTATTCATAGACCCAACGAGAGATTAGAAAGACCCGAACATAGCCAGGAACCCTGACTGCTGCGGTATCGGCTAGATTTCGAAACCAGCATAAAAATTCAAAAAATGTAAAACCTTCGCACATTGCCATTTAATGTTGCCTAGTTACATGCAAAACTAGGAATATGGAATATGGGGATTGTTCTAAAAAAGTGTTCACGGAAATGACCTACCGCCTTCGGGCATTCATGGCTTTCAGGGCATATGAGCTAGCTCATGACCACAACCATGGCATAGTTTACCTTAATGCACCCATATTCCACGCATGGGTGTATATTGTGATACCAACCAATGTTGTTTCATGAAGTTTTAATATTCTCTGCACGGAAAATTCATTTTCCATTTTCCCGGTGCCGAAAAGAGCCTATTTTGTGAAGCAGCCACCAAAAAGTGATGTGAAAATGCATCACCCCATTTTTAATAAATACTATAGAGCATTTAGTGGCCAGATCACTGGTTGGATTCACCTAGAACCTCTTGGTGCAACTCTCGCGATAGAAACAAGTTTCTGCCGGTCTAGTTGGAAGGGGGGCTAAATTTAGCCTGGAGCTACCTCGTAGCTATCTTGGTAATTTTCCAAACAATTATTTCCAGATACAAAACATGGCATTTCTTTAGAGATCCAATGAAATATTAGCAAGACCTGGCACATAGCCAAGAACCCTAACTGTCGTGGTATCGGTCGGATTTCAAAAACGACATAAAAAAAATAAAAAAAGTTTCAAAAAAAATTAAAAAATGTGAAACCTTAGCACGTTGCCATTTCATGTTGCCTAGTTGTATGCAAAAAAATAGAAAACATGGAATATGTGGGTTATTCTAAAAAAGTGTTCACGGAAATGACCTACCGTCTTCGGGGATTCATGGCTTTCAGGGTAAATGAGCAATGTCATTACCACATCCATGGAATAGTTTGCCTTAATGCGCCCATATTCCATGCATGGGTGTATATTGTGATACAAAATAATGTTTCTTTATGAAGTTTTCACATTCTCCGCACGGAAAATCCATTTTTCATTTTTCCGGTGCCGAAAAGGGCTCATTTTATAAAGCAGACACCAAGGAAGTGATGTAAAAATGCATCACCCCATTTTTAATAAATAATATAGATAATTTAGTGGCCAGAACATCGGTTGAATTCAACTAGAACATCTCGGCGCAACCCCCGCGATAGAAAAAAGTTTCTGCCGGTCTAGCTAGAAGGGGGCTCAAATTTAGCGACCATAGCCATGGCCAAATCATGCATGTGTTACTATAATATGTACAAAAGTGTGATGGGTTTTTGAGTTAGGCAATTTATGTAGCACAGTTGTGATGGGTTGTTGAGATAGAATATGCCCACGATCTATGGTTTCATTGAAAACACAAACCATATATAGCATATATAATTAACTGCTGCTTGTAGGGTTACATGCAATTTTGTAGGGATGATTTCAATCGTGCTTTGATATGCCATTTCAAGCAAAACCCTAGACAATGGCCCACAAGATCTACCTGTTTAAAGAGCTTTCAACTGTGTTTTTGGCCGCAATTTGAATCTTATCTAAATTTGAATATAGTATCGAAAATACTTTTACATCTCTTAATATCACTATACAAATATTATGTCACAAACATAATATAAAGTAGTACTCCATATTATTGCTTTTTTATAGATTTAGTTATCAATAATTTAATAGTTTTCATCGTGAGGACCTTATAGTGAAGAATTTTTAAAAAAAATGGCTGATTTATTAGTACCCTCCATCATGCGACACCAAGCCCAAATTTCCAGTTCAGGTCCTCCCGCTCACGCGAAATTTGGCGCAAGACGCGGGAGAGTTTCTACCCAAACAAAAATTTCTCCAGACAATCAGGAGAGTTTCTACTAAAATGAAAATTTCTCAGTGTGCAATTACCTTTCAGCACACCCCCAGTGCCACCTAAGCATTCGCCCAAAGGAAATTTACGTAGTCTATTCAAAACCCTTTTTATTCCATCACCGAAACGAGACATATCCAAATTTCCCCACCGCTCTCGGTGCCGTCCTCTCCCTTCTGCCCTCACCTTCCCTGTCGTCCGCGTCCCTAATCCCCTCACCATCCCCGTCACCGCGCCCCTCCGCACTCTGCCTCTAGTCCCCTCGTCTCCGTTCGTCCCTCCAGGTAACCTCTCCGTCACCCTATCCCAAACCCTAGCCCCTCCTCACCATACTGGTTTTCTGCCAGGCCATCGAGCTAGCAGGTCGTCCACCTCGTCGACAACCCGCCGACCTTGTCTACCACCTGGCCGTACACTTCACCGGCATAGTCGGTCAGCTCGCTGTACATCTCGCCATCTACCTCATCGACAAGGTCCGTCACCACATTGACAAGGCCCGTATACCTCACTGTCCACCTCGTCGACGAGGTCTTCTACCTCGTCGTCCAGCTCGATGCCACATGCCAAGGGTCACCGCAAGAAATGCGTTATCAAAAAGGCCCTACAGCCTGCAGGCAAGGAACACGCTCATGCTCGATGCTCATGTTTCTTTTAATTTTGCCTGTGAAAGGCTATTCATTATCCTGTTCATGCCACCAATTTGCTTGTTTTGGTGCAGTCAATCTCTCTTATTTGTTTTGCTTGTGAAATTTCTTGTGATTTTACAAGGCTTGTGATTAGGGTTGCATTATCCTGTCTGTTGCATTAGTCTGACTGCTGCGTGATATGTCTAATGAAAAGAGTATTAATTGTTCATAGTTGTCTATTTTACATGATGATTACTATCGAACAATCAACCTCATATGTTATTTTCTTAATTGCCTGAAAGATGTTTATCCCTCATGTTTATTTGTCATGTCCTTCTTATTTGTTATGTTGCAGAGTATTAATTGTTAATAGTGAACTATCACATAATCAGTTCTACAGAACAATCAGTACCGTAGTTTATAATTTATTTAATTGCCTATTTAATCGCAGTATTGATGCTTATCCTGCTTATGTTTAATCATCCCATACTGCTTATTATTGCAACCAATTAGTCAATTGTCCAACTTGTATGTAATATTCAGCTTATAATCTGTTTTGCGTGTGATGAAGGTTTCATTGTCTTATATGTTGCATTATTTTGGCTGCTTCATCATATGTCTTATGATCAGAGTAAAAACTGCGCAAAGTGGACTGTTTTACATGATGATTACTATATAACATAGATTATATTTTGTTTAATTGCCTCTTTAATTGCATGGTAGATCCTTATCCTTCTTATATTTAATTAACATGCATAAGTTGCTCATAGTGGATTGTTGTACATTATAATTACTATAGAACAATCAACACCATGGGTTTTATTTTTGTAGCTTACTTGGGGTTGTTTATTCATGATAGAACCACAGTTACATCCCATAGAGGAAAGACGGCTAAAAACATCATGAGAAACAATGCACAGATGCAACAAATGGGTGTTAGGCCCCCTTGTTTATGCATTGCCCACTGAATTATCCCCTAAAAAGAGCAAGGATGAAGGCTTTGGATCCGAGGATTATCCAAAAGGGGAGGAAGATGAGACGCAGGTTGTCCCATTACTTGCCTACTCATCTTTTGTGTAATTGTTTTCTTACTGAATTTTCCATATATCTGGTGCTTTTTTATTATCATGAATTGACTTCATTTGATTTGTGTATCCCGAGAAGAGGAAATACAAGAAGACACATGTCGTCAGGACAATGATGGCTGCTACTGGTGTATCAACTTCTCAGAAGTGTGTCTTGGCTAGTGTAGTTGCTTGCACAGAAACATTGAGACATACCAAGTCCAAGGGGAATCCGCCAGAAGTACTTCCACCTCCAAGTTGTCCAGGACGCCCACCAAGACCGCCACGTGCTACAACCCCTTCGCAAGGAATTGAGAGTGCTGCAGATCATGGTGCCTAAGGAGAGAAGGTAGCAGCCCAATACGAGCTAATAACATTCCATGGCAGGAAGATAGTAGTCCAAGACGAGCAGGCAACTGCCCCAGGAAAGCAACCAACTCTCCAGGCAAGCACATTATATTGTGTGAATGGTACCTATTGCATTGTACTGTAGTATAACACTAACTCCACAATATATATTTTGTAGTTGATTTTGGCCATAATCCTTCTGAAGACACTATTACACATGATGATCATCAAACTGTGGTGAGGAGAACAACCATGGGGAAGCCGCCTAAGAAAATGTCTAGAGGAGGAAAGCTTCCATTTGTCATTCCTCCAAGAAGAACTGAACCAGAGTCAGGAAAAATTCTTCAAAGTTCTCCACATAGTGTGCAAAAACAGTCAGGACTGGTGTGCCTATCTTCACTCGCTGGAAAGAGTACAAGGATATGCCGGATGTCAGAGCAGAGTTCTACGACATAGTTTCCGTATGTTCTCTGACTCAACTGTCCCTTTTATTTTCATTATTGTTTATGCAAAGGCTTATGCACCCAGTTTTATTTCAGCAAAAGTTTGTCATGGACGCATCACGACCATAGGTGCAGGTCGCTTGCAACAAGCAGTTAATGAAGCACACAAGAACTCGACGACATCTTATGAAGAAGCAGTTTTTTGACCCCTATCCACTGAATCAAGTTACAAGGATATCTCATGTTGACCACATGAAAAATGTGGACTGGTGCAAGCTTGTTGATTGTTGGACTGACCCTAAGAACCAGATCATGTCTTGTCTACTCAACTTTCTCGCTTGTTTGTGTTTAACCAGGACTGCCTCTTATACTTCTATGCTCTATGTTTGTGTAGGCCCGTTGTCTAATAAACAAGCGTAGGAGAAGAAAATACGACAAATATCGTAGTGATGTTTTTTCTGTGAAAAAGCAAAAGCAAGTCCTCTAGAATACTTACCATCTTTGTCATCTTCCTGAATTTCAATGCTATGTTTGTCTCTGAAATTAGTACGACGCGCTTGTAAATTGCTGGTTATTTTTGTAATGTTGAATTATATTCCTAAAACTCGTAGGGAACCATGGAAAGCAACATGGCGCCTTCTGCTACAGAAGATGTCACTGAGGCTGAATGACCTCCTTCCACCAAAATTGTGCACTATTTTCTGTTAGAGGACATCGACATCCATTCTTCAAGACCAACCAAGACTCTCCTTGGAGCAGAACTCGGGGCAAAGAAACTAAACCAGGTCCATATTTGTCATCTTTGTGCAATTCAATACCCTGTTTGTCTTTGAAATGTATACGATGTTCTTGTAGTTTGCTCGCTAGTAGTCTAATATTTGCTTCTATATCTGCCAGGAAATGATGGATCGCATTGAGCATCGACCGACTTCTGCTACAGATGATGCACTATCAACCAAATCTCTCCTTGAAGCGCAACTTGGGACTGAGAGAGCATTTAATGAGGCACTGCGCCTACACATTGCAGCATTGCTGAAGGAGAAAGAAGCACATGAAGAAGCGCGGAAAGCACTTGTGAACTCCGCAGACCGCGGAAGTGCAGTACTTCAGCAATTCGTAGCTCTTTTGCGTAGGTAAGTCAAGTGGTGGTGAATATGTGAAAACTTGTGAGTGAAAGCATGTTAGGCTTTTGGTGAATAAACTTCTGTTTAACACATGAGAACTTATATTATGATGTAAGTGATGTATGTGAATTTTATATGATCTAAAATGTTTGTCTTGATTTCTGTCATCTGTCGCCTATGGTGTGTCTGTCATTTCATCTGGACCACTTAATCTAGGGGTGACGCTAGCACACATCCCTGACATAAACGAAAACGTCATGGTTGTTTACTTGACAAAAATATTAACGTCGTAGATGGACGCCGACGTGCCTTGATTTCAATGGTCAATGACCTTGACAAAACAACAAAAAAAGTCATATGTTTGAGATACGCGCCTAGATCTCATTGGTCCACGTGTTTCTCTTGGGAAAGCCCACGTGTCCTCGTACTATGGTGCACCTCAGAGCAGGGCAACTTTGTTGCATGACGATAATAAATTCGTCATGGCTCAAGTGACGTAAGGAACGGACTAGATGACGCCAACAACAAAATGAATTACGTCATCAACCGGTTTTAACAGAATCAAGCCGTGATGAAAAACAAACGTCAGGACAGCGATAACGTCACTGAAGACCAGTGTGATGTCAGCTGACGGCGCTAACGGGCATCCGTGGCGCCACCTGCCACGTGGCGTGGACCGTGACGAAAAGGAAAACATCACGACTGGTTGGGCCGACCCTGTTTGCCGCGACGAAAATGGAGGAACGTAACGGACCACTGCGACGTTGGCAGGCATAAAAAGTCACAGATTAGATTATGACATGAGGTTCATGACCTTTTTTTCCGTCGCAAAATTCGTCGCGGATGGTGATCTATCACATTTTACCACTGATCCACGACGATATCAGATCATCATGGACCGTCCAGATTCTTGTAGTGTACTAGCAACACTTCAAAACTTTGATTTTTCCCAATAGTTAGGAAACCAGAATTATGACTGTTATATGATCTAGTCTTAGATACAAGACTAAGGATATCCAAATGACTTCTATAATTCCATAGATGTATTAGGCTTTTTCTTCAAATACTCATTATTCGAAACTAATACAATTGTAACACAGAATAATAAACTTAATCATGAAACATAAATATAAATAATAATCCATTTATTATTGCCTTTACGGCATATTTCCATCAGCCAGGCCGCCGGCGTGTGCCCAAAATGTGACGTGACCAGGTGATGCGCCATGAGGCGATGTGTGGGATCGGGTCAGTGTATGGGAATGGGAGAGTAGAGAGAGGGGAGTAGATAAGTAGAGAGAGGAGGGGATAAAAAGATAGAGAGGTGAGAAAGGCTTGGGGGTATTCTGGCTAGCACAAGAGGTGGTGTGCTAGGCAGCCCAAGTTCAAATTTCACCTTCTTCTATATATGAGTAGTGTCTAGTCCCTTCTAGACACTCTTTCATATTTTTTAAAAAGATAAAGAGGTGAAGGTATAAGAGATGAATGTATAAGGAGAGAGATGGAGACATGAAGCCATGATCCATGGGGCTTTGGTTTCATCCACTCAGGATGCGGCGGCTTTGTCAAGTGTTCTTTAGAAAACACTCGGCAAACTTTTTGATCACTTTGAAACTTGTAGAAGTTTTTTAAAAGAGACCATAAAATGTAGAACTTGTGCATTTGTATTTGTATGTGTGATAGTTGCAAGGAAAAATTATAAACATGGATTTTGACATACTTTGTAAAAAGACCTTCACAAACCGACAATTCTCTCTGAATATTAATGGTTTTCAAGCCAAATGATCATGTTAATGGCCGTATTTATGGCATAGTTTGTGATAATGTGCATATATTTTGTATAAGAGTGCATCTAGGCATGAAAACAATGTTTTCAACATGAGTTTTTTTATCTTTTTACGTAAAGAACCATTTTTCATTTTTAAGTGCCGTAAGGAGGATTTTTATGAAGGACGCACCAAAACACTGACTAATAATTGGAACAAACCAATTTTGAAAAATAGTAGACCTTATTGTCGATTTAGCATGAAGCGGGTCAAATTTGAACTACATGTACTGCGTAGTTTGTTCAGGAATTTTTGAAAAAAATCATAGTTTTGACTAGAATTCGGCAATGTGTCATTTCATTACAAATACGTTAACAGTCCGCAATGTGCAATCCCTACACAAGAACGGTCATGGGTGCCATTTTACCATAGTTTGAAGATGCCACAATGAATTTTAAAAAATATCAAAAAAACAGAAAACTAAGCATAGTGTCATTTTATGTAACCTAGTTGCCAAAAAATCTTTCTAGAAATGAGCTACTATGTACAGAGTTGCAGAGTTTCAAGGGAAATGAGTTACGGCATGATAATAACCTTAAATTTTCTTTTAAAAGAGCCCATATTATGCACATGTGCACGTCCTAAAATGATAAACAATGTTGCCAAAGGAAGTTTTTATTTTTTCACAAAAGATTCAGATTCTATTTTCTAAGTCCTAGAAATGTTATTTTGTAAAGCACTTACCAAAACACTCTTCTAAAACTGGACCAACAAAAATTTCAAAATATTAGACCATATTGTATGTATAATTCACCATACCACTAGTAGAAAACAGACCTTTAGTCTCAGTTCATAAGCGCCTTTAGTCCCGGTTTTACACACGGGACTGCGAATTTGGAATTAAAGTCTCGTATCTCTAGTCCCGGTTTGCTACGAACCGGGACTAAAGGCCACCACGTGGCCGCTTTGCGGAGCAAGGGGACGTAGAACCTTTAATCCCTGGTCGTAATACGACCCGGGACTAGAGATTTTTTTTAAATTTTTTTGTTTTCATTTTTTCCTATAACTTTTTAATTATTTGACTCGTTAATCCTCTCGCTTGAAACATTTTTAACACTAACTATACTTAACCTTAGGTCAAATTACACTCTATGGACAAACTTCTCTATCGGTGACCCATCCTTGCACTACTTCACCCCTAGCATTCCATCAGGATGTCTTTGCGCGAAGGATATTATACCTTGCCAAGATTACCATATCAATCCTATTAGCTCATATCAATATGTCACACGTCTTTATTTTTAGAAACTACAAACAACTATTTAAGTAAACAACAATAAATAAGTAATAATAAATATTGTATTCCAATGAAAATAAAAATCTAATTAAAATAATATTTATTCATTTTGCCATTTATTCATTTAATATGGCATAAATAATATATTTAAATATGTAAACTGAAATTTGACAAATAATATAACCATCATTATTTGAAAAATGTGAGGATTCCAAATATGGCATAAGAAATTTGCTAAAAGAATCCAGAACATTTTAAGGCCATTGAAATTGAACTCAAAACATATTTTGATAGGTTGTACTTTTTTTCGACATCGTACGCAAAAGTTATAGCCATTTGAAGTTTTCATGACAGCTTTTGGTAAAATATGTCAAAATTCATGTTTGTTAATTTCCGTAACAACTAAATCACTTAATATAACTATAGTTTGAAGGATTTTATTTTTGGATTTTTTTATAATTTTGTTGCATGCTTTTGAAACTAGAAAAGGTGATTCTAGGTGGGGGTGGGGGTTGGTGGTGGACAAAAATCTTCTGCCGCGACAGGATTTTTGTCTATTTTCCCGCCGTGGCAGATCTTGCCAGACTTTTTTAGTCCCCATTGATTTCTCAAACCTGAACTAGAGGATGTTTCTTTAGTCCTGGTTGGAAATTAAAAAACATGAATTAGTTGTTATGGAAAGCATGCAAACATGAATTAGTGTGTCAGTTCATCACAATAGACTTATAATTTTGCAATATGCAACCCTACCTAGAAAAGTGTGTCGGAAAACAGACAAGAAAAAACCTTCTTTACCGAGTATTGAAAAATACATTTCTCGGCAAACTACTTGGCAAGAAATGAAACAAGATGCGGGATGAAGAACACGAAAATGCCAGGAGGAAAAAGCCGATAAACTTCAAATATTTCCTAGTGTCCGTCGGGGGACACTTGGCAAAGTGCACTCCCCGTCACAACATCTCATCTGTAACCGAGTTGGCCACGTGTCCATATTGTCTGCAGAGTATCCAGTTTTGCCAACGAGTAGTTTTTAGTGGCCAGTTTTATGGAACTTTGCCAAGTATTTCATGTTCGTCGAGTGTGTTTATGTGATTTTAGCGAGTATAAGCCAAGCTGTTTGCCGAGTTTCAAACTAAAGCTGCATGCCTAGCAAAAATCGACTTTCCCGTAGTGATACTCTAAAATGCCCTTTTTAAGAGCAATTTACATTTTTTTGAGGGACGAACATTTTACATTTATATAATTTGGGAAGTACAAACGCAGGCCAACCAAAAACAAAATCAACGAGGTCAGATACTCTAATGTAAATGAGGCAGGGACCTACATCAATTAATTTATTAATCTAAGGGCCCTATGCAAATGTTCCTTTGGTCTCTGCCACCCAGTCGTCTCCGGTCTTCTTGGACCTGGGAGTTTTTTTAACTCAGACAGACTCATCATTCGGAAGCCAGCAAACACAGAAGCACTAGCCAGGACGCAGCAAAGGTCCCAGGCTCTCAGCTCGCTGGAGGCAAGAGCAGAAACACTAGCCAGATCGCGATGCTAAGCGACGGTGACGGCTCAGCGGCGGAGACGGCGGAGTCCATGTCGTCGGAGCCGGTGTGGGGCGAATGCCCGCAGCTGTACCTCTCGTACGGCATCGCCTCTCTCCAGGGCACGCTCCCGGAGCTGACGGACGCGCTGTCCGCCTTGCCGTCGTTCACGATGCTGTCGCCGCCCTTCGGCCTCGACTACTTTGGGGTCTTCGACGGCCACTTCGGCGCGGCCGTCGCCAATCACCTGACGGAGCGGCTGCACGGCGCCATCGCGGAGCAGATCGAGGGCGAGCTGGTGTCCACGGCACCCCGGTTCCTCCACGGGTCGCGGGGGGACGTGAGGGGGTGGTGGAGGACCGCCCTGGCGGACGCGTTTCGGGCCGTGGACGAGGAAGTGCTCATGAGCGGACCGGTCACGGTTGTCGGCGCCACCGCTCTCGTGGCGCTGGTCCTGAAGGAGTACCTCGTTCTCGCCAACTGCGGCGTTTCCAGGGCCGTCATCTCCCGCGGCGGCGAGGCCGTGCAGCTCACCGCCGAGCACCGGGTAATAATCACGAACTTTCGGACGATGTTCAGCTACTCTAGTTCGTACTTCGTTTCCTAGCACGGATCAAGAAGGAAATTAGCAGGTTTAAGCTGCATGCGCCCGGCATTCTCTTTCGTTCATGCATGCTGTAGGTATGTCTCGTAGCATAAGCTAGACGTGACTAATGTGTTGTGACTTGTGACTGGTAGGTGTTATGTGTGATGTACCTTGGGAATCTGGGCCCGTCTAGCTTATTAATTAATCTGCAGTTCGATCTCTAGTAGACCTACAAGCTAGCTAGGCATCAATTGTTAGGGCTATCTGACATGAAAATGAGAATTTTAAGTTAGTAGATTTTAGTTCACATTCGAACTCTTCGAATAAATTTGAATGGCCATGATTCATGAACCGCATTTCTAGAACAGGAAGTGTCCAAAGCCCTAATCTTGTAGACATATTTTCCTCTGCGACTAAAATTCTTATAAAATTGACCCAAACGACTTGATTCACAAACCTCCACAGCTAAAGCAAAAAAAAAAGGTACTTAAAAAAAAGCAAAAAAATAGGACGGGGGAAGTCACACCAAAATTTAGGCAAAGTTATGAAGAATGAAAAAAAGGGGGGTCCGATCAAAAAAATAAATATATATGGTAGTGTGCGGGAGGTCTTGTTTCCACATTTGGCGCCTATGATTGCTTCCTTGTGTTGCTACTTGCTAGATAACATACCGATCTTTAGGAAAGGAATAGAGTGGCATGATCAGAAACTATGGTGCGATGCATGAACATGCATATGCATGTGAGGCATGTCTATGTCTTTTTTACTAGAGAAGTAAGTAGGATATGGATGTTTGAGTTGCCATACGCGGATACGCCCATACCAACAAGGGGTGGACAGCAAAATCGCAACTGATGATGATGCATTCACTGCTCGCATGTGAACTACTAATTCGTAGGGTAGGATTTCACATGCAATGCTAGCCTACATGCCTTCTGCCAGAAACCGGCCATTGCCCATCCAAAGCTTTTCTTGAGCAACCGTCCACTGTGGACATGGGCCAGCTGGTCCTTGTTTCCGTTCTTGGGGTTCTGCTTGGCGCTGATCGTCATAAATTACTTGACGAATCCAGAGAACAAAAATGCACTCCTGTTCAACCTTTAATTTTCCTGCTGGAAGCTACAGCAGAAACATCGCCGAGAACAAAAGCTCCAGGATAGTGTAAAGGGAAGGGAGCACTAAAAGTGACGTATACTTGTTGTTCCCGAACTCAAAACAGACCAGCACCTACTACAGCTAGCTCACTCAGGAGCACCAGGCCAAGCACAAGACAGAAACCGACACAAAAGCAAACTATATATACGACGCCTAGTTAGCTTGGCGGGCGCCATGATCGCGAAAGTGCAAAATTCTTGCGCCCAACACCATCTTCCACTGTCGCACAGGTGCGGTAGCTTTAAAGACACTATGAAGTGACGAAGTAGTACGAATTTTATGATGAACACCTTATTGCGAGAAGTCCAAATTGCCCACGCCAAAGCACCAAAAATCTTGTACGTGCCCCTCAGAGTTAGAGTTAGCGTCCGGCTACCAGCCTACCACAACACCACATACACGATAACCATTGACAGTAGGAGTCTCCACAGCCGACGCAGCCTACGTGTATTCAGAACCTTATAACGTACGTGGAGATTCTTCAAAATTGTATTCCGTATATATGGATTCTTCAAAAAAATTACATGCCTCAACATTTTTTATCTCCATTATTGGAACATCTAATTAAGTTATGTTTTTCTGTGAGGAAACACTTATTACTATAGTCAATGTAAACTGGACAGAGAAAATATATCCGAGTCTGCAAACTATACTTTGTACATGTAAATAATTAATGAATATTTTCACATTTCGAATCTTGCCGGAAAAACAATATATGCATGGAAAAGAAAATGCTTACAGTAAGTACATATTGTGTGGGTGGCACAGCCAAACAGGCCAGATGAGAAGCGGCGTGTGGAAAACGCCGGAGGCCGCGTGGATGAATGTACCAACACCGTCGACGGCCTTCTGCCAACCTCCCGCGCATTCGGTACGTACACGCCCAATCTGAATGCTAGCTGGGTGGATCGATCGATAATTTCTGGGTTATTTTCTGCGATCCATGCTAGCCAGCTGATGATCTGATTCTGACCATATGCAGGGAGCTCTCTGTACAAGCAGTACGTGACCGCGGAGCCCGAGGTGACGGCGGTGGCCCGCGACCCGCGCGACGAGTTCCTGATCCTGGCCACCGCGGGGCTGTGGGACCACGTCTCGCCGGCGGCGGCGTGCCGCTTCGTGGAGCGGAAGCTGCGCAGCAGGGCGCGGGCCATCACGCCGTGGGTGGCGCTGCTGGGCGGCAGGGGCTCGCCGACCGCGCTCGCCAGGGAGCTGGCGGAGCACGCGGTGCGCGCGGGGAGCCCGGAGAACGTCAGCGTCATCGTCGTCCTCTTCAGGAACTTCTGGGACGATCCGGTCGCCGCGGCCGCTCCGGTGTCGCCCAGCGGGCGGGTCCTGCGCCCGCGGCGGGCCAGCACCAAGTACAGGCCCAACTTCTGGTACACCTGAGAGGGCCAACTGTCGGTAGTCGGGGAGGAGTCCGGCCTTTGAATATAGTCACTGTCGAAGTTGTAAGCCGGAGAAACTACGTGGTACAGTACTACTCTCCATCAAACCCTCCTTTAGCTCCCCCGTTCCAAATTTCTCAGAACTGAAGCCACTGGATTTGTATGTGTTAACTAAGCTTACTAAGTTACTCAGCAGTCAACACTTTGTGCAAGCAGTTGCAGGTGAGCAATCTGCAGATGTGGGTATTCTAGGTGATTATGATGTTTGGTTCCTGTCATTTCAGAAAATTAAATGATATTTTTTGAATTAATACGTATATTCTTGGAACTACTTAGAGGTACGTACATTTTCCTTTTAAAAAAAGTCTAGCATCCTGCTGCTAGGGAGTAGCCCATTACGGCAACCAAGGACTAGGATCGGACGTCACAGATCTAGAGCGTGGAGGCCGCGGCGGCTAAGGGCACCAAGGAGGGGACGTGGAAGGTGGGTGAATCGGAAGATCAATAAAACTCCTTCGCGTGAACATGGCCGAGAGCATCTCAAGGTAAGCCATTGTGTTTACTCAAGATTCTTAAGTGATATGGTACCGCCATGGTCTAAAATACATTCCTGTTACAAAGATTTAAATCTTGATGCTATTCTACAAGCTTTCCCGGCTTTCCGAGCTAGCTTCCCAATGAAATATCTTGCTCTCCCGTTTTCGGTTATACGACTTAAGAGAATCCATTTTTAGTGCTTCAAAGAAAAGGTAGCCATCAAATTATTCCCATGGATTGGAAAGCATGTAACCATATCCGGTCGTGCAACTCTTGTGAAGACGGTTGTTACAATCATATTCATATACTTCATCACCGTCCTTGATGTCCCATGTAAGTGCTCATGAAGATTGATAGTATCAGGCGGGCCTTTCTTTGGAAGGCGTGAGAAAAATAACCGTTGGAAAGTGCAAGATAAACTGGAAGAGGGTGTGCAATCCAAAAGAAAGGGGGGATTTGGGATCCTTAACCTCTCCAAATTTCCTTTGGCTCTTTACATTAGATGGCTTTGGCAACATTGGAAAGATGAAAGCAAGCTACGGCTTGGACTTGGGAATCCTTACACCAACCAAGACCGCAACCTCTTCGCTGCGGCCACTAGCGTGACCATTGGAAATGGGAAGAAGACCCTCTTTTGGGAGGCCACTTGGATAGATGGATTGAGGCCCAAAATATTACACCTCTCTCATCTTCAATATTTCAAAAAAAAAAAAGACCACCGCCTCACAAGATTTGGAGAATGACTTTTGGATTAAGCAAATTAATACTCAAGATGGCCTATCCGTTGACTAGGGCTGGACATAAGACTCAAAACTCGACGAGTTTAATGAGCACTCGTTTGCTCGGCTCATTCGAAATCGACTCGTTTTCATAACGATCCGAGATGATTTGCACTTTTTTCTCGATATCCTTAACGATCTAAATGATCGAGTTAACGATATTCATGAGCTACTCGTTAAGCTCAGTAACAACCAAGATATAGCCCACTTATGTTGCTACACGTCTAATCTGGCAGCCCATCTAAGGAAAACAGCTGGCCCATTGAACACCTGAGTAAAATATTTAACGTATATCATTTCTTTTGTAGCAAGATGACAATGACGATGATGTGGAATTCATACCATTTCCTGATTCTTGTGTGAAAAGCAACTAGCTATCTTGTCTTTGCTGTTTTGGAGATCTTAAGTTGGAGACCTTTCTATTGAAGTACCGTGTTGCAATGTTGGCCATTTGGCAATTGTATTTTTTCATATATTTTTGTTGGGTAGAGTTATTAAGATATTGTTGAAGTGTCAGGGAGTTAGCAAGTGTTGGTCAAGTGTGTGACACTGCTATTGATAATTATGTGTCATTTTTAAGTACTGGTATATATGTGGTTGTAACTGTCGTTTTTAATTATCAGTATGCATCCTTTTGAGGCTGATGCATTTTCTTAACGAGCAGCTCGTGAGCGCTCGTTAACATCTAAGGAACCGAGTCGAGCTTTACTTTTTGCTTGTTATCCTTACCGAGTTTAGTGACCCGAGCCTTAACGAGCGTGAGCCTTAACGATCCGAGCCTTAACGAGTCGAGCCTCTCGATAGTCCAGCCCTACCGTTGACCACCTTCTACGATTCTACAAGATTTGGTAATTGCTAAAAAACATCTATTTAAATCATGAAGTCCCAGCTCAATATCTTGGAAGATTGATGGTGGCTCGGTTGACGTAGAGAATGTTGGGAGACCCCAAGAGCAAGGTGTGATGAGCACAGCAGCAAGTTTTCCCTTAGTTTGTGAAACCAAGGTTATCGAACTAGTATGAGAAAGAAAACATCTCCAATGGTGTTGATAGCAACTTGGAATCTGCACAACACAACCACAGAACTTTTCCCCAACTTACATTGAGGTTGTCAATCTCACTGGTTTGCTGAAAATAAGGGATTAAATGTATAGTGTGGAAGATAGTAATGCTTGCAGAAAGTAAACAGTGAAAGTAAAGAGTAGATTGGATATCAATGGTAAAGGAATAGACCGGGGTCCACAGTTCACTAGAGGTGTTTCTCCATAAGATAAATAGCATATTGGGTGAACAAATTACAGTTGGACAAAGATAGATTGAAAATGCATATGTATATGCATGTACAAGTCATGAAAGATCCTATGAGATTCGTTTGGGCATTACAACATAATACATAGACCGTAATCCAACTACATCTATGACTAATAATCCACCTTCAGGTTATCCTCCGAACCCCCTCCAGTATTAAGTTGCAAGCAACAAATTATTTCCTTAAGAAAAGTGTGTAAAGTAAACAATACAATTATTCCATGAACAAAAGATTGTTGTTTTCTTCCTAATAGCAACAACACATGTACAACCTTAGAGATTTCTATCACTTCCCTAGATTACTAGAGGCATGGAACTACTATCGAGCATAAATACTCCCTCTTTGAGTTGCAAGCATCTACTTGGCCAAGATAGATACTAACAACGGAAAGCATGCAAGTCACAAATAACATAGACATGATAGAATCAATAATCAATCTTGAACATAGTACTCAATTTCCATCGGATCCCAACAAACACAACATGTAGGATTACATAAAGATGATCTTGATCATGAACGGAGCTCACAAGATCTAAAACATGAATGCACAAGGGAGGAGAAACAACCATCTAGCTACTGCTATGGACCCATAGGCCAAAGGTGAACTACTCACGCATCACTCCGGAGGCAGGCATGGTGATGAAGAAGGCCTCCGGGATGATCTCTCCCCTCCGACAGGGTACCGGGAAGAGCTTTAGATCCCCCCTGATCTAGGGCGATGGTGGCAGCGGCTACGGGTTTCGTGGAAGATTGATCGGGTGTTTAGGGTTTCTATATCGGGGTGACTTTATAGGCGAAGGGGCAAGGTCGGTGGAGCGCCAGGGGGCCCACACCATGTGGCGGCGCGCCTCCTAGGCCGCGTCCACTAGGGTGTGGACATCCCGTGGCCCTCCTTCGGATGCCCTTCAGACTATGTGTTCTCTCCGTTAAAATATTGACTTTGGCTTTTGTCCCGTCCAATTTCGAGAATATTTCCTTACTAGCTTTTCTGAAACCAAAAACAGCAGAAAATAGGCAACTGGCACTGCATCATCTTGTTAATAGGTTAGTTCCAGAAAACGTATAAAAATACCTCAAAGTATAGACAAAACATAAGACAAATAATATAAAACAAGCATGAAGCATCAAAAATTATATATACATTTACGATGTATCAAAGATCACAAACAACCGGTGCTAATCGGTTAGCTCTGCATACAAGATGCAGTTTCTAGGCCTCACAACCTCCACCGTGCCCTCGCTGGTGTGGAAACATTGGGCGCCTCCGAAGTGCAAAAAATTTCTTGGTTGATAATCCAAAACCGTTTTTGGATGACAAATAGTCACCAAAAAATAGGCTGGTCAAATTGTGGGTTATGTAAGATTTGCAACCAAACACAGTAGTCGGCCGCCCACCTCATGTTCCAATGCCGCTTCACTATTTAGGTGTGGTGCAAGTTGAAGACTTCGTTAGGCCTTGATGTTGTTCGACCAAGGAATTGACATGTTATGCATTCGGTCAACACTACTGGAAAAACGATCTTCAGTTTGATGTGAACAAAGCCAGCAGTCCCGGCCTGTCAAGGCCCGCAACTAGTGCTAGCACTAGTCCCGGGCCGTGAGGCCTCTAACGGCTAGAAATGGCCGTAGACACTAGTCCCGGGCCGGACCAGATCTCTAGTCCCGATCCGTAATATGGCCCATGACTAATAACCTGGCGCAGGCCAGCTGGTATTTTCGTGGACTATTAGTCCCGGGTCGTGCCCGGGACTAGTTGTCCACCAGTATATATTTTGCTTCCTGTCCACCTGCCCTAAACCATATGATGGCCATTTTTTTCAAAGAAGCAAGCGAGTTCATGCCATTTTTTCTCAAGATTTAGTTTGCAACCCCTAAATCCAAAGTTTTAAAAGGTTAGAACTTCATTCTTTCATCTCTTATTGCTACTTTAGCTCTATAATGCTCTAGAAGTATAGAGATATGGATCAATGCATGCATGCTCTAGAAGTAGAAGGATTTTGATACGTGTAATTTTTTTGATTACGCACATAGTTACTGAAAATTGAAATGTGTAATTTTAGAGTTTTAGAGCTTAGAATTGAATGATGTTTTCACTGATAGAACAATAATCAAAAACTCCACATTTATCATGTTAATTGTTTTGTCCAATTCACAAATTGGTGCATGTAAAATTTTCAAAATTCAAAATTAATGCTCTAGAAGCTCTCAATGTAACTTGTAATAATTTTATCATGTTGTGTAATGGTTTTTGATATAATTTTACTATAATGCAGATGGTCCGGAAATGGATGTACGGTACTAACCGACACTCTGGCGAGTTTATTAATAGCGTGTATGAATTCATCCGTGTTGTTGATGCAAACAAGCGCAATGGTTTTGTATTCTGTCCATGTAGTGGATGTAGGAATTAGAAGGATTACTCTGACTAAAAAACCCTTCACAACCACATGTTGAAGTCCGGCTTCATGCCCAATTATAATTGTTGGATCAAGCATGGAGAGAGAGGTGTTATAATGGAAGACAATGAAGAAGAGGAGGCGGATGACAACTATCATGGTTTTCCTGAGTACGGAGATACTTCCATAGGGGATGCTAAAGGGGAGGATGAAGAAGAGACACATGATGAACCCGCTGATGATCTTGGTAGGACCATTGCCGATGCACGAAGAGACTGTGAAACTGAAAAGTAGAGGGAGAAGTTCAATCACATGTTAGAGGATCACAAAAAGTTGTTGTACCCAAATTGCAAAAATGGTCTGAAAAAGCTGGGCAGCACACTGGAATTGCTGCGATGGAAGGCTGAGTGTGCTATACCTGACTCCTCATTTGAAAAGTTGCTGAAAATGATGAAGAATATGCTTCCAAAAGATAACGTATTGCCCGCCAGTACGTTCAAAGCAAAGAAGATTGTCTGCCCTCTAGGTTTAGAGGTTTAGAAGATACATGCATGCCCTAATGACTGCATCCTCTACCGCGGTGAGGAGTATGAGAATTTGGATGCATGCCCGGTATGCACTTAACTTCGGTATAAGATCAGACGAGATGACCCTGGTGACGTTGAGGGCGAGCCCCCCGGAAGAGGGTTCCTGCAAGGGTGATGCAGTATGATCCTATAATACCACGGTTGAAACGCTTATTCAGAAACAAAGAGCACGCCAAGTTGTTGCGATGACATAAAGAGGAACGTAAGTCAGACGGGATGTTGAGACACCCCGCTGATGGGTCGCAATGGAGAAAAATTGATAGAAAGTACCCGGACTTTGCAGATGACGCAATGAGTTTAAGGTTTGGTATAAGTACAGATGGCATGAATCCTTTTGGGGAGCAGAGCTCTAGTCACAGCACCTGGCCCGTGACTCTATGCATCTATAACCTTCCTCCTTGGTTGTGCATGAAGCGGAAGTTCATTATGATGCCAGTGTTGATCCAAGGTCTGAAGCAACCCGACAACGACATTGATGTGTACCTAAGGCCATTATTTGAAGAACTTTTACAGTTGTGGCATGAACCCAGCATACGCGTGTGGGATGAGCACAAGCAGGAAGAATTTGACCTCCGAGCGTTGCTTTTCGTAACAATCAATGATTGGCCTGCTCTTAGTAACCTTTTAGGACAGTCAAACAAGGGATAAAATGCATGCACACACTGTTTAGATGAGACTGAAAGTATATATTTGGAACATTGTAAGAAGAATGTGTACAATGGGCTTCGTCGATTTGTTTTGGCCAAGCATCCTTAAGAAAGAAAGGCAATCATTTCAACGGTCTGGCATGTCACCAGACGAAGCCTAAGCAGCGTACTGGTGCTGATATATTTGATATGGTCAAAGATTTGGATCAAATAGTAACCTTTGGAAAGGGTCCTGGCGGAAAATTTGTTCTGAAGGACGCTGAAGGACACGCACCCATGTGGAAGAAGAAATCTATATTTTGGGAGCTACCATATTGGTAATTCTTAGAGGTCCGCTCTGCAATCGATGTGATGCATGTGACGAAGAATCTTTGCGTGAACTTGCTAGACTTCTTGGGCATGTATGGGAAGACAAAAGATACACCGGAAGCACAAAAGGACCATCAACATATGAAAGACCCATATGGCCTGCATCCATAATGGTTTCAAGGTCATGCCAGCTATGCTCTTACCAAACAATTGAAGGAAATATTTTTTGAATGCCTGAGCAGTATTAAGGTCCCGTCTGGCTTCTCGTCGAATATAAAGGGAATAATAAATATGGCAGGAAAAAGTTCCAAAACCTAAAGTCTCATGACTGCCACGTGATTATGACGCAAATGCTTCCGATTGCATTGAGGGGGCTTATACCAGATAATGTTCGAGTACCCATTGTGAAGCTATGTGCATTCCTCAATGCAATCTCTCAGAAGATAATCAATCCTGAAGATCTACCACGGTTATAGAATAATGTGGTCCAATGTCTTGTTAGTTTTGAGTTGGTGTTCCTACCATCCTTCTTTAATATTATGACGCACCTGCTGGTTCACCTAGTCGAAGAGATTTCCATTCTCGGTCCTGTATTTCTACACAATATGTTTCCCTTTGAGAGGTTCATGGGAATCTTAAAGAAATATGTTCGTAACCGTGCGAGGCCAGAAGGAAGCATCTCCAAGGGCTATGGAGCAGAGGAGGTCATTGAGTTTTGTGTTGACTTGTTCCTCACCTTAGGCCGATTGGTCTTCCTAAATCGCGGTATGAGGGGAGACTGAGTGGAAAGGGTACTCTAGGAAGGAAATCAATAATATGTAGGGACGGACATTCTTACACCGAAGCACATTACACAGTTCTACAGAATTCTATCTTGGCAGCCCATATATCGAGGAACACAAGAAAATCTTACGCTCCAACAACCCTGGAAAGCATGACTCTTGGATTAGAGATGAACACATGAAGAGTTTCGGCGGTTGGTTGCAACATCTCATCAAAAACAACACTCTTGGATATCGGCTATACTTGTTGTCTAGGTCACCATCTTCGACTATATCGACTTTCCAAGGGTACGAGATAAATGGGTATACATTTTACATCATCACCCAAGATAAAAAGAGCACCAACCAAAACAGTAGTATCCGCTTTGATGCAACAAACAACAATGGGTCAAAGACCACATATTATGGTTACATAGAGGAGATATGGGAACTTGACTATGGACCTACTTTTAAGGTCCCTTTGTTTCGGTGCAAATGGGTCAAGCTGACAGGAGGAGGGGTTGAGGTAGACAAGAAATACGGAATGACATCGTTGGATCTCAACAATCTTGGGTACTTAAACGAACCATTCGTCCTAGCCAATAATGTGGCTCAGGTTTTCTATGTGAAGGACATGTCTACCAAACCTAGAAAAAGAAAAAATAAGAAAAAGAATACATCAGACGATGAGCCAAAGCGCCACATAGTTCTTTCAGGAAAAAGAAACATCGTGGGAGTGGAGGACAAGACAGACATGTCAGAAGATTGTGATAAGTTTCATGAAATTCCGCCCTTCGCAGTGAAGGATGACCCAAGCATCATGTTAATGAATGAAGATGCTCCATGGATACGGCGGGATCAGAAAGGAACACATGCGAAGAAATGATGTGTAATAATTGTAACATTTTATGAGTGAAGATGCTCCATGTGTCCATTTTTATAGTGTTGTCTGCAAACCATCCTGAGTGTGTTAGTCCCGTTTTGTGGCTGGACCGGGACTAAAGGGGTGCCTTCATTCCCGATTCATACTTACCATTAAGATCTGATCTCGAAATGCTCGTGGTCACATATTAGGGAGTGCCTCTATGACCAGTTTCTTGAACATGCCGGAGGACTGGCCTCCGGCGGCATCTCCCTGAAACTGGCCGTAGTGGTGTCCCTTCTCTCGCACACCATCTTGCAGCTTGTAACTTCTCTAACTAGATCAATACGCCTGGGAGCTAACTAATTTCACATATTAGGGAGTGCCTCTATGACCAGTTTCTTGGAGATGCCGGAGGACTGGGCTCCGGCGGAATCTCCCTGAAACTGGCCGTAGTAGTGTCCCTGCTCTCACACACCATCTTGCAGCTTGTAACTTCTCTAACTAGATCAATACGCCTCGGAGCTAACTAATTTCACATATTAGGGAGTGCCTCTATGACCAGTTTCTTAGAAATGCCGGAGGACTGGGCTCCAGCGGCATCTCCCTGAAACTAGCAGTAGTGATGTCCCTGCTCTCGGAAACCATCTTGGAGATGCCTCAAACTGGCTGGAGGACTGGACTCACAAGTCACAAGGATGCCTATTTATAGTACAAGAAACTCGGCATAATGTCGACACTCACGACATAATGTCGACACTCACCCCCTATTATTAGTGCTGACTCATGTTTTGTCCCGGTTGGTGTCTCCAACCAGGACTAAAGGTTCATCTTTAGTCCCGGTTGGTGACACCATCCGGGACAAGGTACAAGCCGCACGACATAATGTCGACACTCACCCCTATTATTAGTGTTGCCTAGCCCAGTCTGCCGCAATCCCTTCAGTCGCGGTTGGTTTCTCCAATGGGACTAAAGATGAACCTTTAGTCCCAGTTGGAGACACCAACCGGGACTAAAGATGAACCCTCTCTTTATAGACATATCCCTCTATTTATAGGCCTTTTCCTCTATATATAGGCTGCTTGAATACAACATCTTCATAAATAGAGCGAACTCAAGACATTTATTTAAAATCCGGGACAAACTGGGACTAGCTAACACTTAGGACTAAAGCCGCCCCCTTTAGTCATAATCATGCCTAGTCCTATAGTACGTAGCTTTAGGGTCTTCTTCGTCATCGTCATCGTCACCTGCCACTCCGGGGATCCTCAGCCCAGTCATGGCATATACCGGGGGCACCTGCCACTCCGGCCTCGGATTCACGGCATGCGGGGGAGGGGTCTCCTGGAAGACGATGCCGCTACCGCCGGGCGGGGGAGAGGCCTTCTTGTGGCTCTGTGGCGGGTGGACTTGTGGGCACCGCAGGCGAGGATGGTCTCCCCCGGCGATGTAGCGCATCACGCTGATGATAGTACGGTTCGCCCACCACAGACGGCGGCCGGATTTGTTGTGGTTCACCGGGGGCGGGCCATCACCCTCGTACCTGGCGAGCTCCTTTTCTTGCCAGTTAGCGAAGAAGGCATTCTAGGTGTCGTAGTTTTCGGGATCCCACTCGGGATCCATCCGCTGCTCCGGCGTGAGATCATGGTAGAAGTGGTTCGTGATGGCTGCCTGGCGTGCAGAACCTTGAGTGCAGGAGGGACAGGAACCCCTCCAGCGCTCAGCATCCAGCCGGCGGGCAGCCGGTAGCCCGGCGGACAAGGGTAGCTGGAGGCGCATAGCGCCTCGGTCTCCTCGAGGGTCAGAATGACCCAGTAGGCGTTGTTCATTGTTGTGAGAGAGGAAGGTGTGGATGTGTGAATAGCCATGGTGTGATCTCCCTAGATATAGAGGGAAAGGGAGGGAAAACTTGGCGGGAAGCGGTGAGAAATGGTAGGAAATATCTTTAGTCCCGGTTAGTGACTACAACCGGGACTAAAAACTCTGGTAAAAGGGAAATGGCGGGAAAACTTGGCGGGAAGCGGTGAGAAATGGCGGGAAATATCTTTAGTCCCAGTTAGTGACTACAACCAGGACTAAATGGATATTATATTAAGATTCTTTATATTTTCCTGATAATAATAGACATATTATTTGTTTTATTTGGATTTTTATAATAGGAGATATGATTTTCCAAAGTTTTATATTTTATTTGAATTAAATAAAAGAAAATTTACAAATGACATAATTTATAAATGATGCAAACAGATGTATGGATATTATATTAAGATTCTTTATATTTTTCTGATAATAATAGACATATTATTTGTTTTATTTGGATTTTTATAATAGGAGATATGATTTTCTAAAGTTTATATTTGATTTGAATTAAATAAAAGAAAATTTACAAATGACATAATTTATAAATGATGCAAACATATGTATGGATATTATATTAAGATTCTTTATATTTTTCTAATAATAGACATATTATTTGTTTTATTTGGATTTTTATAATAGGAGATATGATTTTCTAAAGTTTATATTTGATTTGAATTAAATAAAATAAAATTTACAAATGATATAATTTATAAATGATGAAAACAGATGTATGGATATTATATTAAGATTCTTTATATTTTTCTGATAATAATAGACATATTATTTGTTTTATTTGGATTTTTATAATAGGAGATATGATTTTCTAAAGTTTATATTTGATTTGAATTAAATAAAAGAAATTTTACAAATGACATAATTTATAAATGATGCAAACAGATGTATGGATATTATATTAAGATTCTTTATATTTTTCTGAAAATAATAGACATATTATTTGTGTTATTTGGATTTTTATAATAGGAGATATGATTTTCTAAAGTTTATATTTGATTTGAATTAAATAAAAGAAAACTTACAAAAACTACACTACTCGTGAGTCGTGGATGGACCAGGGACTAGAGGGTGCCTGCGCGCGCGAAAACGAAGCGGCCAAAAAAACCCTCTAGTCCCGGGCCGTGGCTTTACCCGCGACTAAAGGGTGGGTCTTTAGTCGCGGGTTAAGGCACGACCCGGGACTAAAGACCCTCTAGTCGCGGGCGGTGGCTTAGCCCGGGACTAAAGGGGGGGTGGTATAAGTACACCGCGCCCTCCCCTGGCCTTCCCACCCTGCACTTGGCGAAATCGACGAGATGGAGACGAACAGACGACGAGCTCGAGAACGACGACGACGTAGGAGAGGTGCTGCCCGATTCCACCGCGCCGCCGCCCTCGTCTCCGGCTTCCCCGCCGTGTCGTCGCCCCGCACCGTGTCACCGTGCGCCTCGCCGTGTCGCCGCATGTCGTCCCGCCGTGCCGCCGCCCCGCAACGCCCCCGCCTCGCCGTGCCGCTGTAACACCCTCAGAATCGGACCTATGCAAGTTTTAGCGATTCCCGCCAAACCCGCATAGAAACGATTCAAAGGTGCCCACCAGGCACTTTCGTGCGGGTGGAAAACAAAGTAATAACATTACACAACAGTCCTCGATGGGACCCACAGAACAGATATATACAACAGCGACTCAAAGAGTCAAGAATACAGATATAATATACAAAGATCCAAATCACCTGGAAAACGATAGAGTGTCCGACTACGGACAAGATGCAAATGGGGCTAAGAGCCCTGGAGAATAACCAATGGCGTCCATAACCCTGCCCAGGCCAAGCCGGAAGGGTAACCCTGCTAACGACGTCGATCTCAAAACCTGCTTAAACAAAAGGGGTGCCGACAAAGGGCAGAGGAAAAAGAGGAGCGTCAGTACTGAGGCCAGTACACGGCGAGGCTAGAATTCGGCGGTCCTCGCCTACATAGGTATGGTGGACTGAGCGGCAGCGGCAGCATGCACTGAACAACCTAGAGAGACTCGATACAACTGGCGGCAATCAGAGAGGGGGATGAAAGACCTATTCGGAACCAACCTGATACTACCACCAAACAAACCCATCCTGGTGTTTCCCCCTCGACACCGATCGAGGAAGTCAACCGAGGAACTCACACAGTTGGCAGTTTTATTTATTCAGTTGTCGTTGCAGCATTACTAGTCAGGTATAGATAATCATCCTGATAAAAATAAGCAGTGGGCCGTTTTAGTTAACCATTCCGTTGTAGTTGCAACACTTACTAGTCAGATACAAATAGCATGAGATATCCCAAAAACCCAGCAGTTGTTGGTACTTTTATTATTAAGCCATTCCGTTCTAGTTGCAATATTTACTAGTCAGGTACAATGGTCGCAAGCGACAACTCAAGCAAGCAATTGTTGGCAGTCTCATTTAGCCATTCCGTTGTAGTTGAAGCTGATTACTAGTCATATCAGATACAAGTCAATTTATAACAGTAAACTTTAGTTATAGTTGTCTATGATCGAGATACTGTGCTCCAAGTCGTCCATAACTACGGACACGGCTTTCAGAAAGTTTTAACCCGGCCGGGGTGCACAAATAGCAACACACACACGATCAACCTCGGAAAAACCAAATTAAAACCCAACGAGGCTTTCACGACAGAGCAATCACAAGATTCATAAATATTTCAGGGGGCCACCCCTTAGAGTAGACCCGCAACGAAGCCGGACGGCTCCGAGACGGACTCAAGGTTGTGGGGACGGCTGTAAACGACTGGGAACCCGAAAGTGTGGCTGGGCTTGTCGATACCGCGGAATCGTGCCACGATCCTAAACAGTACAGTGTGCTCCTCGCACAATCGTAAATAAAGCAGTAAAGCATGGCATAAGTACAGGATCGTAAATAAAACCTCAAACTAGTTTGTGGCCCCAAGAAATAAGAATGAATCAAGCTCTGGCTAAGGGGGGTCCCATAATTCCCCGTATGTGGATAGCGCGATAAATCAAGGAACAGGTATCAAGCACTCGGGGTCCTACGGGACACAAGTGGGCGGTCGGAAACCAAATATTATCTATCACCCACCGATGCCTCTGCTTACTTACTTCAATTTTAGTTGTTAAACAGTAATTAAAGTGAACGATAAGTAAAACCATGATCAACTCCAACATCAACATGTGGCAATTATCCAACAACTGTGGTACACGGCGACACACAACAGCACTTGAGCAAGCGACTACGACGCGCAAGTCCAACTATCTACCAAACAACAGGTAATAGGAGGTGGCCATGGCAATATAGGGCTGCAAGGGATATCACGGGTACGAAAACTAGAGCAACACAACACGGATAGCAATAGATCAACAGGAGGGAATAAATACTATAAAAGTAAGATAGGTAGAAAGGGGGAGATGCTCGCCTGAAAACATTGCCGAAGGTTCAACCGAAGATCGGGTCGACACTCGCATCAACTCAATGGCCTTATCCGCGAAGAAGCAAAACACTAGAATAAACACCGGATGCAATATTTAATACTATGGCAAAAGATCGGCATGATGCATGTATGATGTATGGCATGGCAAAGATGTGATGCGATTAGGTCGAATTAAGCGGAACCGGGGTCCCGACAATTAATTAGATGGTTCAAGTTATTTATCTACCCCACAAATTAAATGTTGTCTTAACATGGCAGGAGATAGCACCGGGTTCGCTACACAATTTTAAATGAGGCCAATATGAGACTAGATTTGACCGCATATGGGCCCCATATTTAATTAGAAGGTGAATCGGCATAAGGCCCCCAAACCACATGATATGAATGCGAGATGAACAATTAATATGCAACAATTTTAATTAGATAGCATTTAGGAAAATAGAGGATCGGATCAGGGTCACACATTAGGGTTCGGCAGATCTTGGGTTCCGGGGTTCGGGGTTCGACAGAGTTCAGGGTTCGACGGGGTCGGTCTCGGCGGGAACGTTCTCGGATAACTGAGGTAGATCTTGTCGTCTCCGAGAAGCAGGACTCGGTTCGGCGCCAGGGCGCATCGGATTCTGCCGGGTCGGTGCCGATCTTGTCGTGGCGAAGATCTTGTCGGGTTCGCGCCATCGAGTCGGTCTTGGCATTCCGGGACGAAGGACTTGGCGTTCCGCGGCGAAGATCTTGGCGTGTCGAGTGCTCGGCCTACGGATCCATGTCGGTGCACTCGGTGTTCCGGGTAGGCGAACTCGTCGGTTCCGAGGTTTCGATTGTCGGTGTCGGACTCGGGTCTCGGCACTAGGAGATCTTGGCGTTCTCGAGGAAGTACCTGGCGTATCCGTGAAGAAGCTCATGTCGGTCCGCGGGGTTTGGTCTTCGAGGTTCGACGGTGTCTTGGCGTCCCATGAAGGCATCCTCGGTGCTCCGTGTCGAAGGCATCGGGGTCTCCGGGTAGGAGAACATGGCGTTCCGAGGGGTTCGACGAGGTTCGGTCTTCGGGGTTCCGCATCGATGGTCCACAGGTCACATTGCCACAACATCACTTGTTGGTAACGGGAGATATGGGATGCACAACTTGGTAGCGCCGATTTTTACAAACGCATGCACACTATGCGGTACACACGACTTGGGCACCAAAACTGCCGCAACACCCTGTAGGAACATCCTGGGCGGCACAGTGCCAGGCGCATCGACGGAAAGGCACCTAGGCAGCAGGGCTCGACGGCCGGAAACGGGGTCGGCACCGTGGACGAGGAGGCCGGGCTTGGGGGGGGGGCTCGAGGCGGCGCTGCTCGGGCTCGGAGGGAGGGCGCAGCGGTGGCGGTTGGCGACGCGGGCCGGCGGTGAGCGGCGGGGCCGCGCCGGCAGCGGTTCGGGGAAGGGACCGGCGGGGCGCTGCCTCGGGAAGAAGGACGCGGCGGCGACGGCTTGCTGCAGAGAAGGTGGGGCTAGAGGAGGCCACGGCGGTACGGAGGGCGGGGTCCGTCGGGGCAGAGGCGAGGGCGTCGGCGTGGAGAGGGTGCGGCGGGGGCGCACGGCGGCTGCCGGCGACGAGGCAGAGAGCGGAGGGGGCCGAGCGGGGAGGAACGGGGCGCGGGCGAGCTCGACGCGGCTCGCCGGCGACGGCGTGCGCGGAGGAGGAGGGAGGAGCGAGGCGTGGCAGAGAGCGGCGGGGAGGAGGCGCGGGGGAGGCGGAGGCGGAGGAGCGGCGTCGGGCTGGGGCGAGCTTGAGGCTGGCATGGCGGCGATGGAGGCGACGCCGGAGGCGGGCGGCTGCTCGGGGCGAGCTCGGGCGGGCCGTCGCGGGCTCGGGGGAGGGGAGGAGCACGGCGGCGCGGGGCTGGTGAAGGCCGGAGGGTGGGGTGCTGGTGGCCGTGGAGCTGGCGGTGGGGGAGGACGCGAGCGGGACGAGGCGGGGTCGCGTCGGTGGTCAGGGGGAGAACCAGGGAAGAGGGAGAGAGGAGCCTGGCGCGGGGTGGGGAACTCGTGGGTGGGGCCGGGGTCGTGTGTGTGGGGCCCAGGGGCGTGGGGGTTGGTCTGGGGAAGGTGGGATCCGGCCAGGGGGATGGCGCATGGGGCGTGTGTGGTGTGCTGCAGGTGGGCCCGGGGTGGACAGGGACGGGACCAGGTGGAGGGAGTGAGCTGTGGGGGTGAGAGAGAGAGGGAGGGAGAGAGGGCTGGGCCAAGTGGCGGGCTGTGATTGGGTAGGGGAAGGGAAGAGGGTGAGGTGGCTACATGCCATTGGTTGGGGTGAGGTGGAGGCTGGGGGGGGGGGTAGACTAGGACAGGGTAGACTAGGGATTTAGGCGGACCGATTGTTTGGACTGGGGGTGGTCGTTCGGGTCGAATCGGCCCGTTCGACTGCCCCCACTAAAATAATTTAATATTTTATTTGATTAAAACAAAGCCTCTGCAAACCGATAGCAGACAAAACAAAATAATCCGGAGACCCGGTTTTGGTGTTTGAATAAAGATGGGGCGTTTTAGAAAACACAAAATAGGTTTTGTGCAAATAGTTTTATGCAAGCAAATGCAGGATGATGACGATGCTCAAATGCAATGTGGCATGATGACATGAGCATGCGGTCATGATGATGCAATGCATAAAAACAACGCGATTTTCTAGTAGTGGTTTTGCGGGATGCCACAGCCGCCGTCTTGCTGCTGCCGCTGGCGTCGTACTTATAGGAGGAGGGGTATTTTTTTTAGGAATATATAATTGTTTTTAGTTGTTTTTTTAGGAATATATAATTGTTTATATAATTGTTTTTAGTTGTTTTTAAGAATATATAATTGTTTATATAATTTTTTAGAAATATATAATTGTTTTTAGTTGTTTTTTAGGAATATATAATTGTTTTTTAGGAATATATAATTGTTCATTAGGTTTATTAGGAATATTAATTGTTTTTAGTTGTTTTTTAGGAATATATAATTATTTTTAGGAATATATAATTGTTTATATAATTTTCTAGGAATATATAATTGTTTTTAGTTGTTTTTAGGAATATATAATTGTTTATTAGGTTTATTAGGAATATTAATTGTTTTTAGTTGTTATTAATATATAAATGCTATTATTAGTTATTGTTTTAGTAAATATCACATTTTGTGGTAATATTATATTATTAGTTATTGTTAGTAGTATATTGTTATTATAGTATATTATTATATTTTTCTAACCCGTTTAACTCTCTTTCTGTTATAGTTAAGTCATGGATCCATCCGATGATCCTGGTCGCATTGGTGAAGGTTTTCTTCAGGACATGATAAGAGGTGAAATTCCTGTTAGTATTACTACCGGTGAAGATATCTTGCTCGAGGAAGAGATATCCTCATATCTGAATAATTCATCCGGTGATGGACTAGAGGAAAACCTGATGTACCAAGGGGATGGCCGGATGGACGAAGAGCAAACAAATAACAACAATAATGATGCCCCCTCGACATGATCCCGCGAGGTACATATATATAAAGCCTCGTGTTACCTCTATTCATTAATTGATCTAGATATATCAATATATATATATATATATATATTAATCACTCTCTCTTCTTCTTTTAGCCCACCGAATCGAAGTAATCGACAGCTCGAACGAAACGAGGTCCGAACAAAAAGTTGATGGTAATCAAAGGTTTACCATCAAAGAAATAGATGATGAGGGTGAACCGATTGCTCCAGAGAAGCACTCGAGGATGTTTACAAATAAATGCGGGGTGCTTGTTAAGGACAACCTGCCGATCACCATCCAAGAATGGAATAAGTCAAAGAAACCCGGTAAAGAATCCAATAGCTATGTCACCGATGATGCCAAAGATGACCTTTGGCAGAAGCTCATAGCGCATTTCATACTACCTCCAGAGTATGATGAATTTGAGGCAGATGGTATTACCCCAAGGCTGGGTGGGCTTGAAAATAGAGAGAAAGTCAAGGAGTGGGCTTTGAGCAAGATGGCCGAACTGTACCGGAACCACAAGAAAAGTTTATACGCGAAATATGTCGCGAAAAAGAAAACTCCAGACTTCAAAGGAGCAAACGAGATGTTGAGAGAAAAGTGGCCCTATTTTATAATGTACAAGCAATCTGATAAAGCAAAGGCAAAGTCGGCAAAGAATGCGTTAAATGCTGCCCAAAAGAAATACCATCATAAAATGAAGACAGGTGGTTACAAGAGTGCCATCCCTAGGTGGGAAACTATGGAGAAGGACATGAGGGCTAGAGGCGTCACTCCTGGTACAGATGGATGGCCCGAGAGGTCAAAGCATTGGTGGTACGGGCATGGGGGATCGTTGGACCCAGAAACGGGGAAGACATTATTTCATGAAAAAAATTCTAAAACCCTCCGAAGACCTTGTTCAAGAAATGAACGATGCTCAATTGGGATTGTTCCGTCCCGAGAGAGAGAACGACAAGCTCACACGCGCCCTAGGGAATCCTGAAAAGGGTGGACGAACATGAGGCAAAGGCACCCGTGTCTCGTGGAAGAAAGGGTTTCCTCAGTACGATGCTAGTTACAGAAGTCGTCAGAGAAAGAAGGACCGAAAGGAAGACCGGATCTCCAAGGTAGATCAGGACCTAACTGATCTGAAGAACCTCATGCAAGAAATTAGCCAAAGGCCACCGTTGTCAACTCACCCGCAGGCTGATGATCCTGCATTGGATCTTAGCCAGCGGAGAGGCACCGTGGCTTCCACAGAGGTTCGGGACGATGATCAAGCACTGCTAGATGATGCACCGGCTCCTCCCTACCCTGTGGATGATGTCAGAGAGATGTCACAATGTGAGCTACATCAACCAATGAAAAACCTGTCCTTCAAGGTGGCGATCGGCACTGCTTTACCTTGTCTACCTAGAGCACTCCATCATTCACTTCTGATTCCACCTGGCTATGCTCGTGTCACGGTGGATGACATAGTGAAGGATTTTGCGGACCTAGAGATTGACATCACTACGCCTAAAGGCCTTACAAAGCTAGGAGATGGCAAGCGCAACATCATTCTATGGAAGAAGAAGTACATCAAGTTTTCAGGCTCGGCGCCAAGGCCACCGACTCCGAGGAATCCAAGTCCACCCCGCATCGAATATCGTCAACCTCCAAGTCCACATTTTATCTTTGGTTACTCGATGAGCTATGCATGTATGCTTATGTAAACGTCCGCAGATTCTACTGGATCTTTCTAAACATTTAAGTTGACAAGTCCCTAGTTGAAGTCCACGACTCATTAAGTTAGTACCAAGAGCAGTGGAGCGATATGAAAGCAATGATTCATAAGTAATTTCAATCATTATCGCATTATATCGGCCTCTTTCGTTCATTTCCTGATATCAAATAACTAATAACTACTTTATTCATTTTCTTTGCCGAACAGGTGTTGGACATGGTTTAGACAGAAAATATCAGGTCCATTCGAAGAGGAGCTAACTTATAAAATAGCGAAGAGTTTACAGCAGCCACCGGGAACTCATTTATGTGGATACTACGTCTGCGAGTACATCCGCGAGTTGACCAGTGAGCGGAAAGTTGACTCACATTATATTTATAGTTTACGGGAGAAACTAGAGTCAGACCAGCACATACGAGCAATTCAAGAGGAGTTGGCGGGATTTATGATGAAGGAGGTCCTTGATGTATATGGAGAGCATTATGCGGATGACGTGGAACTCGATTTGCCTTAGTGATCTCCATGTAGTTGATATGATATATATATCATCAATGACCATGTAATTTGAAAACATTTTTTCCTTTTGATATATATATCATCAATGTATGCTTGAAAGGGATCGATTAATTATATAGATGCATCAACGTGTACTGTGTATGTACTAGCGTAGAATATGTGTACTGAAATATATGTTTAAAATTGTAGTGAAACACAAAATAAAAAAGGAACGAGATGGCAAAAAAAAAGGAAATACACAATCTCTGCCGCGGCAGAGAAACACACAATTCTCTGCCGCGGCAGGAAACCTTATAGTCCCGGGTGGTGTTACGGCCCGGGACTAGAGGGTTTCCGCCCCCGCGGCACTGAAATAGCCACATGGCTGTTATCAGTCGCGGGCCATAGCGAGCCGGGACTAGAGGGGGGGGGGCTCTAGTCCCGTTTTGGCAGTCCCGGGCCCAAAGCCGAGACTAGAGCCACTTGCGGCCCGGGAGTGGAGGCCCTTTTTCCACCGGTGCAAGGATTGGTGGGAGGAAGGAATCTATGAAAGAGGACAATCAAGAAATAAAATCCATACCTACACTTGCGATGTTGGTCTCTTGGGAAGTTTGAAAGGAACGAAATGCCTAGGTTTTTCGAAATAAAACAACAACCTCAACTATGTTAGTTTCCAAAATCAAAGATGAGATAGCCTTATGGTGCCTTATCGGAGTATAATGCCGCGAGAGTATGCTTGTGTTTTTTTGGATCTTGCCTTTGCCAAGATTTGGTTTGTAGAACATCTATTAAACCTTCTTCTTAATCAGTAAAAATGACAATTTGTTTGCCTTGTTTAAAACAAATCAATAAAAATCAACTATAGCAACAAACATACATACTTGCTAGTCATGTATAATAGCTAAAAACGTTCGCATGCTTTATTTGGAGGCCAGATACGTACGAGAACATTCTATATGAAAGCGATGTGTACAAAGTTGATACAACTGGAACTTGCGAGTGAAATGTTTTTACCTCTCAGAATTTATAAAGATTTTGTTGTCCAACACCCTAATTGTACCGTTTCAACCATTCGGTCCACGTGTCCAGTATGTATCATTTCAACCATTCGCCCTAACTGCATGTTTCTAAGAATGAGTCCCTAACCCTTCCGACCCCCTCCCCTAATAACCGTAGCCGCCACCCCCACCTCCTTCCTCATTGTCGTCGGACAAGACTGCCGGGAAAATGCATTTGATGGAACGGCAGGTCCCTTCTCCACGGGCGGTGACCCCTTCATCCGCCGGCGGTGGGTGCATAGCGGCACTACAAAAAAACACATGGGTCCAGGTGGTTTTAAATGCCGAGGCACATGTCTAATCGTCATGCTCACGCTAAGGCAGAAAAAAGGCGTTAGGGATAAATGCATCAGGGAAAATGCATAGGCCGCATTTTTCCACTCAGAGCCTGCGATCCGATGAGTTAGCACTAGCATGGCAACATCGGATGAGCGTCACAGTGCATTGTAGGGCGGAACGACATAGATGTCAGACAATAGTGAGATGATGGCACAAAATCACTGTCAATGCATGCTTTGCGGCATAACAATCTAATTAATTTGATAAACCCACCACTTTTATATAATATAAATCACATATAGAAAACAATTGAGAACACATAATATATAGAAACTCATAGCACACAATAGTAATAAATATAGTTTAAAAGAAAGTACTTCGGTCCAATTCTTTTGTCATCTATAAAAATCTCACTGACTTTGGTATTATACACTATCATGGCTAAACAATTATTCTTTGCTTGCAACTCGAAGGCATAAATATTTCTTTCTTGTAGATTCTTCTGAACAATGCAGTCTGCCCAATTTGATGTCAAAATGACAATGTTGTCATTTCGATGCTTCACACGACCTTCTCCTAATGTCTCATTGCCACTAGGATCTTCGATCATGTATCTATCGTCAATTAATGCGAGACATGAGAAACATGCGGGTAAAAGGGCATGCAAAGTACTACATAGGAATAAATTAAGTTTCTGGTTGTAGTTAGTATGAATAGGTAATTGTGTGTATGCAGTCGCATGATTGGAATTCAAAGAAAGTTATCATATTTTCTTTGGAGATGTTTTTCTTGTACATGGTGCAAATGTAGTCAGGGATTTTTGGCTTGTATCTTCTGACCATCCTCCTCGTATTTCTCCTTCTTAATCTATTCATGTTGACACTATTGCTAAAACTATATTGAAGGACATACTTTTCTACAAATCGAACATCTAATCCTGATTGAAACGAATTTACCTCGCATGGTAGATTTAACGGGCGGACAAGAACTAGGTACCTCGCTAGAGTAGTTCTTCACAATAGACATTCATAACCTACATAGTACAATAAAGTACAAAGTTTTATTATGCTCTAAAAATAGAAATTTCTAACATACACATCCCATTCAAATCAACGGGATTTAATCATCTGTTAGAAAAAATTGGGGTCATGATAGGGAGGACCGTGTGGTTTGGGGAGGCGCACGTAGCAGCGGTCGAGATACCCTATTTTGGTCGTTGTTTCTACACCAACAACAAATTATAAGTATATTCTCTTCCAGATGTTTCAAAAAAGTTATTTAGAGTATTTTCCAAAGCTAACATGGTGGTGGAAAAATCCTTTGTTTGTTGATTTATGAAATATAAAATTATATTTTCTTCAAATAAATTGAATATCATCTCCCAAATCGTTGGCCTACTTCTGAGTGGCGTGTGTCACCTCCTAAGAGACACAACACAAGGGAGATGGATGGATGGTGGAAGCATGTTTTATCTAGAGTTTCCTTGAATAAGAGAGATATGGTGAGGGATGCGAGTTTGGTGGGGCATTTAGAAAGTCACCGTGTAGTACATTAGACATGTATATTTTTATTAGCTAGTTTTTCTTCTTTTCAATTTTATACTTCATGTTTGCTTCCATCTAATGCTTTCTTGTAGGAAATTTTACTGTGATTTTATCTTCTAGAAGCTTTGATCTATTTTTGTTTAGGATTTGCTATGGATATTTCCTCTACTTTTCGAGTAGTGTGTGATGCTACTTCCTAAGTAAGACACATGTATTTGCTGGATTATTTAGCTTTCCAAATTATTTTTACAAGGAAATTTGTGTGGTTTTGCATGCCTTGTAACTGACCGAATGCGAATTGTGACAATCTGGTGGTTCTAGGTGTTCTTCTTGTATGTGATATGTTTTCGTAGATTATTAACATGACTTTCTAAACCTTACACAATTTTATAGCTATAGTTTAAGGAGTTATTCCCGAAGGTAAAAAACTATGGTTTCCATCTAGAAACAAATCCAAAAGAGTACCGCTAGCCGAGCTGAACTATAAAACTCGTCATATAAGGAAATGGGAACTAATTTAAGTCTGAATAAATTTTCTTTTGCTCATCGTTATCTCGGCAGGCTCAAGAGAGCCCCGCCCCACCATAGTGATATATCTGTCAAAATGCTCACATCACCACATGGATCTAAGCACCCTCTTCAGGATTATTGTGCAAGTAAGATAGAGGCTCCCTTCTACCGTGAGATGCATCTACTTATGTTGTCAACTTTTATGAAGAAATCCATCCAAAGGTGTTGCACTTCATCCTGCCACAAACATCATGGTGGTTTGAGCCTTATGATCATCTTGTCTAAGAATGGACTCAGTTTTCACCCTATAACACTTTCAAGGAACCTTATAGTTTCTTAGATACATCAGAACAATATGCCATGTCTGTTTCATATTTATCCAAGTAACTCAATTAAAAAAATATATTATTTCTATTGCCCCACACACCCCACATGAAGGCCAAAGTAACTACATATAACGTCAAAGCCACATTAGAAGCAATAGATTCAATGTTAATATTGAGTGCATCCAAAACCTAAATATCCATCCAAAGAAAGCTGGCTACGATGCAGTCGAAGAATATGTGCTTCACAGATTCAATCTTCTTTAATGCACCCACTCTAGTTTTAGCATTTTCCACTTTCTTAGACTATTTGTGGTCATAATTAATTTTGTTTTGAGAGAAAATCCAAAAATTTCTTATGACTTATGGGAGGCACTTTTATATCCCAAACAATACGAAAGTACACTTGTTGCACCCCTCTAAATTTAACAATGTCGAACATTGATTTTGAGGAGTAGATTTTTTTTTGCCTCCTATTACAAGATAAGCTGGTTTTCACTATCAGAAAAAATTCTACCAATCTCTGATATTTCCTGCCACTATGATATCATTTCCTCAATAAAGTTCTCCTAAAATTTCATCTAAGTTGGGATCCATCTGAAATCTTATCAACCATTTTGGTTTGTTGGTTGTAGGAAAAAATCTCCTAGAGTTGAGTATCTAGAGGAGAATTCCCAAACTACATATCTCCTCCCAAAATTCATGAATCCACCTTTACATATGTGCTAATAGCATGTTTTAATTGCTTTTGTGTCGCACATCACAACCTTCTAGAGGGTGCATGGATATCTATCATGCCAACATAAGATATTAAGATTTTTATATTATATCTGGCATCTATCACTTCCGTTTGTAGGGTCCGCTAACCCTGGATATATCTTCTAAACAAAGGCCCATTCAAACATATGTTTTGGTCTTCAAGGTTGGGAATGCCCAACCTCCAAACTCTTTCTTCATACAAATAGAAGTCCAATTGTCTAAATGATTTTTATGGTGCCTTTTTCATCCTTCCACACTCAACATGCCAACTCAGTATTAATCAGACATAGAGCCCAATTTTGCAATTTAAAGAACTCATGTATATAGGAATGCTAGGAAAATGTGCATGTGTCAACACTTTGTCGCTGATTACAAGAGTTCACGTCTAGTTATCCAATTCAAAATACTTTCTACCAACTACAGTGAATCCTCTCTTCTCATCTTTTCATGATGAAGAGGTAAACCTAAAAAATCAACAAGAAATATTTCACCCACACATTGAAAATCTCAATGAAAGGCGGGCACTCCTCCTTATCCATATTAACTGGGATTAGCTCACTTTTATGGTATGTGATTTATTTTCTTGCCAATAAAATAGTAGGCTGATAAATTTGCCTGCCGATATGAAAACATATGCATTGTTGGTGTAGATGGGTTACTTCCTCCGTTTTACTCTGAGTATGGTTACATGAAAGTGGAATTGTTCGAGATTTGTGCACTCATCAAACCAAAGAGTATCTTTGGTTGTGTGCTATGTATAAAAAATGTAGTACACCCTACAATCCATAATAATAAGTATCGTTGATTTAGTACAAAGTTGTATTAAATCAGTGACACTTATTATGGATGAGAGGGAGTACATAATTAAGTGGTTGTGTTCAGTCACATCCGGGTATAAGATGTTGTATCAGGGTAAAAGATGATAATTTTGGTGTATCTACTTCGTTTCCTTATAAGTTTTTGTGAAGATTGTGCAATTGTGACCTTTTCTATGACCATATTTGATATTTATTGTTTAGAGTATTTTGTGTTATCGTAAGTTTTCAACATGTTTTCTGGATGATCGTCCAAATATCTGGCCAGGAACGCATGGATGATCAGGCGCACCGCCGAAGAACTAAAAAAAAATGCGGATTCCGTTAGGTAAGTGTATGATTGTATATACCGTACATCTCGAATCCAGGATGCGCATGCGTTCAACTTTGCAAATTTGATTGGTAAAGTTAGAGTGATATTCCTTCGCAATTAAGAACATAGGCTACTTAAACAGGTTCTTGATGGAGTTCATTGATGACCCCATACCGAGTGTTGCATCATCTAAAGCAAGCAGATGAACCATGCATCTTGCCACATGATCGGGGGCAACTTGGGTAGGATCTAATTTAATATAAGATCTAGGAGAATTATTTTAAAGACAAAATATATTTAAATATTCTAAAAAAGACAACACACATATGTGTCATATATACAATGCCTAGAACTTGCCACTTCAAATTTTACCTATACTTAGGGAGCAGAAAAAGATAAATTTGGATGTGGATAGTGTGATACTATTCACCCAAAGCTAACACTATTCACGGTAGATTTTCAAAAATGTTTTTTAACTTCTTTTTCTGAAATGGAGGTGAAACCCCCAGATTTTGCATCAAAATGATGCACAGTACCTTCTTTATTTATTATTCAAGGAAATCTTACAAAGAGAATACATAGATCAATAATAAGCCACCTCGCTCTCTAACGACAATAGTCATAACTCCTAGAACCTAGATGAAGAGGATGATCATGTCGGAGCCAGCACTCTAACCACACACATAGAAGCATCATCGCAAAACCGGAGACCCCATCCGATTGCCCAATAGCTAGCTATGGGAACAAACCGGTCGACAAATCCTCAACATGCACCATTGCACACCCTTGAGAAGTCGTCGCCACCATATGCCACCAACCATCTTCGAGACATGGATCTAGGCATTGACCATGCCAGGCCTGCTGTCAATGCCACCATGGAACGAGAAAACTCCTCCATCCTGCATGATTCCATCAAGACACGTTCATCACCGAGTCCTCGCTGCTCCACGCAACCGCTTCCCGATGTCTTCGATGTGTTAGATACGACACCACTCCACCTCGTGCCTCTTCTATCTAGCACTTGTCCACAAACGATGCCTCCAAGAGGGAACACGACACTGCAACGCCTTCATCGTCAATCCAAAAGTCCAGATCCTAGGGGTTCCCTTGAAGCAGCACGAGTGGATCAACCATAGTTGCACGACGATGCCATCAACAAGGTAATGGCACAAAATGTTGCCATCCCCCGCAATGACCATTGTTGGCTCGGTTTTCGCTAGCGACTAAGTCTCCCCAACTCACAACCATTACTAGATGACGGATCACGAAACCTGCTAAACCAGCCTCAGACCGGCCACCTCCAATGAAGGAGATGACCACCACTACTAGGCCTAGGACCTCTACCCTAGGCGTCCTTGTAACACAGAGTAGGACCTGGAGAGCATCCACGCGATGCCACCAGTCGGTGATGAGAGGCAGCAAGGTTGGGATCGGGATGGGAACATAGCTCGCTAGATGTAATGGCCTAGATCCAGCGTGCCTCCCACACAGCCGCCTCCTGCCATCCTTTGGCTGCCGCTACCCACCACCACCTCCGGATATCAGATATGGGGGCCACCGCCACATGAGATCTCTAGACAACCGAGGAGAATGGAGGTCTGTCGCTATCATGCCACATGGGACTTGCCAGGCGACGTTGCCGACAGTAGCAGATTAAGGGAGATGAGGGAGGGAGTCGAGCGGCGGCAGCCGTAAAGGGTGGGGAGCACTATTGGTGGATAATGCACAACTCAAATTCCGAGACACTGATTGACTAATGCAGTGCCCGTTAATTTGAAAGTACTTTTTTTTACTATAGATCGAATTTTGAGCTGTAGTGTCTTGGAGTTGTAGATACATACCGTCTGTATATTGTATAAATTTTTTTGGACTTCTACAATTTCTAAATTTGTTTTTTATGGGTTGATCCTATTATCTCACCAAAAAGAGAGATCATATACAAGTCTCTTCCAGGTTGACAGCTAGAACAATCCTACCTACGGATGATAAAGATGTTATATTATGTGTAGAAAAGGTATGATGGACTAATTTTACATTCTTAAAACCTCTCCCATGCATCCACATCGGGCCACACCGGAGTGTCACCCCCCTCCCATCTAGCCTCCCCATCCTTGCCATCCTCTCCTTGTCGCCAGCATTGTCGATGGGCAAAGTCCTGGCGGCGCGACAACGAAGCTTCCTCATTTGGCGTCCTGGCACGGATCTCGCAGCGGCAGCGTTGCCCGCACAAGTCTAGGCTTCGGTGGTGGCACAAGACGACTGTGAGCAGCATATCTCGACGAGCATCTTCAACGACAGATGAAGGTAGCGGCTGGTGCTGGTGGGAAGGGCCCCGATCTGGGCTATCTTTTATGGGTCATTACCTTTGTAGGGCTTCCGGCATCACGATGTCTCCGATGATGGCACAAAGTGGAAGTCCTAGGCTTGTCCAGAAGCATGAAGACTATCCTGGGTGCGGTCTCGGGCATGGTGGTGGTGGCCTCCTCCTTCGTCGGGGGCGGTCGGGCCCGTTGGGCGGTGAATATCAGCATAGGGGAATGCTGGTACATCCCCCTATAGGGGGATACTTGTCCAAACTTCCTTTGAGCATATGGGCTGGTACAACAAAAACAACACGTCTGGTGGTGGCGCCATTTGGGAGCGCATACCCTTTTTAACATGAATGAATTTGGATTGAAAACAGAGTAGCAGAAAAAGCACTTACCAAGGCCTACAAAAATGAATTAGGATGCTAGATGTGTCGATTATGCCTAGATCATCGAGCAAGTCACTGACTCACTTGGTGTTGGTTATAATGAACTTCTACACGACCACATCCATCTATCATCTCCAAGAATGGTGGTGCGGTACACCACGACATACCTTCTCTTCCCCATTATCTTCCCTAGCTAGCTTTATCTCACCACCAAACTTCTTGGTCTCTTCTCGGAGCACAATGTACTCCTCTCCTTGGGCACTTTGGATATCAACTTGGCTTGGTTATTTTTTTGAGCAACCGGTAGAAGCACTGTATTTTCAATTAGAAGATGAAAAAACATCATAACTGTACAGAGGGTGGCATGTTTTAGTTAAGGTGGAACATGCCAAAAAACCACACAAAAGAAAACAAGAAAAATCATGATCCCTAATCAGGCTCAACTAGGATAGCCAGCACATAGGCCGCAAAAGCACTCTCTCGTTGCAGGATGCCTGTTGCAGGATGTCCTCTCTAGCAATCGATGCGGCCTCAATATAGGTAAGGTGGCTCGTGAAGATCTTGTGATTCCTTCCATTGCAAACATTCCACCAGACGTAAAGGAAATGACCACTGAGGTGTCGTTGCTCTTTTTGGTGCTTTCCTTCAATTAGGTCATCCCACCAAACAGAAATTTGGGCAAGGTTTTGATCAATGCTTCCTGTTCCGTCGTTGTCCCAACTTTGTATCTGACCTTAGCTTCCTTCTCGTATTCTTGAAGTATATAAGAACATATTGTTTGATTCAAAGGAATCTCATGGGAAATTTAGAGGATTTTGATCCTTAGGAATTTTTCCTTTATGCACCATTTGATTCGTAGGATTAGAACCATAGGAAAAATTCCCATAGGATTTTATTGCACTATATTTTGGAGAAAAATTTCTATCTACCCAAACCTCATGCTACAATTCCTTTGTCTTTCCTACGATTCAAACACCCATTCAAGAAAAAATCATGTAGGCTCTAAATCCTATAAGATTCAGCTAGACAGGACATTGTAATCCTACACTTTTCTTATTCCTATATTTTTCCTATCCTACGAATCAAACATGCCCTAAACAGCGCAACACCATGTAAACAACACATGGCACGCGGATGGCCATCTCAAGCTTCCACGAAATTAAAATAGTGGCTTGTTGGAGTGCACGTGATGTCAAAGTCGAGTCTCTCTGCTTGAGTTTCCAGCTGCTTTATGTTTTTGAATTGGCACGACAAATTATAGTATACTATTTTTTCAGGGCTAAATAGGTTAATATATCGATTTTATGCCAAGAAGGCAAGAAGAAGCGGAGATTTTTGGAACCATGAAGAGGTAGCCGTTGTGATTATTAATGTTTTAATAGTTGCCACCCTTGAGCAGATCTCGATTCATTACCTGCCAGAATTAACCAGGTGTAGACGCGTGGTAAAAATTGTCAATTAGTTACGACTCTCCAGCTGTGTGATGACGTCAGGATCCACATCTCCACAGGGTTTACACTGCAGTTTCACAGCCTGGCACATCCAAGCCTATCCAACGGCCCGGATTCATTGAAATCGCGACCTGGTTCGTCCGGATTCGTTCAAAAGAGGCCGCCACTGGTCGAACGAAAACTGCATTCAGAAGCAGCAAAGGCCTCGGTATCTGTATCTCTCTCTCTATCCTAACAATGGCACCGCCGATGCTGGTGTACGGCGTAAGCGCGCAGATGAAGCTCTCATACGGCATCGCCGGTCTCGAGGGCAGGTGCCCGCCGCTGGCGGATCGTGTGGCCTACATGCCGTCATTCATGCGCATGTCGCCGGACATGGTCATCGACTACTTCGGAGTCTTTGACGGCTTCTTCGGTGCCTACTCGGCGGAGCACCAGGCGAAGCGGCTGCACGTCGCCATCGCCAACGGGATCGAGGACGATCTGGCCGCTGAAGCCCCGCGGTTTCTCGAGTCCCCCGACGACGTCGATGGCTGGTGGAAGAAGACCGTCCAGGACGCGTTCCGCGTCGTGGACGACGAGCTGGCCGCCAGGGTCGTGGGTGGCGTGGCCTTCAGCTCCTCGGCTGTCGTCGCACTGGTCCTCAAGGATTACATCGTGCTGGCCAAACGCGGCGCTACCTGCAACGCGGTGATCTGCCGTGGCGAAGAAGCCGTGCAGCTCACCTCCGAGGTAATATGCTTCCACTTTTCTCTAGTTTCTCGTCCGTCTCAAATATTCAGAGGCTAGATCTAGCTAGCTACCTTCCGTTGTGTTTTGATATTCAAGTTTTAAGCTACATGTACATGTTGTTCCAAATGAAATGGAAAAATTCATGGTATGCATGGTCCAATAATATTATTATTTGGATTCTTCGGAGAATTCAACAAGATCTCTTCCAAAAATCCTCATTAATTACTTCCCTAAACATAAAATTTGGTGGCTAAGAAACTTAAATAATGAAAATCTAGGGAATTTCATCAACCATGAGAGAAGGGGATCGGTATCTTTTGTACAACATGAATGGATGCATGATTGCCAACCGAAAGTTGCGTACTCGATCTTAGGTATTGTTTGAACCTTTGGATAAACAAACAAGATGATGCAAAGAATCTCCATGACTAGGAGAGGAACTGAATCCCAAACTTTCTCAGAAAATCAGGAGGGTCACCATTTCAATGAATATGGGGATACATGAAAATTAACCATATCAACATATCAATTTGTTCCGAATGATTAGGAGTAAGTGGAATATTTTCTTGGTCAATTCTTCAAAAATGTTTAAGGGAAGGAAACAGGTAGCTCTTAAAGCATGAAAACTAAGAGATATTTCGTTAATAATTATTATAGAATTTCAACTTGCCATGCTCTTCTCCTAGCTAGCTAGGTCTGATTCTTAGCACCAAAACAAGATGAAAAGGCCAGAAAAAAGTGAGTACGGAGGGCCATTTTTAACTGTTATATTTTTTTAAGGATATTCTGAAATTTTATATATTGAAGAGGCTCTTTTCTAGGTCACCAATTGGAGTTTATTCCAATTAATACAATCATCTTGTTCGAGGCTAGGTAGTAGTGAAATATTTTGTAAAATAAATCGAATGAGATCTTGAGTCTCTTCCACACTTCTTAATTAGTCTCTTGACGACGTTGATACAATAAGGCTTTTCACAAAGTACTAAAAGAAATCAACAGATACCTAATTTAATACATAATAGCTTTTATCGACATATGGTATCTCATTGAACATAAAATAAAATTATGTACTTAATTAAAACGATTGATGGCATAAGCTACTTGAGACAAAGATAATGAGGAGTACAAAAGTATGTTGCAACCGGTGCAGAATTACAGTATGAAAGATGTGGCCCTCCAGATCTGTTAAAACTTGGTTTGGATAACTAGATCATGCCTTTTATCTAGGTTTATAAAAATAATCTTATTTTAAGTTATTGTCATGTGTTGAGTTTCGTGGAAAGGTTAAAATGCATGGTAGTCGTTGGTCTTAGTCCAATTAATTCATGCTTTTAATTTCATGGAAAGAAAGAAGACGCCGAGTGTTTGAGAAAAAGAAGATAGGAGTGGCAGCTTTGGCACAGGTAACGGTAGTTGTAGCTTCTGGCCTAAGGTAGTGCAGTTCCGGGCTGTTTTCTTTTTCAGTTGTGTTGTGTTTTTCTCCGCCTGCTGAAGCATGTACAGATTTTCCACTACTATAAATGAAATTAAGCAGTCCTCCTGTGGTTCGGCTAAAAAATCATGGACGCTAAAATCATTAGGATCCGATGGGTTTTCTTATTTATTGTGTTAGGATATTTTATTTTATGTTTAATTGTATATACTCCTAGTTTAGGTATGACCATATAGTTTCTCCTGATTAATGTTTATTGCTAGCTATGGCCTTATTTTAGTTTATAATGTACTGTGCACAGCCATGTAAGAACAAGGAGGAGCAGAATGCACAAAATGCAGAAGGTCATGTGGCCGGATCTACCAGCAACCTTGAAGATCATATGACGACTTCTCGCGCTATATGTGAGTACAAACAAACCGAGCATCCATATCTCTCTCTCCCTCTACCTCTCTCAATTGTTATGCTCCTTTTGGAACAAAGGAAGATCATATTATTGAATACATGTATTGGGAAGCTTCCCTATATATGATCATATTTTCTCCAAGGAGAAAATAGCTAATAAATTTTATTTTAAACACTATTGATTGGACTAATGCAAAGGATTTTTATGGAAAATAAAATTGAATATTACCCTCATATTTGATTTGAGCATTTTTCTCATGACGCTGAAAAGTTGACTCTCACACATGTGTTTTGGTTCATGCATGAGTTCAACCTACATGACACGTACCCATACCCCCATGTAGTTCATTTCTTCAATTTTTCAAAATTATATCTGGAAGCCTTCATGTCATATTGTTTGGAAGAAAAAAATCTTTGAAATACTATGATATGGGACTAATCTGTAGAATTCTTCTTATGAAAATAAAAATGTGTCTTACCCTCATCTCTTCGAGTAATTTGCATATTTTTCATTCATGACATCGAATAGGTGCTTCTCTCACAAGTTTGTTTGACCCCTAAGTGAATTCAATATATGACACCCGTACCTCATGTAGATTTTTGTTTGTTCTAAATCATATTGGGAAGCCTTCATATATCATATCGTTTTGAAGAGATAAAAATTTATGTGAAATAATAACGCATGGACTAATTTGTAGAATTTTGTGAAAATTAAACATGAGTCTTACCATCATGTTCTGATTGTGCAATTTGCATATTTTCATTCATGACGTCGAGAAGGTGCTTCTCTCAAATGTGTTTTGATCCTACGTGAATTCAAGCTGCATGACACTTGTACCTCATGTATTTTTATTCTTCTACTTTTCTAAGTCATATAGGGAAGCCTTCATATTTTATCTTTTGGAAGAACAAAATTTTCTTTGAGATTCTATCGTATGGACAAATCTGTAGGTTGTGAAAAACAAACATGAGTCTTACCCTCATGTTCTGTTCATGCAATCTGTATATTTTTATTCATGGCGTCGAAAAGATGCTTCTCTCAGATGTATTTTGATCCCTACGTGAATTCAATCTGCATGACATATATATGTACCTCATGTAGTTTTATTCTTCTGCTTCTCAAAATCATATAGAGAACCCTTCATATTTTATCTTTTGGAAGAAACAAAATTATCTTTGAAATTCTATCGCATGGACTAATTTGTAGGTTGTGAAAAATAAACATGAGTCCTACCCTCATATGTTCTATTCAACAAATTTTCATATATTTTCGTTCTTGATGTTGAAAACGTGCTTCTGAATCTCAGATGTTTGTTCTGATTCAGAGATGAATTTAAGCAACATGACACAAGTACCTCATGTAGTTTTATTTTAATTTTTTGTTTTTCAAAACTCACGTGTTCTAGTTTGGAAACAAGGCCAATATATCTTGTTTGTTACCATGCTAACGTAGTTCACGTCGTATGCAGCGTTGGGGCCATATTTCCCAAAGCCGGAGGTCCTCATGGTGGATCGGGAGCCACGAGACAAGTTCCTGATCCTTGCAACCGGTGGGTTCTGGGACCACATTACTCCAGCCAGGGCGTGCAGCTTTGTCCGGATGAGGCTGTACATGTCGCCGAGCACCATCTTACCGACCACACTCACAGAGGATTTGGCTGAGCTTGCGGTGTGCCATGGCAGCCTGCGCAATGTGACAGTCACCGTCATACTGTTCAACAATTAACTGGACGAACATCGTCCTGGAACTTCTAAGAAGTGGTCTGCATTTTCTATGCTCGTCAGTTGTTCTATCATCATCATGTGGTATGGAAAACTTTGTCGTTGTCTTAAATTTATTGCTTCAAGGGATTTCGAACCGGTATGTTGGATTGTTTAGGTATTCCAATTAAGATGGATCGTCGTTATTACTCTACTTTACTGAATTGATAATTTTCTGTGTGAGAATTGAATTGATGTAGTTGTTGTGAATGTTCTTGATGTGATATAGTTTGGAGATCCATTTTTCACAAAATTGAAGTCTATACACATATAGAAACCATTCGTCATCTGGCATATATATGCATCTGTCAAAATTATTCGTGTCTGTGCAGGTTGATCAGCATATATAGATGCGCCAACAATGTAGTTCAGTTAACATTCAATCGTATAATTTATTTATTTCATTAATCACAAAAATGATACTAGATCACTAATAACAATGAAATTTATACTAAGCAATATATCGAGGGCCCTTTGTTCAATAGCATAGCTTGCTTATTTTATTATGGTCATCGGATTCTCATGCAACAATGGAGCATTTCCACTGTATTTCGTGGTTCATCCGTGACCCTGCATGAATTCACACCGGCGACGTGGTCGGTGTGAAGAAAGAATGAGGTTAATCGGGTGAAGACGTAGTGGTGGCAAATACACGTTACAGTCCATGTTGGGGGTGACTACGAAGTTGTCGAGGTCGCAAGCACAAGGGAGCGTGGCCACACGGCTGAAGTCGGCCGTCGGGACCCGCTGGCGGCCACCGACGTGACGCAGTGGTAGGTGGAGATGCGGTTGGCGGTTGTGGTGGCGAGCACCGTGAGGATGTTGTGGGACATGCCTTATTAGGGTGCCATCCCGGGCGCGCCGCTGAGGTACGGTATGCATGGTGCCATCAGCTGCGTCACCTGGCCTCACTACACCACCACAAAGGGGCCGTAAGGACATGGCCAATGCTTGAGGAAACCATCGCTATACATCCTCTCTTGATGGCGTGGAGTAGGTCCTTCATCTCTATCCCTCCCCTGGTCCCACTATTTTTCAGTAAGAGCATATCTCTACAACTAGATCGGTTAGGTGTTTAGCTTTGGGATTTAGGGGAAGTAATAATATAATTATTTTTTCCTATATTCTCTATAGCTTGGATGATGGTATATGGGAGATTAGATTCAGCTTGACATAGATAATTTTGAAAGAACCTTAGGGGAATCTCATATAACCTATATGAATATGTTAGCACTAATAGAGACATAGGGATGTGGTTTGAATGATTGTATGTATTATGTGAAAGAGGAGGGCATAGAAAGGGCCATGATGGAACTGATTGATGGCATGAGAAAGGCCCGTTGATTTGGCAAATACTATACAACAGAGGCTGGTGAGAGTCGTTTCGTCGGCCACTCCAACGACGTCGATCTACTTTCCGAACGGACAGCTCCTCAAGTTTTGTTTCAGACAGTTAAACCAGAACGATCCCCAAAATCATGGCACCAATTATTGCTACTCCCTCCGCTCCGGATTAAAAGGCCTTTGAGAGATTGCAGCGGGACCAAGGCGTGGAGGGATTGGCTCTACGATCTGCAGGTGATACACGGCAGGACCAATCAGCGATCGGTTGAGTTTCCAAAACGACGGTGCATGCTCGCGTTAAAAATGCATGCGTCAGTTTTCACATCTGCATGCGGGAAATGCATGCATGCTTGCGTTTAAGGCTAGTCATAGTGGGAGTAACTTGGATAGTAACATAGTTCTACATGTACTGACAACTAAGCATTTAGATGACATAGCATGCAATTAAATGATGAGAGAGAGATTTGTAGTAACTAGCTATGTTACCATAACATCACAAATTTTAAGACAAAATGAGTCTATATTGCAATAAATGAGACTTTGCATGATACCACGTCTATGTTATTTTGCACTATGGAGGTAGTAACTTAGACTAGTAACATATGCATGTTACTACTCTAAATTACTCCCCACTATGACCAGCCTAAAAGGAGAGGATAGGAGTCATTAACTCAGTCAATTAATTCTTTCCGGCCTTCCTCACAATACAATTTGAAACAACCCCAAAATTGCTAGCGGCCCTTTAATCCGGAGCGGAGGGAGTACTATTGTAACGCCTCCCAAATCAGCGCCTTTAGAGATCGTCCCCCAAATCCAAGAGCGACCCTCCCATCCACGTCGCCTTGCTCCCGGTCAACCCCTACTCTCATACTCTTGCCCCAATTCTTCAACCACGCCGCTCGATCCGGCCGAGCACCGGCGGCGACGACTGGTTTCTCTCCTGTGCCGGCGACACACATTTCTTACTTCAGGCATTACTGACCAAAAGTATCTATGTGAGATAGCTCAATCCCGTTGCTGCTCCCATCGCACACGGTTGCCGGCTCTCTCCCTTCAACAGCAACACGATACATGGAGAAGGTAATAGCTAGAACTAGATCTCCATGTGTGTCTATTTTCTGAAATTTATGAATCCTTGTAGTTTTCTACCATTTGGAATTGTGAAATCAATTTGTCTAGCCGAATCATGTAGGATAATCGGGAGACTTAACACACAGTCTGTATTGAACATAATCTGATTAAATATCCATGTGGGGAGTAGTGAGGCACAACGGTGCAGCATACATGATGAGATTGGAAATAGCAGGACCTATCTATAGACTAGGACTACAGCTATACACTTAATACATGTACACATACCTTCAACACATATAACCGATTTGTGGTCATACATTGCATGCATATGCTAGTTTTTAAATCTTTTACAGGGTAATATTAGTAATTTTTCTGCTTCCATATACTTCTTGTTCATGCTCCGTGTGTCCAAATTATGCACGGATGATGATGAAGTTATTACATGTTTTGTGTTGTATTATACATTTCAAATTTGTTTGCTCCTACATAGATTGCAATCTATTCGCTTACAAACAAATTGGTGCTTCTATGTTTCCAATCTTCTAATTTTACAACCGATTCATATATCTATATGTTCTCATGCGCTGGCAGGCATGACGCTTTGCTGCGGCAAGGCCTCGCCGGGGCAGAACAAACAAGCGGCCTCCCCTCATTCTGATTTCTCTGCTGCCTTGAGTCATTGTAATATGAAGCACACATATGTAATTGACAAGGAGCGTGTATTAATATTCTTGGAAGCATAATTGAAGATTAGTGTTTCTTTAGTACATACATTTTTCTCCATATTCTTGTTCTTTTTGCTTCCACACCATATTCATTTTGCTTACCATTTTATGCCTCTTGTTATTTGTAGGCATGATGTAGGAGGATGATTCCGAGGTATGTTGAAGAGTTGATTTGCAGCAGGACGGTTGATTGATGTATGGTACAAGCAGTAAATGCATTGCCTCATCGACGCAAGGCTCATGGTCATACACTAGTGCAACGGCAACTAAAGCAGTGCAACGGCGATAGAGTAGTCGACGGGTGGTGGAGCGATATGTAGGCGACCGAGCAAATTGTCCTCGTCTAGCAATGATAGATTCTCACATTGTTGTTGTTCTCCTATGTCAACAATACTTGTAGAAACCATGTAATGCGTTCGATGGAAGCTGACATGACACTGATCAGGTCTGTAGGAGGGAAATGGAAGAAATAATGAAGACATAGAAAATTATGAAACAAAAATTAAATACTGTTAATATAAAGCACTGATCTAATTGATAGGGAGTGTATATTAATCTTGTTGGAAGCATAGTTTGGTGGTTCCATATATAATGAATCAGAAGATCTAATAGTCTAATCCCTGAGTATGAAAAAACCAGTTGAAATGATAGGGACACTTGTGGTATCAGTTGATAATTGTGTGCACGTAAGCTATTCTGAAAATAGTATTGTGATGTTAATTCTGTTTGAAATAAAATACGGAGTATCCAGTTTCATATGTAAAGTATACCCGTTATAAAAACAATTTTTTTAGCATGGAAACAAATTATCCAAGAAATGGAAGCATAATTTTGCCATGTTTCAAAGAACCAATACCCTGGAACCGTTTTTTAAACATGGAAGCGGATTCGACTAACAGCCGAAGCAAGTTTAGGAAAACTTATTTACCTAAAAATCAGCTTCCTTAATATTCAGAATTTGTTCTGAGAAATCAGCAACTCAAAGAGACTACCGGAAGCACCTAAGCGAACATATATACGAGAATAAAGAGGACAACATAATTAGCGGACGTGCATTACAGGAATAGTAAACGTGAAAACATGCAATAAGAACAATTAAGAGCGAAGCAAGCAATCCTCCACAATTTTCTAGAATTAGACAGGGATCTGTGTGTCGATCCTACGGTCTGGCAGTTTCGGATCCGATAGATGAATAGTGGTCTGATGGGAAGCCTATATCGGCATCTTATGATTCGACGGTTTATCTTTGTTTACCCACTCAATAGAGCAACAAACATATAGTGTGTCTTGAGACAAGGGAGGGGCATCTGCTCACACAACATAGCAATATTCTAGTAGTGCCAATACATTCATAGATGATTTGTTTTATATATTAGAGAATGAATCAGATGAAAATGGTGATTGTATGATTGAGCTAGATAAGAAACGAAGATACCAAAAATCCTAGGGCCAACCACAAGATCTCACTTTGAAGCTGGCAATGACTACATGCCTGATTACTTTCCCTCATATAGTGAAGACACTAATAGTTATGGAGATTTGGGATCAGGTGATAATTATCACTTTGAGCCACTTGCTTTTGTGCTGCCAAAGGGAGTGAAGAGAAGGGGAAAAAACAAGGCTCATAGGTTATGGTATGATGAGAACAAAGAGAGTCCTAAAGAACAATTTTATTTGAAAGTGTGCATTGTTGATATTTACTAGTTTAGGAGAGATCTGCAGCTGTTGCACATAGCACAACTTAAGAATCACTATTTACACATGAACCATAAGGACAAAATTATAGCTAAGTGCATAGAGAATGGTTGCCCACTTTACTTGACTAGTTCACAAGTTGGAAATGATTTTTTTTGCTTAAGATCACTAGTAGAAAATAGGCCTTTCGTACAGACCATTAGTCTCAGTTTTGCTACAAATCAGGACTAATGCCCGAGTCCCAATGACTAGAAACGACCGCAGGACCCGGCCGTCACTAGTCTCGGTTCGTGTACGGCAGGCTGGGTCCAGCGCCAAACAATTTAGTCCCAGTTTGTTACACGAATCGGGACTAAAGATGGACCTTTTGTCCCGGTTCAATTTACAAATCGGGACTATTGTACCTACTATATCTTCTTCCTCCCCTGCCCGAGTAATTTCAAGATATTGGTGGCGTCTCCCTCTATTTTCTTCCCTCAAGCTCGAGTTCATGACATTTTTGTCAAGATTTTTCGGCTTCATATCTATCCAAGGGTTCTAAAAGGTTAGCAACTTTATCGTTTTATCTTTCATTGCTAGTTTAGCTCATTTCATGCTCTAGAAATGGAAGGATTTGTGGGTTTATTAGTTTGGTTGTAATTTTTGCAATAATTAACATGAGATGTGGACTCTATATGTCTTGTATTAATGTAATGAAATCCAAGTTAAATATCTTTTTCAATATGGATTCTATCTATATCTGGTTTGGCACATATAGCTAGTTTCGAAATTCATTTAATTCATAGAAGCACAGAGATATACATAAGTTCATCATCTTGGTTTGGCACGTAGTCTCGAAATTTATTTGATTCATAGATGCATCATGCCACCGTCCAGCAACAAAATGTCCTTCTTCTACCTGCCTTTAGCAAACACAAAAATTGTAATAAAAATAGGGTTAATTCACAAAAGCCATTGTAACAAAAGAAAGCAAAACTATAAAGATCAAGTATTATAGGGCCTCATACTTATGTTGGACACAAAAATAACAGGGAAAGCGTGAGCGAGCCTAGTAGGATTCCCAATATATGTCCTTGTGCATATCACAAGGGTCGCTCACACCACCCCCAATACCACATTCGAAATGAAGGCACACAGATATAGTTACCTAGCATTTTAATCATCGGCCGTTGCAACAAGGAAGAACCAAAAACATAAACACACGAGCTAACAAATTTCACATATTAGGGAGTGCCTCTATAGGGAGAGCTCCTCGAAGATGTTTGAGGATGGGATCCTAAGACATCTTTGAGAAGCTCCGCCGTAGTGGTGTCCCTGCTCTCGCACACCATCTTGCAGTTTATAACTTCTCTAGCTAAATCAATACGCTGGTGGAGCTAACAAATTTCACATATTAGGGAGTGCCTCTATGGAGAGCTCCTCGAAGATGTATGAGGACGGGGTCCTAAGACATATTCGAGAAGCTCTGTCGTAGTGGTGTCCCTGCTCTCGCACACGACCTTCCTTGCTTTTGATATTTCATAAGGAAGCCTATTTATAGATTAAGCAGCACAATATAGTGTCCACACTCACCCCTGCCATAGTATCTCCACCCACCGAAATAGTGTCGCCACTCACTGGAATAGTGCCGCCACTCACGACAGAGTGTCTTCACCCACTTTTAGTCCCGGTTGGAGTCTCCATTAGTCCAAGTTGGAGACACCATCCAGAACTAAACAGGCTCACGATGGCTCCAGCCTGCCACAACCCCTTTATTCTTGGTTGGTGTGTCTAATCAGGACTAAAGATGGAGTAGAAAGTTTTAAAATCCGTGCATAGTTGTTTGATGTACGCTCTGTGATTTTATTTTTAGATTGGTACTAATCTTAGCATCGTGATTTTATTTGATGTACTTATATAATGCAGATGAGCCGGCAATAGATGTACGCTGATCGAATCTCTGGCGAGTTTATTAAAGGCGTGCGTTCCCTTCTCGTTGTAGCCGAGGCAAACAAGCGGAATGGTTTTATGTGTTGTCCATGTGGTGATTTTTGGAATCAGAAGGAATACTCTTCCTCAAGAGTCCTCCACGGCCATCTGTTTCGGTCCGGTTTCATGTCTGTCTATAATTGTTGAACCAAGCACGGAGAAAGAGGGGTTATGATGGAAGACGATAAATAAAAAGAGAATGATGACTACTATCCTATGTCCCCTGAATACGATGGTACTACAATGGAAGACAATGATGAAGAAGCAGAAGAACATGCATCATATGAGCCAGATGATGATCTTGGTCGGGCCATTGTTGATGCAAAGGGAGAATGTGAAAGCGTAAGGGAGAGGTTGAAATTTGAGAATACGTTAGAGGATCGCAACAAATTGTTGTACCCGAATTGCGAAGATGGCCACAAAAAGATGGGTAGCACACTAGAATTGTTGCAATGGAAGGAAGAAATCGGTGTGACTGACAAGGGATTTGAAAAGTTGTTGAAAATAATAAAGAAACTGCTTCCAAAGGATAACAAACCGCCCGCCAGTACGTACGAAGCAAATAAGGTTGTCTTCCCTCTAGGATTAGAGGTGCATAAGATACACGCATGCATTAATGAATGCATCCTCTATCGTGGTGAGGAGTACGGGAATTTGGATGAATGCCCGGTATGCACTGCATTGCGGTATAAGATCCGACGAGATGACCTTGGTGATGTTGAGGACGAGCGTCCCAAGAAGAGGGTTTCCGCCATGGTGATGTGTGTAACGTGCCAGCATTTAGGAACTAATGAAGGGTGGATTTAGGAATTGGTGCATATGCATGCATTCATCTGCAAAATTACGGGTAAATTTTTCACCAAATAAAAAAACTTAAAGGGATCAAAGTTTCTTTCACTCTCTAGGTATAGGAATATCTTTGGGGGTGATCGTTATAAATTTTGACATGATCTTTATGAAGTAGTGTGTTTTGGGGAAAGTAATTTGAGTTCAAACTTGAGATTTGGATTTATATTTTTAAAAGATTAGAATTATGCTTGAGTAATCTTATTTAATCAAGAAATAATATTTAGTAACTGAAACTTTAAAATAAAATAACACAATCAAGAAAATGAATACTTATTCTATATATTTATTCAATGAATAAGTTACAAAATGTAACTTATGAAGTTAATAAAGAATCTTTACAAAAGTGGAATTACAAAAGGAGGAATATTTACATATTGAGAATTATTACAATATCTTACAAAAGAATAAAATAAATATTACAAAGGAATTATTCTATTTAAAAGTAAATCTATTATAATCTTGAATCTTCAAATCTTGTACCTGCAAAACAAAGAACAAACTAAAAGAAAAATAAAGGATAAGTTATTAAATTTTTTACTCTTAGTGGAGAACAGTGGGACGCACTGTTTCGTTTTATATCATTGAGTAAATCTTTAGGGGCAAGTTTCACCAATATGAAAGAATTAAATCTTTCATAATAAATTAGCCACAAATCAAATTATTCCAATCAGTAAGAGGGGAAAGTTTCACCAGGCAGATAAATGGTAACCATATAAAAAGGTAGAACATTTCCGTGAGCATATCCACAAGAGTGCAGCAGGCACACAAGCAACTCACACAACTAAATGCATGGATGTGCTGTCAACACAGCCACAACTGCCTACACAAGAAAAAGATCTCAACATAGCCATGGGAAAGCACAAGTGCACCTTTTTTTTTGCTCATACCATCAGAACGAGCAGCTTAGCCATAGCCAAGACAATCCAATCCAACCAGCCAAACCAAAGCACCACCAAAGATCAACCAAACATCACCAGATGGTAACATAAGGAGGGGGAAGAAGCAAGTGGACAGCAAGGCCAAGCCACAGGAGCTAGGAGGAGCAGGCTAGATCAAGGCCAAGCACAGGTACTCAGGGAAGAAAGAACAACATCAGAGGTGAAGTACAGGATCCAATCAGGAACATCAACATCACCACCAAACAACAACAATCATCAGTTTTGTGGTGAGTGTCATAAAACCATCACATGATCTATTCATATTATCTAGACAGAAGCATGTGTTGTTTTATGAAACAATCTCTCAATAATCACCCTGGTGACGTGAATCTATCCTAGAGATTTTGAGTATAAAGATCAGAAATCAAACCTAGCCAAAAACACTAATTTCTCAAACCAGCCTCACAGAGTTCGGTGTTAACACATGCAACTTAAATAATCCATCACTTGTTCTTACCAGATCAGGGCACATCTCCCAGTGGGAGTAGCACCTATGATCTTCTAAGCTACAAACAAACCATTAACTTAACCAACTAGGACCTAGATCCTAGAGCCTCAGACCAGCATCATAGTCCTGATCAAACAATAAGCTTCCCAACTTATCTATAAGCATCTATCAAATTCCAAAAATGACCATAAGTAAGGATAGCAACGAAATCTACTTATGTACCATTCTAAGAAGGTTTCATAAGCATCGATCTTATCACTAAGACAACCAAATTGTCCAATCTTCACAAATCAACTATCAAATCATTTCCCTGAAACCAGACTCAGAGATCATATCATATTTATCTATTCATTTTCAAAGAATCATTTGATTCTATTGAATAAAATTCAGACTAAGCATGAATAGGTAAGCCAACCAACACGAAGACAGTAAATCATCACTGTCAGGGTTATTGTCAGTATCAAGATACTGACAACAGATGAACACACTAAGCCACCATAGTATCAACCTGAGGCAATACTATGAAAACCCTAGCATCTGATCCAGTATTAGCCCCAGACCAACAACAACACCACATAATCAAAGGATGACCACAAGCACTGAAGTTTAGACCACACAAATCCTCACTAAACATCATGACCAGACCATAGGAGCATCTTACAAGCAACAAAGATGAACCCTAGTAGCAATGCAAGCACAGAACTAAGACTGGCCACTAGATACACACAGAGGGACTCGAGGTAACAAGATGAACTAGAATCCACAGAGGTACAACTCACCCAGGGTCCTCGCTGACGAATTGAAGAGGAAGCAGAAAGGACGACGTGCTCGAGGCGGCACGTGGAGCACCCAGAGGGCGCTGCAATCTGCACCAGCCATGGCGGCGGCCATAGAAGCACACAAACACCGCACACCACCAAGGGAGGGTCAGAAGAGGCAGTAGCAGCACCATTCTCAAACCCTAGGGTTCGGGAACGGAGCTAGCATGGCCACTGGAGAGCTCCTAAGTCAAATCGAGACGGAGGAGATGAACCATCTGAAGGGTTTCGTGGCATAGTAAGTCAAAATTTTCTACGGATGCGAACAGAGGGAAGCCAAGATCTAATCTAGGAGATGCAAACAACGAGAGAGATTGGATTAGATCTTCATACCCTTGAAGATTCGCACAGTGGAACGTTCGTCGGAACGTGGGTGATGTAGTCGTACTCGCTTCTCCTCCTCGCGATCCGATCCGATCTAGCACCACAAGTGGCGGTGCCTCCGTGAGATGCACACGTACAGCACCTCGACGTCTCCTCCTTCCTCGGACCAGCAAGTATGGTGGAGAGATGGATTGGATCTACAACACGACGGCGTGGTGTATATGGTGGAGAATTTCTGCAGCAGGGCTTCGCCTACAAACAGTCGGGAGGGAGAGAGGAAGGGCAGCAGGGCGGCTAGGGTTGGAGGGGAAGTGTAAGGGGTTGGTGCGCCCCCACCCCTCTTTATATAGAGGGGGGGCGCAGCCCTAGCCCCTCCCCCAATCCCAAACCGGCGGCCCCAAAGGATAAGGAGTAGGGGGCAAGGAAACCCCCCCTTCTAGAAGGTCGATCTCGAGTTTAAACCTCTCTTGGCCGGCTGGGCCCTATGGGGCCTTGTGCCCCTGGCCCAATGCGGCCAGGGCACTCCCTCATAGGCCCATGCCCCCTCCCGGAAGGTGGGGCCACGTTGGTCCCTTCCGGAAGGTTCTAGAAGCTTCCGGTACAATACCGATTAATCCGGAACAATTCCGAACTCCAAAAACTGCACTGCCTTATATGAATCTTATTCTCCGGACCACTCCGGAACCTCTCGTGATGTCCTGGATCGCATCCGAGACTCCAACAAAAACTCATAAACCAATTATCCAATCTATCCTAGCGTCGAGACACGTTAAGTGTGTGACCCTGCGGGTTCGAGAATATGCAGACATGATCTTCTATCAATAATCAACAGCGGGGTCTGGTAACCCATATTGACTCCCACACATTCATCGATGATCATATCGGATGAACCACGATGCCAGGATTCAATCAATCCCATATATATATTCCCTTCGTCTCGCGATATTTTACTTGCCCGAGATTCGATCGTCGGTACCGTCATACCTAGTTCAATCTCGTTCACAGCAAGTACTTTACTCGTTCCGTAATCCGATATCACTTTTTGATTAACTCCTTAACCACATGCTTGCAAGCGGTGTTGATATCGATTACCGAGTGGGCCCGAAGTATATCTCTCCAACTTGGGAGGGACAAATCCCATCTCGATACATACAACCCAACAGATACTTTCCGATCACCTGAGAGACACCTTTATGATCACCCTCTCATAGGATGACGTTTGATGACCTCAAAGCTTTCTTCCGATACCAGGGAGTTGTATTATCTCATGGTCTAAGGAATACAATATTTGACATAAGAAAAGCTTCGCAAAGACGAACACGATGACACGATCTAATTGCTTCACTTAGTTTGGGTCTGTCCACCATATCATTCTCCCAATGATATGATCTCATTATTAATCGACAACTCATGTCCATGGTTAGGAAACCTTAACCATCATTAATCAATGAGCTAGTCCATAGAGGCGTACTAGGGACACGGTGTTGTTCACAAAACACACAAGTATTAAAGTTTCCGCTTAATACAATTCTAGCATGGAATATTAACATTATCATGAACAAGAATTATAATAATAACACCTTTATTATTGCCTCTAGGGCATAATTCCAACAGTCTCCCACTTGCACTAGAGTCAATAATCTAGTTTACATCTGGCAACAATCTCACACCCATGGCACTGAGGTGCTGATCATGTTTTACACGTGGAAGAGGTTTAGTCAATGGATCTGCGACATTCAGATCTGTATGTACTTTGCTAATCTTCAGATCTCCATCTGCTATATAATCTCGGATTATATGAAACTTGCGGTTGATATGCTTGGTCTTTGGATGATATCTTGGTTCCTTAGCGAGTGCTATGGCGCCAGTGTTCTCACACAATATCTACAGTGGGTCCAATGCACTTGGAACCATGCCAAGCTCAGTGATGAAGTTCTTGATCCAAACTCCTTCACTTGACGCTTCTGCAGCAGCCATGTATTCCGCTTCTACTGTAGATCCCGCGATTACGCTTTGCTTGCAGCTTCTCCAGCTCACAGCTCCTCCATTCAAAATATAAACGTATCCTGTCTGAGATTTAGAATCATCCTTGTCGGTGTCGAAACTAGCGTCGACGTAACCTTTTACGACGAGCTGTTCATCACCCCCATAGACTAAGAACATTTCTTTAGTCTTATTCAGGTACTTTAGGATGTTCTTCACGGCTGTCCAGTGTTCCACTCCTGGATCACTTTGATATTTGCTCGTCAAACTAAGAGCACTGGACACATCCGGTCTAGTACACAGCATGGCATACATGATAGAACCTATGGCCGAGGCATAAGGCACTTTGCTCATAGCTTCCCTATCATTTACCGTAGCTGGACACTGAGCCTTGCTTAATATCTTACCTGACAACATAGGCACTGAACCTTTCTTTGCCTTATCCATTCTGAACCTTTTCAGATATTTGTCTAGGTATGTACTCTGGCTTAAAGCTATCAGGCGTCTTTGTCTATCTCTATAGATTTTGATGCCCAATATATAAGCAGCTTCACCTAGGTATTTCATTAAAAAACACTTGTTCAAACAACTCCTCACATCGTTAAGCATGTTGATGTCATTTCCAATAATCAATATGTCATCCACATATAGTACCAGAAATGTCACCGAGCTCCCACTCACTTTCTTGTAGATGCAAGCTTCGTAGCAATTTGGAACAAATCCAAAGCTCTTGATCACTTGATCAAAACGAAGGTTCGAACTCCGAGATGCTTGCTTCAGTCCATAAATGGAATGCTGAAGTTTGCATACTTTATCAGCATCCTTAGGATCGACAAAACCTTCGGGTTGCATCATATACAACTCTTCATCAATGTTGCCATTGAGGAACGTAGTCTTGACATCCATCTGCCATATTTCATAATCATGAAACGCAGCAATTCCTAATAAAATCCGAATGGACTTAAGCATCGCTACGGGAGAGAAAGTCTCATCGTAGTCAACACCTTGAACTTATCGAAAACCTTTCGCGACAAGCCGTGCTTTATAGACGATAACATTACCATCCGCGTCCATTTTCTTCTTGAAGATCCATTTGCACTCAACGGCCTTTCGGTCGCTAGGAGGGACCACCAAAGTCCATACTTGGTTTTCGCTCATGGATCCCAATTCGGATTTCATGGCTTCTAGCCATTTCTCAGAGTCTGGGCTCATCATCGCTTCCTCATAGTTCGTAGGTTCACTGTCTTCTACTAACAAGACAGTCAAGACAGGGTTGCCGTACCACTCAGGAGGGGCACGCGACCTTGTCGACCTGCGACGTTCAGTAGCAGCATCGTCCGAAGCTTCATGATCCTTGTCATTAGCTTCCTCTATTGTTGGTGCAGGCGGCACGGGAACAATTTCAGGTGCTGCGCTACTCTCCAATTCAAGAGAAGGTTCAATAACCTCGTCTAGCTCTAATTTCCTCCCACTCACTTCTTTCGAGAGAAACTCCTTCTCAATAAAGGAACCGTTCTTTGCGACAAACACTTTGCCTTCGGTTCTGTGATAGAAGGTATACCCAATAGTTTCCTTAGGGTATCCTATGAAGACGCATTTCTCCGCTTTGGGTTCGAGCTTGTCCGGCATCAACTTCTTGACGTAAGCTTCGCATCCCCAAACTTTAAGAAACGAGAACTTAGGTTTAGCACCAAACCATAGTTCATACGGTGTCGTCTCAACGGATTTAGATGGAGCCCTATTTAAAGTGAATGCAGCGGTTTCTAATGCATAACCCCAAAATGATAACGGCAAATCAGTAAGAGACATCATTGATCGGACCATATCTAATAAGGTTCGATTCCGGCGTTTAGACACACCATTGCACTGTGGTGTTCCAGGTGGCGTGAGTTGTGAAACAATTCCGCTTGCTTTAAGATGCGTGAGAAAATCATAACTCAAATATTCGCCCCCACGATCGGATCGTAGAAAATTAATCTTTCTGTTATGATGGTTCTCCACTTCATTCTGAAATTCTTTGAACTTTTCAAACGTTTCAGATTTATGTTTCATTAAATAGATATACCCATATCTACTTAAGTCATCGGTAAAAGTGAGAAAATAGCGATATCCACCGCGCGTCGAAACACTCATCGGTCCGCATACATCGGTATGTATGATTTCCAACAAGTCCGTTGCTCGCTCCATCATACCGGAGAACGGTGTTTTGATCATCTTGCCCATGAGGCATGGTTCGCATGTGTCAAATGATTGAAAATCAAGAGACTCCAAAAGTCCATCAGAATGGAGTTTCTTCATGCGCTTTACACCAATATGACCTAGACGACAGTGCCACAAATAAGTAGTATTATCACTATCTACTTTGCATCTCTTAGCCTCAATGTTATGGATGTGTGTTTCATCCCTTTCGAGATTTAGAAGAAATAAACCATTCACAAGAGGTGCATGACCATAAAAGATGTTACTCATATAAATAGAACAACCATTATTCTCCGATTTAAATGAATAACCGTCTTGCAATAAACACGATCCAGAAATAATGTTCATGCTCAACGCAGGCACATAATAACATTTATTAAGGTTTAAAACTAATCCCGAAGGTAAAACTAAGGAGAGCGTGCCGACGGCCATCACATCAACTCTTGATCCGTTGCCAACGCGCATCGTCACCTCATCCCTCGCAAGCCGTCGTCTATTCCGTAGCTCCTGTTTCGAGTTACAAATATTAGCAACTGAACCGGTATCAAATACCCAGGCACTACAACGAGGGCTAGTAAGGGAAACATCAATAACATGTATATCAAATATACCTTTGATGGTTCCAGCCTTCTTGTCCGCTAAGTACTTCGGACAGTTGCGCTTCCAGTGACCCTTGTCCTTGCAATAGAAGCACTCAGTGTCCGGTTTAGGACCAGACTTGAGATTCTTCTCAGCAGGGGCAGTGCGCTTGCCGCCGCCCTTCTTGAAGGGCTTCTTTGCTCCCTTACCTTTCTTAAAGGTGGGCTTGTTGACCATCAACACATGATTATCCTTTTTGATGTCCACTTTCGCGGCCTTCAGCTTTGCGAAGAGATCGGTGATCGTATCAGTGGAACCAATCTGATTATGAGTCACTACAAAACTTTTGTAGCTGGGAGGGAGTGATTGCAGAACCCTGTCAATCTTGAGCTCCTCTGGAATCGTGCATTCCAGTTGCTCAAGGCGTTGAGTGTAGCCCGTCATCTTAATGGCGTGCTCACTAACGGAACTCCCTTCCTCCATCTTGCAGTTAAAGAACTTCTCAGAGATCTCATATCTCTCAGAACGGGCCTGAGTCTGAAACATGGTTTTCAGCTCTTCGAGAATCTCAAAGGGCCCGGGATAGTCTTCAAAACGATTTTGAAGTTCCGGTTCCATAGCAAACAACATGGTGCTCTTAATCACACCATAATCATCTTTGCATGACTGATAGACAACTTTCTCATCAGCCGGCGCAGTTGCAGCAGGGGGGTCACCTAACGCTTTCCCAAGGACATAGTCCTTTTGACCGCCAGAGAGAATGATTATTAGATTGCGGAACCAATTGGTGAAGTTAGACCCATTGTTTCTAAGCTTTTCCTTCTCAGCGAAAACGTTGAAGTTGAAGTTGGACTTAGCCATTTGATCTACATTATTGCAAGTACAAATTAGACTATGTCCATGATAACTAGTTCAACTTTTAATCAAATTACTAGATGAACTCCCACTAAATTCAACATCCGTCAAGTTGTTTAGTGAACACGATCCAAATTCACCACACCTAATCCGATCTTCACGAGAAGAGATGTGGTTTCAATGGTGGACAACGAAGTGTCGATCATATCATTCATATGACTCATGCTTAACCTTTCGGTTCATGTGTTCCGAGGCCATGTCTGTACATGCTAGGCTCGTCAAGTTAGACCCAAGTATTTCCGCGTGTGCAAAACTGGCTTGCACCCGTTGTATGTGAGCATAGAGTCTATAGCACCCGATCATCACGTGATGCTTGGACACGACGAACTTTCGCAACGGTGCATACTTGGGGAGAACACAGTTTTTATCTTGATCTTTAAGTGAGGAATCATCTTATAATTCTACCGTCGCGATCTAAGCATAATAAGATACATAAAAGGATAAACATCACATGCATATAACTTTATGTGACATGGTATAGCCAATCTTCGCGCAATGATCTCCATCTTGTGCGTTCCGGCATGATCTCCATCACTCCACCATGATTGCCTCCACCACGAATAGCAACTACAACTATTGCTAACTACTTAGCGATAAAGTGAAACTATTACATGGCGTATAAGAAGTTGACACACAGGTCATACACAATTATAAAGACATACATATGGCTCCTGCCGGTTGTGTACTCATCGACATGCAAGTCGTGAAACATTACAAAACATGATCATCGCATACATTATACACATCACATCTTGGGCCATACCATATCACAGAAAACACTCCCTGCAAAAACAAGTTAGACGCCTCTACTTTGTTGTTGCATGTTTTACGTGGCTTATGGGAGTAGATGCTAAGAACGATTCTTACCTATGGAAAGCCACAACGGTGAAATTATGGTTGCCAAACTCCGGTGTTAATCCCATGACAACTATAGTGAGAGAAACTGACATCCACCAGCCGCATGTGTGGAACAAGCCACACGTTAAGTGCTGAGCCGGTCTCGCGAACGACGTCGCGTAAGGTTGGCCTGGACCGCTTCAATCTCACTATCCCGCGTCATAAGAAGAACACAAACAAGAGGCTTGCAACAGAAAACATCAACGCCCGCAACAACCATGTTGCGTTCTACTCGTGAAACACATCTACGCATAGATCTAGCTCTGATACCACTGAAGGGTTTTGCGGCATAGTAAATCAAAATTTTCTACATATGCGAACAGAGGGAAGCCAAGATCTAATCTAGGAGATGCAAACAACGAGAGAGATTGGATTAGATCTTCATACCCTTGAAGATTCGCACAGCGGAATGTTCGTCGGAACGTGGGTGATGTAGTCGTACTCGCTTCTCCTCCTCGCGATCCGATCCGATCTAGCACCACAAGTGGCGGTGCCTCCGTGAGATGCACACGTGCAGAACCTCGACGTCTCCTCCTTCCTCGTACCAGCAAGTATGGTGGAGATATGGGTTGGATCTACAACACGACGGCGTGGTGTATATGGTGGAGAATTTCTGCAGCAGGGCTTCGCCTACAAACAGTCGGGAGGGAGAGAGGAAGGGTAGCAGGGAGGATAGGGTTGAAGGGGAAGGTGTAAGGGGTTGGTGCGCCCCCACCCCTCTTTATATAGAGGGGGAGCGCAGCCCTAGCCCCTCCCCCAAGCCCAAACCGGCAGCCCCAAAGGATAAGGAGTGGGGGGCAAGGAAACCCCCCATTCTAGAAGGTCTATCTCGAGTTTAAACCTCTCTTGGCCGGCTGGGCCCTATGGGGCCTTGTGCCCCTGGCCCAATGCGGCCAGGGCACTCCCTCATAGGCCCATGCCCCCTCCCGGAAGGTGGGGCCTCGTTGGTCCCCTTCCGGAAGGTTCTAGAAGCTTCCGGTACAATACCGATTAATTCGGAACAATTCCGAACTCCAAAAACTGCACTGCCTTATATGAATCTTATTCTCCGGACCACTCCGGAACCTCTCGTGATGTCCCGGATCCCATCCGAGACTCCGAACAAAAACTCATAAACCAATTATCCAATCTATCCTAGCGTCGAGACACGTTAAGTGTGTGACCCTGCGGGTTCGAGAATATGCAGACATGATCTTCTATCAATAATCAACAGCGGGGTCTGGTAACCCATATTGACTCCCACACATTCATCGATGATCATATCGGTGAAGGGAATATGCTCGAGAGGCAATAATAAAGTGGTTATTATCGTATTCCTTATTTATGATAAATGTTTATTTTACATGCTATAATTGTATTAATACGGAAACGTTAATACATGTGTGTTTAATAAACAAAAAGGAAGTTCCTAGTTATGCCTCTCTTATAAACTAGCTCGTTGATTAATAAGATGATCAAGGTTTCCTGATCATAGACATTGGATGTTGTTAATAACGAGGTCACAACATTAGTGTAATGGTGTGATGAACATTCATCCGAAGTATAGCATTACGATCAAAGTCATTGAGTTTATATTTCTATAACAACTTACGAAGTGATCCTAATCCTTAGACCATGAGATCATGTCAATCACTAACACCGGAAGAGTTTCTTGATAACATCAAACGTCACACCGTAACAGGGTGATTATAAAGATGGATTCAGAACTAATAAAGTGTTATGTTGAGGCCCATGGATCGAGAGTGGAATTTGTTCATCCCGATGACGGATAGATATGCTCTGGGCCCTCTCGGTGATATCACATTGATTAGCTTGCAAGCAAGTGATTTGATCACTAGAATGTTATATCACGGGAACGAGAAAAGAGTGCATGTCGGTAACGAGATCAAACTAGGTATGGAGATACCGATGATCGAATCTCGGACATGTAATATATCGCGAAACAAAAGGATTAAGATACTATCATAAAAGGTTCCGACGATAGCAAGAAAGTCATCGTTGAATGTGTGGGAGTCAGTATGGGTCTCCAGGTCCCGCTTCTGATTATTGATCCGAGAGGGGTCTCGATCAGGTCCGCATTATTCACGAACCGTAGGGTGACACACTTAAGAGACACCGACATCCAATTGGAGCAAACGTTTCATGCCGAAAAGAAAAGGAAAGCGGAGGAATTTATTTCACTAGACACCGAAACTGTTTCGGTTGAAATTACTGAAACTGGTTCTGCATGTGAAATGGAATACTAGCAAGGGGTTTTATGTGAATGTTTGTTAATTAAAGTAATTAACAAAATTCTTAATAAATAAATAAAAGAGTTTTATTTAAATGAGAGCTTGCATTAAATTTGGTGGAAATTTAATGCATGTGAGTGGATTTTTGAGTGGAGGCTTTTTAATGGGAGTGGAGGCTTTTCATTTTGAGTGGGAGCTCCACCCACATGAATGTGGAAGAGGTGGGGGAAGCCCCCATGGCTGGGCGCCATGCCCCTTGGGTGCCCCCCCTCTCCCCTATAAAAGGCCCCCCTCTCCTCCTCTCACACCACACCTCCTCGTGAAGGATCTCTCTCCCCCTCTAGAATTTATTCCCCATGGTCTCGGACTAGCGAGATACATGTTCCCGGTGGCTTTTCGGCAAGAAAGAGTTGTGCTTCCGCTGCATCGCTGGAGCGAGGAGGCGGAGGTTGCTCGGTGCCTCGAACATGTGTGCGAGCACGGATGCGCTGCTGTTTTGCGGCGCTAGGACTTCCTCTCGATCTTGAGATCGGCAAGAGATCGTCTACATCAACCACGAGTTTGGACTCGTTAAGCTTTGTCGGTCTTCAAGGGTATGTTCTCTACGGATATACATCCGCCCGTTGTTTGTATCTAGTAGATAGATCTTGGTACATAGTTGTTCCCATCGTAGGATTTTTTTGTTTTCTATGTTGCGAACCCTACAGTGGTATCAGAGCCGGATCTATGCGTAGATAATTTGCACGGGTAGTACACATATGAGTATGTGGGCGATGATGATCATTTTATTGCTTCTTAGTTGTACTTTGGATATTGGTGGCATAGTGGGATGAAGCGGCCCGGACAAACTTTACGTGTCCTCGCACATGAGACCTGTTCCACGCTTGACATGCAACTAGTTTTGCATAAGTGGCTAGCGGGTGTCTGTCTCTCCTACTATAGTCAATATCTAATTTGCAATGAGTTGTCAACAATTTGGTTATCCTCGTTGTGGTTTATGTTCGTAGGTAAGAACGGTTCTATCTTCGAAAGCCCTAAGCCACGTAAAACTTGCAATGGATAAATTAGAGGCGTCTAGTTTAGATTGTTGCTGGGCTAGTGTTATGATATGGTGATGTTGTAAGTAGAAGTATGAGATGATACTCTTACAACACACATAGCGTGTAAGTTCCATAGACCTTGGCCTTACACATAAAGGTATGATAGTGATCATACCACGGTGCACATGATGGAGATCATATGCGGGAACCATATCATTTCACTTATAAACATGTGATGTTTTGATTGCAACTTATATTGCTTGTTTGGCGTTTAATTAGCATAATAAGATGATCCCTCATTTAAATATCAAGATAAGAATGTGTTCTTCCTTTAGCATGCACCGATTATGTTCTCGTCGCTCCAAGACATCACGTGATGATCGGGTGTTTTTGGATCCACGACCATATTTCGGGTGTAAGACAGTTACACACGCGAATACTAAGGTTCTTACTTGGCGAGCCTAGCATGTACATACATGGCCTCGGAACATGGACCGAAAGGTTAAGCATGAGTCATATAGTAGATATGATGCCCATTTGATGCTCGCTTTTGAAGCTACGCCGACTCACGTGATGATCGGACTTGGTGTAGTGGATTTGGTTCATGTAATCACCAAAAAGGCACGAGGGATGTCGTTTTTGAGTGGGAGTTTATTTCTAATTTGGATTAGTAGAACTCAATTTATCATAAATTAAATCAAAGTGAATTTGCATAATTTTTTTTGTAGTCATTGGCATTCGTTCACCACCTTATGCATAGTTGTAATTGAGATAATAGAACTATAGAATTCTGGATATATACTTTACGAACTGGTATCGTATTGTGTTGAGTGTCAATATAAAGTTTAAAGTCCTATTGCAAACTTTCAGCAAACTCTATTTACTCCATGAAATTTAATAGTTGGTATTAAATCAAGAGTTACAATTCCAGTGTTAGTATCTTAAGTATCATGTTTGCCTCCATGATTCTTGATTATTTTAATATCAAGTTTATCTAGGAGCTAAAAGAATTGTTTCAGAAACCATCATGTGTGACAGATATAACGATATCTGAAACAATGTTTTGGTTGCAATATGATAGAGTATAATATATGTTCTCATATTGGATGAGAATTTGTGAAGGTTGGAGATGCTAGACATCCTAATCATCCAAAAGGGTTTTGGAAAGTAATGTTATATTCACGATTCACCTTTATAAGCTACAGTAGCTTGATCATGAAAGTCGTCATGATAAGGATGAATAGAAGATGTATGTAAAGTGTTTACTACACTAAAAGATTACTAAAGAATGGATTTTAAAAGAATACCGATCATTTTGATGATGGTGATCTACTTCAAAGTGCAAGTCCAAAGGTATTATTATTTGAATATACACGCTTTGGACTATGTGTCATGTATATAGCGCCACTTTTGATGTTGATAGATTCTTTTAAAACGGAAAAGGAAATGCTGAAAGAGAATCTATAAAATATATTTGGCAGAAAAGAAAAGATTGGAAATATCCAATTTTGGTATATGGATGATATACATGTTATGGTTGTATTCTTTGCTTGTTAAACAATATGGTTCTTGGGTATTGGATACCGAATTGGTTGGTATGAAATTTCATACGGAACGATGCAATTCATGAACCACAATGGCCTAAGTAACTAGCAAGAGAATATGTGATAATGTTCATCAAAAACAAACAAACCGTTGTTTGTATTTCTCGTTGACATCAAAGCTTGACTTCAAGATTTGTTTTAATAATTGTTATTTGAATTAGGTATTATGAGAACAAAGGTTGTTCAAATAATTACCGTATTCCATATAAGATGGATGATTTACAAATCTAGTTGGAGAAATCACATCAATAAAACCTAATGCTAAAATGTCGCAAGACAAATGATTGAAAGATCACTTACGAAGTGACATCGCTGTTTAAATTATATTGGAAAGAAAACATGAAGAATCTCCATATTCATGGATTTTTGGAGTCTTTGATTTGATCAAGTGACGCTTGTGAGACTTTTCTCGGGATAATTAAAACTTCGTTCAAAGGCCAAAGAAGAACGAACGACTAAAATATTAGAATTTATACATATCGATGTATGTAGTCCATTATGATGTATAGTCATAAGCGATGGTTTCAACTTCATATACTTTCTCTGGAAATTTGAGTGAATATTCACTTAATGAGAAAGAAGTGTGAAATATTTGAAAATGTTCAAAGACTTTCAAGATGAAGTGAAAATCATTGTAACAAGAAAATAAATGATTTATGGTTTTATCATAAGGGATTTATTTGAGTTACAAGTGTAACAAGAAAAATAAATGAATTATGATTTATCATAAAGGGATTTATTTGAGTTGCAAGTTTAGCAAAACACCTAGATTTACATTTCCAGAAACACCATAGGAGTATGGAGTGTTTGAGATTTGTAATGAAACCTTGTTTGACAAGGTTGGATCAAAGGTGTTATTCATAAAACTGCCATTATGTTTTGAAAGATTAAAGCTTTAGAGACTACCGCTTTTACACTGAAAAGAGCTCCATCTTGATCCGTTGAAATGACACCATGGAAGTTATGGTTTGGGGTAAAACCCAAGTTGTCATTTCTTAAATTTTGGTATGCTAAACATAAGTAAGATGTTTACAACCGAAGTCGGATGAGCATGTCTTTGTAGGTTATTTCGAATAACAATTGGTTATTCCTTCATAACACCAAGGACAAAAGGGTTTGTCGCTTGAAACGTGAAGTTTCTTGAAGAAGGAATTTTCCGTAAAAGTTAAGTGGGAGGACAATAGAACTTTGATAAGGTTAACGAACCTTAGCTATATGTGCTGAATTGCGCAGCGCCGGAAATCGTTCCGAAGGCTGCCATAATGCTCATAGCTTATGTGCCTCAAAGGTTGTGGTCACGGAGATCTAAGTTCCTATTGAACCAAGTAGGTCGGTTAAACAATCAAATGCTAAGATTTGAGAGTAAATCATTATTGTTTGACAATGATGAACCGAATACATACAAATAAGCGATGATGGGCCCTGACTCCGTCAAATGGCTTGAAGCCATAAAATCCGTGATATTTCCATATACGAGAAATCAAGTTTTGAACTTGGAAGACCCTCCGGAAAGGTGTAAAAACCTATCGGTCGTATTTGGATCTATAAAGAAACAGACATGGATGTCTCACATCTATGAAATATTCGACATGTCGTAAAGTATTTTATGACAATGTTCAAAGAGTTGACTATGACAAGATTTGATCTTTCATAGCGATATTTAGTCTGAACGGATTAAAGTAGCAATCACTACATATAATTTGGTATATGGTAGATGAATAAACAAAACAAAGTTCTTCTAATAGAATGGTTACCTAGGACGTGTACATGACATGATCCAAAGGGTTTTGTTAATTCAAAGGATGCTAAAAAGGGCATGCAAACTTCAATGGTTGAAGTAAGCATCGCGGAGTTGGAATCTTCACCGTGATGAAAAAGGAGTTTTCATCTGGAGACGATGAAGATGCTTGCATTTGCAAGAAATTAAGTGGGAGCGCTGAGACATATTTCTAATACATTATGTGAAGGACATCTTGTTGATTAGAAATGATGTATCTTTTATTGACAAAGGTTAAGGATTTCATTTTGATGAAAGACTTAGGCAAAACCCGAATAATTAGAATGAAAGTCTACAGTGGATAGACCGTGACGCTAATATGATTATGCCAAACGTACATATATGAGATATTGAAGGAGTTCAATATATAAACAACAAGAAACGGTTCTTGTCGCATGGAAAGGAATTGAATCAAGATTCAAGTGTATCGACACTTGATAAGTGAAACAAGATTCAAGTGCTTTGACACTTGATGAGTGAAATCACGAGAATGTTTTGATCAATCATACCATGATATGTACACATCCAGATATGTCCTATGCTCTAAGTGTTATGAGCAAATACCAGAATGAATCATAAAATGATCATTGGACGATAGTAAGGATATTCTTATGATCTTTTTGAAAGAACTAAGAATATATTTGTGTAGAGGTGACAAACAATTACAAATAGTTCAAGCGTTACAATGATACTAGTTTTGTCACAAGATACAAATTAAGTTTATCTCAATTTAAACTATGAGTGGCACAATGAAATGGAAATAAAGTTTTCATGATGGATTTGGAAGAGTTCCAAAGTTAATACATTGTGACGGATACTACAACAAAATGCTAAGTATATGACTGCTATAGTAGCAGCAAAGGAGGGAATTTGTGTCAAGTAGTTTGTTATCAAACTAAGGTGTGGTTCGCAACGGGCTAACACTAAAGATATATTGTATGACAATAGTATCGACATGATTTAACCCCAAGGAACTAAAGGTCTCACCGAAAGACCAAATTTATACAATGCTATCTCATTGGAGAATGAGTGATGCGTGAAGACGCAAAGACATGCAAGTACACACGAACCTGAAGCGTCAGATCCGTAGATTATGTTAACCGCTTGCAATTGCGTATATGGAACACCAGAAAGCCATAGGTGTTCAATATGCAAAGTTTTTTAAACTAGATTATTGTCTCTAGTGCAAGTGGGAGACTGAAGGGAATATGCCCGAGAGGCAATAATAAAGTGGTTATTATCGTATTCCTTATTTATGATAAATGTTTATTTTACATGCTATAATTGTATTAATACGGAAACGTTAATACATGTGTGTTTAATAAACAAAAAGGAAGTTCCTAGTTATGCCTCTCTTATAAACTAGCTCGTTGATTAACAAGATGATCAAGGTTTCCTGATCATAGACATTGGATGTTGTTAATAACGAGGTCACAACATTAGTGTAATGGTGTGATGAACATTCATCCGAAGTATAGCATTACGATCAAAGTCATTGAGTTTATATTGCTATAACAACTTACGAAGTGATCCTAATCCTTAGACCATGAGATCATGTCAATCACTAACACCGGAAGAGTTTCTTGATAACATCAAACGTCACACCGTAACAGGGTGATAATAAAGATGGATTCAGAACTAATAAAGTGTTATGTTGAGGCCCATGGATCGAGAGTGGAATTTGTTCATCCCGATGATGGATAGATATGCTCTGGGCCCTCTCGGTGATATCACATTGATTAGCTTGCAAGCAAGTGATTTGATCACTAGAATGTTATATCACGGGAACAAGAAAAGAGTGCATGTCGGTAACGAGATCAAACTAGGTATGGAGATACCGATGATCGAATCTCGGACATGTAATATATCGCGAAACAAAAGGATTAAGATACTAGCGTAAAAGGTTCCGACGATCACAAGAAAGTCATCGTTGAATGTGTGGGAGTCAGTATGGGTCTCCAGGTCCCGCTTCTGATTATTGATCCGAGAGGGGTCTCGATCATGTCCGCATTATTCACGAACCGTAGGGTGACACACTTAAGAGACACCGACATCCAATTGGAGCAAAAGTTTCATGCCGAAAAGAAAAGGAAAGCGCAGGAATTTATTTCACTAGACACCGAAACTGTTTCGGTTGAAATTGCTGAAACTGGTTCTGCATGTGAAATGGAATACTAGCAAGGGGTTTTATGTGAATGTTTGTTAATTAAAGTAATTAACAAAATTCTGAATAAATAAATAAAAGAGTTTCATTTAAATGAGAGCTTGCATTAAATTTGGTGGAAATTTAATGCATGTGAGTGGATTTTTGAGTGGAGGCTTTTTAATGGGAGTGGAGGCTTTTCATTTTGAGTGGGAGCTCCACCCACATGAATGTGGAAGAGGTGGGGGCAGCCCCCATGGCTGGGAGCCATGCCCCTTGGGTGCCCCCCTCTCCTCCTCTCACACCACACCTCCACGTGAAGGATCTCTCTCCCCCTCTAGAATTTATTCCCCATGGTCTCGGACTAGCGAGATACATGTTCCCGGTGGCTTTTCGGCAAGAAAGAGTTGTGCTTCCGCTGCATCGCTGGAGCGAGGAGGCGGAGGTTGCTCGGTGCCTCGAACGTGTGTGCGAGCACGGATGCGCTGCTGTTTTGCGGCGCTAGGACTTCCTCTCGATCTTGAGATCGGCAAGAGATCGTCTACATCAACCACGAGTTTGGACTCTTTAAGCTTTGTCGGTCTTCAAGGGTATGTTCTCTACGGATATACATCCGCCCGTTGTTTGTATCTAGTAGATAGATCTTGGTACATAGTTGTTCCCATCGTAGGAAATTTTTTGTTTTCTATGCTGCGAACCCTACAATCGGATGAACCACGATGCCAGGATTCAATCAATCCCATATATATATTCC